>ML778591.1:1111746-1125214 GCA_009831015.1 Picea engelmannii | reverse complement strand
CATCGAACCATCACATCCATTACAACCTCTACAAACCAAAACATCCATAAATTTTAATAACAAATGTTTTCATTTCTATTATGTCGCTAAAATTGGTATCGATGTGTTTGCTACTATATATGCACTAAGGGACACTAATCGGTGAGGTGCACCTATTTGACGACAAAATTAATTTTTAAAATATATAGTTTAATAAGGTTTTTTACATACTAATTGAAAAAAAAAAAAAAAGAGGGAATTTCAATTTTCAAAATGTGTTTGTTTATAAATGAAAACACTATTCATTAGTTCATTTTTTGGGCAGAATTTAGAGGGAAGATTTGAGGAAGAGAGATTCACCACGAAAGACTTTGGAGTGGCTTGATTTTTTTTAAGCCAAAATTGGAAGGGATCCGTAGGGCACATACAAATCTGCAGATAAGAAATTTCAAGTATGTGATTTCATTCTACTAATCATTTCAATCTTTCCCTATTTGATTCAGACTATTTTCAATAGTGCATGTTAAAATAAATATAAGGGTTTCATAGTTACCTTCAATATTAGCAGTCGTAGCTTTCTTGTTGTTTTTTCTTGTTCCCCTTTTTTTATAAGCAATAGATTTTTATAGGGTTTATTTTTATAAGCAATATATTTTTTTAGGGCTTATTTTTTTAAGCAATAATTTTTTATTGGATTTGTTTAGTTGCATATGGAAGGTTTGGTATCCATCACAATGGTACCACATTGCATCAAATCTCAAACACTGTCAACTCTGTCATTGTCAGCGTTTTTTTTTTTAACTTTTCCACGGTATATGGTGCACACTATACAGAAAAGGCGCCCTGATGTGCCCTGTAAAAAATCACCACGATGCACCCTATACAACAAAATCACCCTAGTGCTCACTGAATAGACAAGTGCACCAGGGCACATATATCTGTGTAAAAAACCGAGTGGTCAAAAAAAAAAAAAATTGATTTCGTATCATATGCATACGGGTTAGCGGTCCACAATGACTAATATTACATGCTGATGTGAATATATTATTGATGCCCCGATGCATTATGTTTAATGAAGTGCACCGAAATAATAGATTGTATAAAAATTTCATAATTTCTATTTCTGATTATTCCGGGTTTTTTTTAATCAAATATGGTTGATAGAAGTTCAAAGAAAACATCTTATTGCAATGAGCATGGTGGTAGCTCATCCCAAGAAGAGAGGCATACAAGTTATTTATTTTTTATTAAAAAATTAAGATATAATTTGAAATATTTGTAAGTTTAAATCTATAATGTGTATTGGTTAATGCATGTCATGCAAATCAAAAACTTGAAGAAACATGTTTTTCTATAATATGTTCCAATAATTACCAAATAAATTTGTTTTTCTATATTTACTTTCATTTCCATCTAAGAAAACATTATTGTGTTTTTTCATTTTTCAAGAAGATTATGAAAATTCCAAGCAACAAATGAGGGGAAATCCAATACATGTTGGTAGGTGTAGATTTTAACCTTGTACAATATTCTACTGCAAACAGATTTTTAATAAAAGAACAGAAAATATACAATGGAAAATACACACATTACACATATATATATCTCCTAGAAACTCAAACCGAGAAAACCAACATATTCTATATTCAACGACATCAAAAATCCTAATCCAATGACATGGATTAGCCAACAACCCTAATTCCTTAACCAGAAATATAAAACCATCAACGAAAAAACATATGCCAAAAAACCACCCATTATTGGACATGAAAACCGAGGATCGCCCAAAAATGGACACAAAAACGGAGGAAAAAAAATTCGGAGGTGCTACCTCTGAACCCCTGCGAAGGGGGGATCTGCCCCCTGCAACCCCCCTACGCACCCAACATAACGTAGACACTAGTTCTAGTCGAGCAAATAATATAACACATGTCCAACATTCTCCCACTTCTTGTGTTTTTTTCACGCAAGGGGTTACATGGTTACATAGTCAACAATCTAGGGAAACAATGCCCATAGATCCTCTACACCAAGCGAACTTCTCGGTGCTCACATATTTTGTTAATGAATCTGAAACATTCTTCAAAGTTTCCACCTTCATCAACAACACTTTTTTTTCTTCAACCATGTCTCTCACAAAGTGATATTGAACATCAATATGCTTTGTCTTTGAATGATAAGTCGAGTTCTTCGCCAGACAATTTGCACTCAGACTGTCACAATCTATCCTTACAGCTTGTTGTACCAACCCAATACCTGAACAAAATCTTTGTAACCATAATGTTTCATTGCTTGCATGAGTGGCTTTCATGTATTTAGCTTCTATAGTTTAAAGTGCCACTACATATTGTCTTTTGCTCATCCAAATGGTTGCTCCTCCAAACAGGTTAAACACATACCCGCTTGTAGATCTCCTACGATCTAGATCTCCAGTCAAGTATGCATCCACAAAGCCATGTATGTCCAACACTTTGTCCAATATTGGTCTTCTTTGGTAGCACAATTGATAGCTAGCAGTGCCATGCAAATTCCTGAAAACCCTCTTTACTGTTGTCCAATGTTCCTTCCCTAGTTTTGACATATACCTTCTCAAAACTCCCACTGCATGTGCAATGTCTGGTCTAGTACATATCATTGCATACAACAAATTTTCAACCGCACTCACATATGGAACACGAGACATGTCCTCCTCCTCTTCTTGTGTCTTGGCACACTGATCCACATATAACTTTACACCTACAGGAATAGGGACCCTGACCGGTTTACCTTCCTGCATATTAAACCTATGCAATATTGTTTCCACATATTTTCTCTAATTTAACTAGAGTTTCCTATTTTTCCGATCTCTTTTAATTTCCATGCCCAAAATGAAATTTGCAGCACTAAGATACTTCATGTGAAATTTAGAGGACAACTAAGTTTTCACACCCTGGATAATATCATTTTTGTTTCCTATAAGAAATATGTCATCCACATACAAGACCAAATAAATCAAATGATCACCAACTAATTTGAAATACACACAGTGATCCTCTTTGCTTCTTTTGAAGCCAAGTCACAACATATAAGTATCAAATTTTTGATATCACATTCTAGGTGATTGTTTTAAACCATATAGGGACTTTTTCAGCTTGCATACCAGTTCCTTCTTTTCGTTCACAACAAATCCTTCTGGCTGCTTCATGTAGATTTCTTCTCCCAGATCCCCATGTAGGAATTTTATCTTCACATCGATCTGTTCTACTTCAATATCAAATGTAGCAGCAACATATAAAATAAATCTAATAGAGGTTAAATTGGCATCGAGAGAAAAAATATCACCAAAATCAATTCTCTAAACCTGAGAATAACCCTTTGCTACTAACCAAGCTTTGTATTTCTCCACTTTTCCTTCTGCATTCAACTTATTTTTAAATACCCATTTGTTGCCAATGGGATTTCTTCCAGTCGACAACTCCACTAGATCCCAAGTCTCATTATTATCCAAGGTTTCCATTTCTTCATCCATGGCCTTTTTCCAAAGTTTTTCATCCTCTGAATCCACTGCCTCTCTGACAGTTCTAAGATCATCATCAGTAATAGACAAAGAAAAAATTGAACGAAAATCACATGGAGTAAACCTTTCCAGTTTCCTTCTTTCCTGAACCGATCTCCTCAATACTGGAGTATGAGAATCTTCTTCTTCTGATTTGTGTTCTTCTGTAGAGTTTGATTCATCATCCTTTAAATCAAACTCTATTTTCTCTGGTTCTTCCTTACTTGATAGGACATCCTGTTTGAAAATATATTTTATTTCTCTAAATACCACATCTCAGCTATACACAACCTTCTTGGTTTCTGGGTTCCAAATATTATACCATTTGAGACCATCTTTATACCCCATAAAGATACAATTTTCATCCTTCCTATCTAGATTACTCTTATTTTCCTTTGGAATGTGAACATAGGTCTCACAACCAAATACATTGATATGTGAGAGAGGGTTTCTTACCAGTCCATACCTCATGTGGAGTATTTTCATCCAATGTTGATGAGGGTGATTGATTGACCAAGTTACATGCAATACCCACTGCCTCTTCCCATAATTCTTTCCCTAACCTGACACCACTGAGCATGCACCTTGTTTTTTCCATCAGCGTCTTGTTCATCATTTCTACAACTCCACTTTGCTGAGGTGTATATGGAGTAGTCTTCTGTCTTTCTATACCACACTTCTTACATAATTCTTCAAATTCATTCCCGCAAAACTTTCCACCATTATCCATCCTCAACACCTTAATTATTTTCTCTGTTTGATTCTCAACAAGAGCCTTAAACTCTTTAAACATGTCAAAGACTTCAGATTTATTCCTGAGGAATTATATCCAAGTATTCCTTGAGAACTCATCTATAAAAGAGACATAGTACACAGATTTTCTCAATGATGGAACCAACACATGTCCAAACACATCACTGTGCACTAGTTGTAAAATTTTGTCTGCCCTCGTTGCACCATAGGGGATTCTTACTCGATTTTGCTTCCCATATACACATTGTTCACAGAAATAAAAATTTAGAGAGCAATTAGATATACCTTCAACCATACCTTTACTGTGTAGCAGTCGAAAACCCTTCTCTCCGGTATGCCCCAGTCTTTGATGCCACAACATAACCTTTTCTCCATAAACTATAGGAGTTATTTTTTCTTCAACTCCAATATCAAGAATAATGGAACTATTATACCCATAACTAATAGTTATTCCTTATAGCTTATACATAGTTCCAAACTGAACTCCCTTCAACAACACCATTCTTCCTTGAACCATCCCGCGGGTTTCCTTTTCAAATATTATTTTTACCCCTGCATCGTCCATTTTGCTTATAGAAATCAATTTTTTGGCCAATCCGAGGATGTGCAAAATATCGGGTAGTGTTTTAATCCTTCTATCTATGAGTCTCAACTTGAATTTTCCTCGTCCTATGATTATGGTTGTCGATTCATCACCGAGGAAAACATTACCTCCATCATACCTTTCATATTCACAGAACTAGTCCCTGTGGGGAGTCATATGAAAGGATGCACCCGAGTCAACCAACCATGCCTCATGATTTTCATGTGTGCTTGAAGAAGCCAAGTACACATCCCCCCCTTTTTCCTTGGAGGTCTTTTCTTCTGTAGAAGGAGATTCTTCAGATCCCTTCTTTTTCTCAACTTTGGATCTACACTGCTTTTTGTAGTGCCCTTCTTTTCCATATCTCCAACATACCTTTACAAAATTTCTGGGATATTTAGATCTATCCTTAGACTTAGATCTCCCACTTGAGGACTTAGATCTATTTCTTTCTTGGGAGCGTCCTCTTGCAAATAATGCATATGTGCTCTATCCTTCCATGTTCTTCTGTCTAATATCCTCTGACAACAAGGATGAGACCACTTCACCAAAATTCAAGGCAATTTTATTACTACCTATGGCCACAACCAGACTATCCCACGAGTTTGGTAAAGAGCACAATAAATTGATACACTTATCTTCATCTGAAATTTTAATCTCAATAGATACTAACTGACTTACCATAGTATTGAAGTTGTTCAAATGTTTTGCCACCGAGTCTCCATTTCTCATCCTCAGGTTATACAACTTCTTTCTCAGGAATAGTTTATTTACTAGGGACTTAGACTGGTACAACTTCCCCAACTTATCCCATAAATCCTTGGTCGTAGCTTCCTCTAACACATTCAGTAATACTGAATATGAGAGACAGACGGATTGTGTTTTTCACCTTCCGATCCAAATTTTTCCAGTCATTTGTTGAAGTTCATGTAAGTGTAGTACTTGGATCCACTGTGATCCATTGATTTCTGTCCACTAACAGATCTTCCATATTAAGCTTCCACAACTCAAAAAAATTTCCATTAAACTTCTCGATCTCCATCTTCGAACTATTTGTCATTTCTTTTCACTAGAAAAATCAATACTACAAATCTTCCATTGTAATAAGGGTTATCACAATCCTGAGCCGGACCCTTGACCACAAAGGCGTCCTCCTAAAGCAAATAATTTATTTGATACCAAATGTAGATTTTAACCTTGTACAATATTTTACTGCAAATAGATTTTCAATAAAAGAATATAAAATATACAATGACAAATACACACATTACACAGAGAGTTTTCTACTGGAAACCCAAATCGAAAAAACCAACATATTCTATATTCATTCACCTCATACATTGTTTACAATACAATATACATATAGGATCCAGTGGTATTCAAAACCCTAATCCAATGATGTGGATTAGTCAACAACCCTAATTCCTTAACCAAAAATAAAAAACCATCGACGAAAAACCATGTGTTGAAAAACCGTCCATAACTAGACACGAAAACCGAGAACCTCCCAAAAATGGACATGAAAAACGAGGAATTTATTTTGTTTCGGGGGCGCTGCCCCTGAACCCCTACAACCCCCCCTCTTACGCCCCTGTGGGCCCAACGCAACATAGACACTAGTTCTAGTTATGCAAAGAATATAACACATATCCAATAGTAGGAATGTCCAAAAGAGTGTACAAGGAGATGGTAAAAGAAATGAACATAATTGCATCACAGGAGGATGCATCCCAACAACAACATGCATCAGAGGTATGTGATCATTCATTTATTCTTTTATGTACATCGAAATTATTTATCATATTAAATATTAATTTTCAATTGTTTTGTTGCAGGAAAGGATTAAATAAAAAAGAAAAAAAAAAAAAAATAGAACCCAATCAGCTCATAAGACATGATGACAAGGAAAAAAAAGGTTGATCATAAAGTTTGTGAGTACTTACGTTTTCGATGTTACTTAAGTTTTCATATTTCTTATGATCTTTATATTTGAATAATTAATTTACACTAATCCATGTGCGTCTACTAATAGGTGCTAAGATACAAAGAAGAGCCAACTGAACAATTGATCAACATTGGGTTAACTAAGAGTTGTGATTATATGTTGAAGTATCGAGTTTTAATTGAGCAATTTTTAAATATCTATGTTGTTTAACTTCCCTTGCTTTATAATTAATGGAACAAGAAGAAAACTTTATATTAATTATACCAACTATGCTTTGTCATGGCGTATTAAACATGTAAAAAACAAAGTATGGAGAGGAGCCAACAAAAAATATTGTGATAATCAACATGATGTAAAGATTTGAAATGATGTGTATGGTTTATGAATCAATCACTGATATGGTACACTTTTTTATTTACACAATCATGTATATTCTACTATATTATAAAAGTAGATTTACTTATTACACTTTATTTCTATGTTTGTAGATCAAACATGAGCAATTGGAATGTCAACGAGAAGTCGAGCAAGAAAACATCTGTTTAGATAACCAAAGTACAATATCACCTACAAATGATCAAGAAATGAGGGACGCACACAACTCGAGCAATGAGAATAGTTCAAGTGATGAATGACAATCGATATAATTGAATGTTACTGCAAGTTGTATGCAGTTTTGTAATATCGGTTTGTAAAAATCAGGTATATTTTTGCTTATTGTAGTGGACAAAATATCTCAATTGCATGAGGGCATGTTACCAATAACTGTAACAATTACATATTGGTTCCATTTTGATTATTTTGGACCTTTACATTGTCCCATTTTGTATGACCATGGGTCTCTAATTCATATATCATAAAATGAGTTTGTTATTTTATTGCATTGTCAAATGTTGTGAAAAGTTGCATTGTTGATTAATTAATATGTGAATGATTTACATTGTTGCAAATCACTGATTAATTAATATGTAAATGTTTTACATTATTGCAAATAATAGAGGTGTAATCCCTTGGATAAGGCATTGATGTTTTCATTATATCAAAATGCAATAACAAAAATATAAAAAACAATATGATTATAAAAAACATTTGTAAAAAAAACAATTAATTAAAATATATACATATCGGTGCATTCTTATGAACTAACAAAATGGTGCCTGAAATAATATAGGCATCGGTGCTTTTTAAGGGGTTATACACATTGGTTCATATTAAGAATACTAAAGCGTTGGTACATATTAATTATACAAAATCATCGGTGCATAAAATGTGTGATAATATATATTGTTTTGAATTTACGTGGTGGGCATGTGATAAATATGCATCAGTTATTTAAATATAATAACAACATCGATGCTTCAAAAAACTTAAAAGCTTCGGTGTGTTTCATGATACAAGCGCCCCAAGGCATATAACATAAAATACAAGCGCAATCCGCTATTATACGCACCGAAACGTATAATAAATAAAATGCAAGCGGACCCGAGTTGCATGTAACAAAATTGGGAATACGGGGTATATTAACCATAACCAGCCCGATGCGTTTGTTTTATATGTAAGCATAGAGGCAATAATGTAATGGTGAATCAACGCATTTTCATCTTATTTATGCACTGAAGTGTTTTCATGTAATGGTGCCCGATGCAGGTTTGTTTATGTTCGCACCAAGAATTTATGTAATAGTGCACCGGTGATTTTTTGTTTTATGTACATTCCGAGGCATTTTATGTAATGTCGTTCTAGTGCGTTTTAGGTTTTTGTACGCCCCGATGCGTTTGACTTGATGGTGCACTAGTGCGTTTTTACAATAAAAACACCAAAAAAAAACATCCACTCCAACCTCCACTCGCCTAATTTTTTTTTGTTATATGGAACATCCGTTAAAATCTTCACAGCCAATAGAAGAGGTTGCAGCAAAGGTTTTTTTGAAATTTTTTTCAAATTTTGTAACACTAAAAACCTCCACAAAAACCTCTATTAGAAGGTGCTCTCCTTGTAGTGAAAACTCTTAACTTCGGTGACATTTGCAGGAACTTGCCATTTCATGATAGTCTTCATATTTTTGGGATCTATCTTTAGATCCCCTCCACCAATCACATACCCCAAATACACCAAAGATTGTTGAAAAAACTCACATTCCTTTAGATTAACTAGCAACTGGTGTTTCTTCAAAGTCTCTAACACCTGCATGAGATGTGCTCCTCCCAGGTAGCTCTATAAATCAATATATCATCCAAATAGACTATAACAAATGACTCTAGATATGGATGTAATACATTATTCATTAGTCTCATAAATGTAGGTGGTGCATTACATAAACCAAATGGCATGGCCAACCATCCATACAAACCTTGACTTGTCTTGAAGGAAATATTCTAGATGTCTTCTTCCTTGATGCGTACCTAGTGGTATCCTAATTTGAGCTCCAACTTGGTGAAATATTTTGTGTGCTACAACTGATTTAACATATCATCGATCTAGGTTAGAGGGTACATATTTTTTAGTGTAATCTTATTCAATGCTATGTAGTCGATACACATTTGCCAAGTCACATCATTCTTTGGTACAATTATGATAGGTGACGCACAAAGTGGGGCGCTTGGTCGAATCACAACCTGATCTAACAACTGCTACAACTGTTTCTTCACTTCATTTGCTTGCATAACGAACTGTCTATACAAACCAATATTCAAGAATGGTGTAATATCCACAGTTCTAATCCCCACAACTATAATTTAATTGTGCAAATATTAATTAGGTTGGTGAGCCGACATGGTTGATAGGGATAGCTCGTATGAATTGATATGGCTAGGGGACAAGCTATGTAAAATGTACATTAAAATTATTAATAAAAATAATTATTGTTGGCTACGGTACGAGAGCGATGGTAACGACATGAGGCTATGATTCCACATGAGAGGGAGATAAAGAGGGGTCCAAGGGGTTATCCATTCCTAATAATTCATCCATTTCATTATAATGTTTATTCCTTTAGAAATATCAAAGAGTTATTAAAGTGATGTAAGAGTGACAGGGGGGAAAGGTCAATTCACCCAATTTATAACAATATGGGATGTGTACAACTACTTTTTGGGAAATATGTGAGTCAATCTTCCATGTGAAGAAAAGGAAATTCGAGTTCATTCTTGGGTCAATTTTTCATGTTGGTTTTGGAGAGCAAGAGGAGAGATGATTAAGGAAAACCATTGTTGGAATAAGTTTTATGTTGAAAATGAGGTTGTAGGCCTATAATGAAGGATGTATGCTAGTAAGTGACATTTCCTATTGAGGAAATGGCTCAAGAGACTTGAGAATGTCATTGTGAGCACTCCTAGAGAAGTTGAGAGTTCCTAGAGTCCCTAGCTCTAATATTCCTAGCCAATCAAGTGCACTAGAACCCTAGAGGGAAGTGGGAAGACACGAGGGACTAAGTGGCAGAGAAGAGGGATCCCATTCCTTGGGTTGTGGAGGTTGAGAGGAAGAGAGCTGGTGTTTTAGAACTGCTATCGGAGTAGAACCCTGGTTTTGGGCTACTGAATGTGGGAAGTGGACAACCAAAAGGGCCATAACTCCTTGTGGACTCATATCCTTAGCTCGAATGTGACATATTATTAAGATAAATGGAACAACAACGCCTATGGCTGGGCGGAACATCCCCTGTATGGAACTAGTCGGTTCATCAATTTAAAGATAAGTTTTCTATTGTGTTTTAAATGTTAATTCCACTCTATAAAATGTTTAATTTGAATGTTGTTGGATTTGTTTGATAATGCCTGCATGCATGGGGTTTTTTTTTATGTTATTAGATGCATGTTGTTAATTTATTGTGTAAATAAAGTTTTTAAGTGGGTTTAACAAGCAAGGTTCTTTACAATTAGTATCTGAGTTGTAGGTTACAACATTGGGCTTACAAGGCTTGCTACAACATATATAGCGTTGTTAATATGTTTTATTTGGGGAGAATCGCAATTGATTTGGGTATGTCAAAAATTTCAAGTCAGTAAATGGGTTTTGGTCCTAGAGGCCAAAAATAACAAACCTATGGCAGTTACACAGGAGTTTAGGGGTGAATTTGAAGTTCACCTAGTAGAGTAATCAAGGTCAAAACCCCTTGAAATTTAGTTTTGCATTGATTTCTTGTTGCAGAGATAAACTTGGCCAATTTTGAGTTCAAATGCAGCTTGTATGGGTTGAATTTGGCTAAGAGGACGAGTCAGGCATTGTCATGAAAATTGTGACAGTCGCGAGCCTGAAAATCGCAAAAATCGGCTAAGTATCGATAGTGAATGTAAATATTTTGCTGATACATTGACAAGAAAATATTTTATGAAGCCACCGAGGAAGGAAGCGTTTCAACGAGGATTTTTTTTTTGTCTTTGAAACGTTGGTGAAAAAATGAAATTCAGTCATTGATACATCAACGAGAAGATGTGATTCATTCGTCGAAAATATGTGGTTCAATGGTTGATACGTCAGTGAGAAATTGAGCACTTATGCGCTTGACTAACTCTCTTTTATACGATTGATGTGATTCAATTGTTGATGCATCAATGAGAAGATGTGATTCAGTTGCCGATACATTGGTGAGATGATGTGATTTCGTCGTCGATACGTTGGCAAGAAAAGCCGATTTTTCACCGATGCACTAACGAAAAAGAATGATCTGGTATTGACAAAGAAAGAGTACTCCACGCCGATACGTCAGTGAGGAAAAGACATTTGTCATCGATACACTGGCAATGAATGTGATGTTGATGCCAATACATCCCTAAGTAAAACAGATTACAACACTGACACATCGATGGAGAATGAGTTTTTGGTGCTGATATGTCAACGGGGAAAAGACATCTTGATGTCGATACATTGGTGGAAAATATGTTTTTTGGGGTTGATACATTGACAAAGGAAAAGGATCATGATCACCAATAAAGGAGAAAAGATAAGAAAAAGAAAGTAGGAAATAAAGAAGAGGAAGAGAGAGAGAAAGAGAAAAGAGAAAAAAGAAAGAGAACACTACTACAAAATGAGGAATTTGTTACTAAAAAAACAACTAAAAATTATATATATATACGACTATTTTTTAGTCGACAACTAATGATAGCAAATTTGCAGTATCTTTTTCCCCGACTAACTTGTAGTCATATCTCGATTAGTCATTAATTTCCAATTAATGACTAATCAAGATACGACCAAAAGTTAGTCAGGAGAAAAGGACTGCAAATTTTCTACCATTAGTCACTGAATAAAAAATAGTTGTATGTATATGATTTTTAGTTGTTGTTTTAGTAACAAGTTATCCAATTTGTACTAGTGTGGTCACAACTTGGGAGGGTGTCGATTTGGCTCATGAATTTGGAAGAAATCCCTTTTTCGAAGATGCAATTTGATAACATGTACAATAGGATTGAATGGGATTTCATTCTAGATATGTTGGATTAGTTAGGATTTGGGTCTTTCTTCATTAGGACTATGGAAACTCTTTTTATGTAAGTTTTAGCTAGAGTAATCATTATACAAATTTACACCTTTTAGCATGATTGCAACATGGATTAACATACATTTCTATCAATTGTGTGTTATAAATATAAATAGTGCAAACACAAAGAATTCAAACAACCCCACCAATGGCATAAATGAATAGTAGAGAACAATATATGATTTTCCATATAATACATATGTATTTTGTGGTCAGGGGAACTTTGGTAGAAATTTACGAAGAAAAAAATGTTCAAGCAATGCATAATTAAGAAGTTCCTACTCAATTACACCTATATTAACTTCTATTTATAGTGAAAGAAATACTTTCCCTACCAATATTGGTTAGAGTAAAAATTTGAAAATGTGTCTTCTACTAGAGTTATATACAGTTCATCGAGTATACAACAATGTATGCAATGACAACCCAATGAAGCAATTACAACTAACAACCTTGCCTATGTGACTATGTAGACAAGTTCATGATTCATATCTAAATTTACGAATAAGTATGAATGAAGCTGGGTAAGAAAATTTAGAGGGATTGTTGAAATGGCAATGTACAAATATAAAATCCATAAGTTATTTCCAAGTTTCCAAGGCTTTAACAATATAAATCTCTAACTCTATATAATTATATATAAATTTACATGCAGATTATCCCTAAAACTATATACCATGTAACTCTCTAAATTTATATCTAATTATCTTAACCCAAACAACAAAAAGACAAAATTATCTTAAGACCAAACGAGATGAATAGAAACATGAAACAAGATCAAGGGAAAAAATAGAAACACTTTTTGGGAAAAACTTAAAAATGATGTCAAAATCTAATCTCACCTTGTTCAAATCCAGAAAATCCAATGTTGATGGAGAAGCTTACACACCTTTCAACTCTCTCCAGTGTCTTTATTCACCATTACTGTACTTTTGCATGCCTGTCCCAAAATATATACATAAGTGCACTTACATGGGTTAGAGAAAAATGAAAAATAGTTTCTATGTAAAATGTGTGCAATAATGTCTCTTCCACAATTGCATGTAATCCATCTTACATAAAATTAAAATTTACCTCTTTTAGCTTGTGGTTGAACAAATGCATACTCAAGGAAACCAACCTGGAAAAGTACACGTCATAATTTAGGGAAGATCCTAATACTTACAGATTTTATACTTTTAGCTTGTGGTTAAACAA
>ML778591.1:1070823-1093789 GCA_009831015.1 Picea engelmannii | reverse complement strand
GTTCCTTGGCTGTAGATTCTCCTGAGACATTCAACAACACCGAATCTGCCAGGCAGAGTCAAATGGTACTCCTTGCTCTTCTGTCCAACTTGTCCCAATATTCCTTTGACATACCAGTAACTGGTGTACTAGTAGTTTGTGTACTGGTAGTTTGTGTACCAATAGCCTATGTGCTTGTAGATGGTGTACCAGTAGGCTATGTACCAGGATCCATGGCGATCCATTGTTCTTTGTCTACAAGAAGGTCCTCCATCTTGAGCTTCCATAGCTCAAATTTTTTACTGTTGAACTTGTCTATCTCGATTCTAGATGAGCTCGCCATTCCTCTTGCTTTACTCGAATCTCCTCTGCAAAAGCTCCCACTGAACCCAGGTTTATCACAGACCCAAGATAAACTTGATCTATCAAGACCGAGCCAAACCCTCAGCAACAAAGGCATCCCTCTGAAGCCAAAAACGTGCTCTGATACCACAGGTAAGTTTTAAACCTGCGAAGTAAAGCAATGCATATTGATTCTTAAGAAATACAGAAATTAATCAATGGCTCATACACAGAGTACACAGAGATTTTTACCGGAAACCCCCAACCAGGAAAACCTTTCTTATTTTCATTATATCGAATTTCACAATTCGCCATACAATATATACAATGTTTTTAGGTATTCTGTAGATACCAAAACCCTAATCCCTTAATCCGGGATTAATTTACAAATAAGCTAAAAATAGCAAAATCCGCTAAAAATAGCAAAAACCGCCCAGATGCAGACGCAGTTGTCGTATCTGATGCACCCACACACACACACATGCAAAGAATATAACACACACCCAACACAAACAGTGTCTCAAGATGAAAGGCATGAGCTCCAAAATATGCGAGAACAATGCGTCAAGGGAATGTCTACTTGCATTTGATGATGCGGTGAAGGAGGATGATTTGTACTCTCTCAACTAAATACCAATTAAACTCTAGTAAACCAAGTCCCCAAACCTTAGAACAATATAAAAATGTGGGTCGAACAAGACTATCCATGAGTGACGACTAAGATGATATGCTTGAAAATGCTTCCCAAAACACTTCCTCTCTAGAAGGGCCAATGATTTGTATCCCTTGATGGCATAGTGATAAAGTGCATGCCACAGAATAAAGAGAGGTATTGTGAACAATACTCTCAAATAAGTATACCTATCGATGATATCAACCTCCTCTCCTCTGAAAAATAAATGGTGATAAAAGAGGATCTTCTTTGATCCATTGAAGATCATGACCTTGGTTTTACCCAAGTTGACCATCAATTGAATAAGGTCACAAAGAGGGCTAGGGAATCATGTTGTCTCTACAACCCTTTGTGGGATGAGCTTAAAATGATCACATCATCTATGAAAAGCAAGATAAAAATAAATACCTAGTGGAGAAAGCACCCATATCCGCCCTTGATGTGCTCATACAAGGACTCCAACTCGTCAATGTAGATACAAAACAATGTGGGGGATAGGGAGCAACCTTGTTTCACCCCATTGGTACTCATGATAAAATGATATCCCGTGTGTTGTGAGTAGATAACCAAGGACCAACTCGTATAAGCACATGATGGCGGTTAATAAGGTCTCTAAGTCTCTGTAAAAAAGCCTCCTAGGGGATGGAACCAAAATATTTTTGAAACTCCACAAAGCAACCATAAAATTTCGAAGAGTGATGTTGCACCTCCTCAATGATGGCCCAGAGTGTAATAATTTGATCAATGGTCTAGTACTCAAGTCAGATTTATCCTATCCTCTAGCTCTAAGTTTCCTCCTCTCAAAATCCATAGAGAGATTCTCCTCCATGACTTGAGGATAGGGAATTGGAACAGCCTATGGAATTAAAAAAGGATGGATATGGATTTGTATTTCCCTCTAGGATAGGCTTCGACTTTGAACCATATTTTCTATTCATTCTCCTGGAACAATCGAGTCCTCACTACAATGGCTTCAATAGTACTTCAGTATTGGGTAGATAGCGACCTAATTTTGTTGACACTTTTTTAACTAGCGACCCAATTTTCTTTCCCTCTCTGTTATCACCTATGGTAGCATATTTTGAGGTGGGAATGGTTGTGTTGAGACCCAAAATTGACATCCCCATTATCCTATTATACTCCTTATCTATACCTTTTTGCCCTACCTAAGCTTGAGTGAATGACAAGAACGCTAGTGTTAGCCAATGATAAGGTCATAAGGTAAAGTATGGTTAATTCATGCATTTTGTGGTTTATTGAGTTAGGGAATTAAATATTTCATGTACTAATGCTTCAATTTTTCATATGTATAAATATTTGACCTCTAGATATCCAGCGTTCCTGTACCAGCTCAGCTATCCAGCACCTGGGCACCAATACTGTTGTTGTCTGAATCTGGTACCAAGCATATCCGGTACTAAAATAACATTTGTTGCGATCCGATACCAACACGCACTGTCTTGATTTGGTACCAACATGCAATGTCATGATCCAGTACCAATGGCCATGCATTGTCATGATCTGGTACCACCTTTTGCGCACTGTCATGATCTGGTACCATCTACCTGTTACGATCCGGTACTAATATGGAAGAGCCTAATGCACTAAGTTAAGTTCCAGATCTTGCCTAAGCCAATTGGTGGACATCTATTTGCTTTAGCAAGGCTATGATAAGAATAGTTTGTTGATTGCCTCATCCTCATGCACTTTGTGTCATGAGGATGAAGCTAAAGATGTAACCGAATGATTGAATTCAACAACTGATTGATTTGCAAATCACTTCGCCTCCTTGTGTTTCACGATTCAGACTATTAAATAGTCGTGGTAAGGATGGTGGAAGGGGAGGAGAGTTAGCATATTACCAATATGTAAAGAAATGTATGATAGTACATAACATATCCTGAGTGAAGATTAATGGAATGTCATTTTATCTCCATATTCTGATTATCTATGATTAAGTATGAGTTGAGTTGTTAATGAGAGTTTTGATTTTATGTTTTGAAATGTGAGTGAGAGTAATGTGTGTGTTGAAGACAAGCCTCCTGTAGACTTCAGTAGATGACCTGTTGAAGTGGCAAGGGCCCACCGCCCAACAAAGGTCAGCCTCTTTGTAGATTAGCATTAGTATTTGTTTTCAATAGTATAAACATTAATTTAGCTAAAGCTTTAACTCTGTTAGATGATAGCAGTACAACTTAGATTAAGATTTCCATTCTATAATTGCCTAGAGATCTTTAATTGCTCTGTTTTTGCATATGCCCTGTTTCTGTTCTCATGAATTTGATTTCCTTGAGTGATCATAGATGTTGGAAACAATATTCAAAACTATTTGGATAAGAACTAGTGAAGTTCATTGTGAACCACAACAGAACCAACATATTGACTATTGAACTACCCATGCTATGCTTTGATGATTGATGTGTGATTTCCTTTCAGAAGTGTGGATTGTATATTTAGTTTTCTGGGTCAGATATCAGAGTTGATCTATCAAACCAATTCCATCTCATACTTGCATGTGCCATAATGGAATAGATAGCCTCTTTGTGAAAGACAACCAAAGTGCATTGCAGTTTGCTATTTTGATTTGTTTCCAACATGCATAATCTAGTTTGATTCTATACTCGTGACATTAGAATTTACCTTTCTTACTGGTGTCTTGTAACTCTGTTGATTATGAATCCCAGATTGATAATTAATGAGTGCATTATACTAAACATATAAGTAGTAAACGGGGAGTTGCAAATGGTAGGAAGTGATTTTTAGCTTAGATTGTTTGCATAAATTTTAATGTTTTTAAGGTTGCTTGAGGGAGGAGCATAAAACGTTTAAGACATGAGTGAAGAGCCACGTGACCACTAGAGTGGGGTTCTCCGAATCTAGGTTGCCTTCTTACCTTCTAGATGGAATTAGGATTTCGATTCAGCTAAAGAATCAAATTTCCATTTTATGCATAGATATAGAGATAAGAAGGGTAGATTTGTAAGCTCCAAAGATTCAAAAACAAACCCCCCCCACTAATCCAACTGACACTGGTGTAGGAAAAATTCCACCAATAGAAAATCCAGGGGGAGCCAGTGAGGCTCCAGAAGAAGAACCTAAAACGGAAGAATCAGTATTGGGACAGGCAGAACGTGAGTCTGTTGAACATTTAGGAGACACAAAAAATCCACTTTCTGAACCATCCATCAGCAGAATGACAGAAGAAGAAGGAAATGCAGCTACAAAGACTGAGACCTTTGGGTTTCTAATCTTGGATATTTCCAGAAACGTCAGCATGAAGAATATCCCACTATCATCGTTACCCACTTTCAGAGGTATGTCAACCGAAGATCCAGATTTATTTTTATTTGAGTTTGACATATTATGTAGAAGCTATAACTACTCAGATGATGCCCAAAAACTTAAGCTCTTCCCTGCTACAATGAAATATTCATCCTTAAGATGGTTCATGAGCTTAGGAGAAAATACAATCCTCTCTTGGGATCAAATGAAAGACACATTTTTACGAAAATACCAAGACTATTGTAAGGATAATGTTAAAAACAACATTTTTAAAATGCAACAAACAGAAGATGAAAGTCTTGAAGACTACTTAGAAAGGTTCTTATACAACTATCAGAAATCAAAACTATTCACCACAGACCCAGCTGTAGTAAGAACTGTATTCTTGAAAGGTCTTAGGGATGATTGCATAGAAGTTTTAAACTTGTTGAGTTCAAGAGATGTACACCAAAAACCTTTTTCAGAAATTGCAGATTACTGTAGGAGATACTTAAGAGGACAAGCTAAAATAGGCAAAGGACCAAGAGATCCTTTTAGCATAAATACAAAACAAAGTTCAGGGACTGTCACCAGAACTGAGTTAGGAAACTTATTGGAGAACTTTAAAATAGACATCTTGAGCACAATAAGTAACCAGTTAGATACTCTGAAACTGAAAAAGAAACAAGAAAAAGATGCCCTAGCAATATTTTGTCATTGATGTCGAAAGAAGCATAATAGCGAGAAAGAATGCCCATTAAATGTCATAGAAATTTGTGGTCTGTGTACACTAGAACACCCCACATCTGAGTGTCCAACCTTTCTTGAACTACAAGCCATGTATAGGGGAGGAGGAGTCTCACAAGAACAACCATACCCTTCTAGAAGACCTTGTAGAGCCCAAAATCCCAATACATTTTATGATCCTAATACACAATATCAACAACAACAATGGGGTCCTTCCCCAGTGACCTATCCACAATGGACACCTTAGCAAGATCAATCTTGGCAACAAGGCTGGAGGGGACCTATGTATGGAAATCCCTCTTACCCTACATATCCACAGTACCCTGCAAGAATTTCCCAATTACTACCTGGATTCAACCCACCTCAGATGCAAGCTTTAATCCCACCTCCTATACAACAGCAATTTACAACCCCCTTGAACCCTAATCAGCAGCATCAAGTATCTATAAATGTCAATCAACAACCACAAAACCAAGCTGCCCAAAATCCTCCAAGACCAACAACAATCCTTGCCCAGCCAGTCCCTAACCCCAATAATCGACCCACCCACCATGTGCAAAATACAGAAGTTCAAACATTTCCCACTTATGAAATTCAACTACGATCAGGGAAAGTAGTAAACCAATCAAATCCTGTAGTAATAATTCAGGGAGAAAATGATAATCATTCCGAGGAAGAAAACACTCAAACCATCCCTGCAGAAGAAGAGGCCTCTCCTCCTATCCCAATCACTTCTCAGTCTGTACGAGTACCCCAACAAATTAATCTTCCACCGTACCCCAAAAGACTATTAGTAAAGAAACCTGACCCACCCTTGCACATAGATATAGAAGATGAATTACGAAATGTGTGCATAAAAATACCTCTATTGCAAGCTATTAAGGATATCCCTATATATGCCAAAATCATAAAGGATATTTGCATTAAGAAACCAGGAAGGAAGAAGAAGGAACCTCCCCTTGTTCAGGTAGTGGGACAATTATCTGAATTCATTTCTGAAATGCCATACAAATATAATGACCCTGGAAATCCAGTAGTCACTATTGAAATTAATGGCATTTCTCTACCAAACACACTCATTGATTTGGGTGCAGCTATTAATGTAATGCCTTTTGAAACTATGCAGAAGCTCCAAATCAATCAGTTAAGACCAACCCAAACCATGATCGAGTTGGCAGATAAGTCAGTCATTGGCCCTGCAGGAAGTCTAGATGATGTCACAGTCACCCTAGCTTCTTGGAAATATCCAGTATACTTTTTAGTCATCTATTCTAAATCATCCTCCAAACCAGGACACCCTGTGGTTCTTGGCCGCCCTTGGCTGGCCACAACAGATGCCTTTATCATCTGTCGGTCTGGCGAGATGACTATATCCAATGGCACACATAGCCAAAAACTTGTTCTCTTCCCTCTTGCCCAACCAGCACGTGAAATACCTATTTGGTTAGAAAACCCTTATGGAGAGGAAGATTGCATCAGACCTCTATTAACACTTGAACAAGTAAGAGGAATACAAGAACAATAAGATGAATAAGTCTTAAGCTTATTTTTGGATGACACAAATTGCATTGAATACCCAAGGTCTTTTGCAGAATTGTCACATATTTTTAGTTCCGAATTTCAACAAACCTGACACCCTGATATCACTCAATTATATACTTTATCACCAGCCTCCTCAGATAAGGAATAAACTACTGAACTTGTTGAGATTTTCCCAGGAAAACCTTTGTATATCAACTCTAGTTTGGAACCAAAACAAAAGACACAAGTGATTGAAATGCTCCAAAGACAATTTGATGCCTTTGCATGGGATTATGCAGACATGAAAGGCATTCACCCTGACACATGCACACATCATATCTACACTAATGACCAAATTAGACCAATCAGATAGCCTCAGCGAAGGATGAATCCAACCCTTAAAGATATTGTAAAAGAGGAATTGAAAAAACTCCTTCGAGCCAATCTCATATACCCCATTTCAGATAGTCAATGGGTATCTCCACTTGTCATAGTTCCCAAGAAAAATGGTAAGTGGAGGATATGTGTAGACTTCTGGGAGTTAAACAAAGCCACCCATAGGGATTACTTTCCCTTACCATTTATTGATCAAGTGTTGGATACCTTGTCCGGAAAGAAGTATTTTTCGTTCTTGGATGGGTTTAGTGGTTACAACCAGATACAAATAGCACCTGAAGACTAGGAGAAGACAACTTTCACCTGCCCTTGGGGCACCTATGCTTATAGGGTGCTCCCTTTCGGACTTTGCAATGCCCCAACCACTTTTCAAAGAGTTGTCCTAGCCATTTTTCTGACTTGACCAATGATTGTGTGGATGTCTACATGGATGAATTTATAGTCCATGGACAAGACTTCTAGGAAGCATTGGCTAGTTTAACAAAAGTCTTGATTAGGTGTAAGGAAACTAATCTTTCCTTAAGTAATGAAAAATAAAAAATGATGCTCACTGAAGGTATTGTTTTGGGACATCACATTTCCCGTTCTGGCATGAGAGTTGATCCGGAAAAAAATTATATCATCACACAAATCAGAATACCATCCTCACAAAAGGAAGTCTGTATCTTTTTAGGACATGTTGGCTACTATAGAATATTCATTCCGAATTTCACAAGCCTAGCTACCCCTTTATTCAAATTATTATCTAAAGAAGTTGAATTTAAGTGGGATGATGAATGCCAAATATCTTTTGAAATTCTAAAACAGAAATTGTCAACTACCCTTGTATTAAGGGGACCAAATCGGTCCCTTCCTTTTCATATATGTATTGATGCCTCAGACACAACCCTTGGGGCAGTCCTTGGACAAAGAGAAAATCAAATTCCCTATGCTATTTACTTCGTCAGTAAAAATCTCTCTCCAACTGAAGTTAATTATACGGTCACAGAAAAAGAATTGCTAGCTATAGTCCATGCTATCAATAAATTTAGACACTATATTACAGGATATCAAGCTTTTGTACATACTGATCATTCAACCATCCGATTGTTAATGAACAAACCTGTAACAAATCCTAGAGTTACAACATGGCTCTTATTATTACAAGAGTTTAATATCAACGTTATTGATAGACCAGGTAAAGATAATCTTGTGGCTGATTTCTTATCTAGAATGATTCATTTGGGAGATAATGCACTAGTAGAAGATACCTTTCTTGATGAAAATTTATTTTCTATTTCTACATTCACTCCATGGTATGCAGATGTCGCTAACTATCTTGTGATAGGGAAGATGCCTCAGAAATTGTCTCCTAGAGAAAAACAGAAAGTAATTCAACTAAGTGCAAATTACATGTGGCACGATGATTGCCTCTACAAAATAGGACCATATTTGGTGATCAGGAGATGTGTAAGGGAAGATGAAATTCATGATATTTTACAAGCCTATCATGATGGCCCTTTTGGAGGACACTTTGCAGACAAAATGACCGCTTACAAAGTTCTGCAATCAGGTTACTACTGGCCCCATATTTTCAAAGATGCTAAAACCTATGTGTCCAATTGTGATGAATGTCAACGAATGGGTAATCCTACTGCATGAGACCAAATGCCATTTCAAGCCCAAGTAGTTATTGAACCATCTGAGAAATGGGCATTAGATTTTGTAGGGCCCATTAACCCTGCATCTAAAAAGAGAAAGTATATACTTGTATGCACTGACTATGTGACTAAATGGGTTGAAGCAAAAGATTTACCGGCTGCAAGTGAACAATCAGTGGTAGATTTCCTTTTTAATGATATCTTTACTAGATTTGGTGTACCTCGAGAAATTGTGACTGATTAGGGAACTCAATTTACCTCTCATCTAGTCAAAGCTATTACATAACAGTACCAAATAAAACACAGGAAATCTACACCCTATCATCCACAAGCAAATGGACAAGTAGAATCTACCAACAAAGTTATTGAGTCCGTTCTTACCAAAACAGTATAGCTGCACCATAAGGATTGGGCTAACAGATTCTTAGAAGCCTTATGGGATTATAGAATCACCTGGAGGAATACAACAGGACATACACCCTATGAGTTAGTGTATGGGAAGCAGGTGCTTCTCCCCATAGATTTTCAGATCAAAACCTTTAGGACTGTAGTACAAGTTGGCATGAACTTGGATGAAGCCCAACAACAAAGACTCTTGCAGCTTAATGAGTTGGATGAAACTAGGCAGGAAGCACTTCAAAGGACTACCCTCATTCAAGAACAAAGAACAAAATGGCATCACAAGTATCTCAAAAAGAAAAATTTTCAACAAGGAGATTGGGCCCTATTGTATGACAGCAGATTCAAGAACTTCAAAGGTAAGTTAACCACCCATTGGATGGGACCTTACAAAATTGACACTATCTACGATAATGGTTCAGTCGGGATAAATACAATTGATGAACAACAGACACCACTACTTGTGAATGGTCATCAGTTGCGAGTTTACAACAAATCTCTATCAAAAGAAGAATTCCTGACTCATATACTATAGAATTTAGATATGCAGATGATCAGTAAGGAAGGAGATCCTCCTACTGACCCACATTGATTGATATTGGTTTATTTGAAACTTTTTGTACATAGGTGTGGATCGAATTTTGTTAATAAGCTGAAGGTAACAAGAGACTCTTACCTCCTTTTGTTTTACCTTCACAAATTTTCTTTTTTTTTCTTTTGTAAGCAAATTTTTATTTGATCCTTCATGAACTTGCTAAACATCAGTTGTAGGCATCAACAATGTTATGTTCTACTTCGGTACTAGAAATCCTATTCTGGTCCGGTACCATTCTGGTACCAGAGACTGTCTTTCTTCAGTACTATCAAGACACATTACCTAATTGACAAAGCATACTATGCATATTCCAAAATATTATGTCAATTAATCTGAAGTATGAAGCCATGCAACAACCACTTAAGATAGAACCACGAAGCCAAATACAGTATCAAATGGCAGCCCTTCTGTTGACAACTAAAGGGAAGTATTTTAATTTATTTTGGTTCTGTTGCTGAGAAGTATTTTAATTTCTTTTGGTTCTTTTGCTGAGAAGAACTTTAATTTCTTTTGGTTCTATTGCTGAGAATAACTTTAATCTCTTTTGGTTCTATTGCTTAAAAACAAAATAAAAAAGAGGGACACAATCTTTACCTATGATTGCTCAAAGAACCAAAATCCACTTTAAAGACTAAAAGTTGCCTTTACCCAGTATTTCAACATGATTTAAAAAAAAAATATTAGCCTATAAGAAACTATCTCACCCTAACCAGACTTCAATAGTATTCATTGGATTATCTTATTAAAGAGTAACATATGAGTATATGAACACTCTCTACCATGGGCACACTACCAAAACTTTTATGGCAGAGGATGTACCAGTACCCTAAGGAAACTTTATGTCATTCTCTTATGGACAACTTCAGACAAAATTATACATCTGGATCACTCTAAAGATCTGTCAGACAAATCTTTAAAAGACATACAAAAGAAGAGTATATGCCTTCCAACCCAATACCATCCCACCCTGTAAAAAGGCTTTCAGACGAGCCTCCCCTGTCACCGTGCAAAGCACTCCTTAATAAAAAACCAAAATAGGTGACTATGGACAATAAGCCTCTGATGGAAAAAGGGTTTAAGAGACTAACCCGCCAGGATACTGAACAGGTTTGCTGGCAGCGGGTACCGGTCTGTGGTATGACTAGGCAAACCCATTAGGGTATTGAACAGGCATGTTGGCAATGGGGCATTCTGCCTGGGGAAGGCACCTCTCACTAATTATCACAACTACCCCACCAGAGTACTGAACAGGCTTGCTGGCAGTGGGTTCTGGTTAAAAAAATGTCTCATCTATACTTGTCTGATTGAAAAATCCACTTTTTTTCATCTAAAACAAAAAGAGTAAAGGTCATTATTGGCTTTCATGAGATACAAAACTCTAGATGAATCAACAACATAATTACTCCAAGCAAATGTCCATTTGAGAATCACCCTAAGTCAACTTACCGGTCTGACATCTAAAGCCTACACTATCTAAGAAGGAAACTTCTTAAGAGTGGAGCCCTAACTAGGGAGTCTAATCTACTTATATTGTGAAATTTATCTATAACAACCAATGATAGTAAATCTCTGAAGCAAGTTAGGTGGGATCTGTTCTTCTAGCAAACATATATATATTCCCCTGTTTCACTGCTGAATGCTACCTCTGTCAATAATCCATTAAAAGAAGGGCAATTTCATTTTTTGGCATGAGATTATATGATAGGTGATAAACTGTACTTCTAAAATTTGATTGGTTTCTTTTGCTCTTATCATCTTTTCTCCATTATGATATAAAATGATTGAATCTTCTTGCATACAGATATACAACATCTTCAGCATGGGGGAAGGTCAAAGAGCCCCTTCAGAACTCTTTTCCAGAATTACATGATCACCCTACAGAACCAAATACACAAGAAGATAAGCACAGAATAACGTAAGTGCAAGACATTCCCGTACCAAGTTTTCAAGAAGCTTCAGTCTAAAGGGATGAATTTTGACAATTTACAAGCAATCGCACATGCTATGGGTATTAATCATACAAAGGTGAAAGCAAAGGTAACATGGTATTTATTTTCCTATGCTCACAAAACTACAATAAGTATCAAAATATATACTAGATCTTATGACCTTAGTATTAAACCCATGCGCTTATCCCTCATACCCATATACCTAAACCTAATCAATCCTCTCATAGCTCTTGAACATGGTTAAGGGCAACATCACATCAAAATATGAAGCACGTTCAGTAATGATAAGCCACAAATATATATTTCATCCTTAAACAATTCACAAACCCATCTTATATCATGAACCACGATCCAACATTAATTTCACCCCCCGAAAGTCCAATCACCTATTCCAAAATGATGCCCTGATACCCAACGTCTTGTCCTTATCATTACAGTAACGGGTAGATATGAAATGGCTTATCTGGTCATAATTTTTCCTTACGGCACCCTTACTTAAACTTACCATTCACAACACCATCACCATATTTCCCCTTATCGTGAGCTTTCTCCAGTCCCGAGCCTACTCCTTTTCGGTACCAAACCCTTCATCAATTAACTAAACCCTTGTGCTACAACCCGATCCTTTTCTCAACTTATAATGATGGTCGTTAATAGACACGAACCAGTTTTCCAAATTTATAGGGAAGCCGAGGAGTACCAATTATGTCAAGAAAAATATGCTAGATTGGGATGGATACCATTTCTGGAAAAATTTACAGGCTGGCACGAGAAGATATCTTAGGAATTTATACAAGGTTATGATGGATAGATTGCACATATAGGCAATCTACAACTGAAAATTAATGAAGCAAACTTAAGGGAGGTTATGGGACTACCTAGCAGAGAAGCCAAATACTTCAAAGGTGTAGGAATTAACAAAGAAATGTGCCAACAATTCTTGAAGGCAGATCATCAGCACCCTAACTGGAAGAAGGTGATCCCTAGGAACTACATCAAAGAAGAATACCATCCAATGATTACCAGTCTTCAATGATTTGTCACCTGTGAAGGCAGGTATGTCGTGACCTTCATATATCATCTTAGGCTTCTATTGCATTTTGAAGGAGGCCCTGAAATCGATTTCCCATATTTTCTATGGATGAGTTTGAACAAAATGGTAAGAGGTGTTAAATCCATCTCCAAAACAGAGAAGACTATCATTTACCATCAAGGTCTCATTAAAATACTAGTTTACATGAGCTTAGGAAACAAAGGATTAGTTGGAAAACCCTTATTACACAACACCTTCCCACAGAAAACAAATCTGTGGAGGAAACCCAACATGGTCCAAAGAAAAGTAAGGAACCCCAAGAGAAAAAGAGAAAGAAGGATAAGACAAATCCACCATCATCTAGGGCAGTGAGCCAACATGAAAAAGCAGGGTCCTCTTCCACAATCAACAAGACTTCTAAAAGCTCTGAATCAAAAGGTAAAAAAAAATTAGTAGAGGAGACTTCAACGATGGCAGTTGAGAAAGAGGACCATCATAAAATGATGAAGAAAGGGAAGCAGATCTCAGAAACTAAAAGTAAACAATTTGTGTCACAACCCCCTGTCACCATTTCACAATTAGAAAAGAAGAAAATGAAGCCTGTGAGCATCCCTGATCCGATACCTCCTTGTAAAAGAACTACGAGGAGCATGGAAAAGAAAGGAAAAACAATAGTCACTCCTCATACACAGGAAGATCCAATCGACCTTACCTCCCCTTCTGAGGATTTACCATTCCAAGATGACATCCCTAGTTTGAACGAGGAGCAAGCCACTATTACTTTATGTGGGATGAGGGAAGAAGTCGAGGAAAGAGCATGCATCCAACCAGCAATGATGGAAACAACAAAGGCTTTCACAAAAACACAAATGAGGAAAAATATTGAGGAATTGCAAAAACAAAATCAGGAACTCCAAAAGGAAGTGAAGGAATACCAACTCTTAGACAGGTATATCAAAAAGGAAAATGAGCAGTTGAAAGCAACCAACGAATAAATTCAAGACGACCATGAAGAGACTTCTAACAAGCTCAAGAAGGTATTACGACTCCTACAATATGTTAGGGTCATCAAAAGGGAGCTGAAAGAAGAGGCTTCAGCCATCAACATCATTGATCCACCAAAGTAAAGAACACAACCTCAAGTTTTGAAAAAATTTGGGTTTTGTTTTCAGTTGCATGAGGACATGCAATGGTTTTGGCATGGGGGAATGTTGAGACCCGAAATTGACATCCCCATTACCCTATTATACTCCTTATCTATACCTTTTTGGCCTACCTAAGCTTGAGTGAATGACAAGAACGCTACCATTAGCTAGTGATAAGGTCATAAGGTAAAGTATGGTTAATTCATGCATTTTGTGGTTTATTGAGTAGGGAATTAAATATTTCATGTACTAATGCTTCAATTTTTCATATGTATAAATCTTTGAGCTCTAGATATCCAGTGTTCCTATACCAGCTCATCTATCCGGTACCTGTGCACCAAGACTGCTGCTGTCCGAATCTGGTACCAAGCGTATCCAGTACCAAAATAACATCTGTTGTGATCTGGTACCAACATGCATTGTCTTGGTCCGGTACCAACACGCACTGTCATGATCTAGTACCAACGGCCACACACTGTCATGATCCGGTACCACCTTTTGTGCACTGTCATGATCCAGTACCATCTACCTGTTACGATCTGGTACTAATATGGAAGAGCCTAATGCACTAAGTTAAGTTCCAGATCTCACCTAAGCCAATTGGTGGACGTCTATTTGCTTTAGCAAGGCTATGATAAGAATAGTTTGTTGATTGCCTCATCCTCATGCACTTTGTTTCATGAGGATGAAGCTAAAGATGTAACCGAATGATTGAATTCAACAACTGATTGATTTGCAAATCACTTCGCCTCCTTGTGTTTCACAATTCAGACTATTAAATAGACGTGGCAAGGATGGTGGAAGGGGAGGAGAGTTAGCATATTACCAATATGTAAAGCAACATATGATAGTACATAACATATCCTGAGTGAAGATTAATGGAATTTCATTTTATCTCCATATTCTAATTATCTATGATTAAGTATGAGTTGAGTTGTTAATGAGAGTTTTGATTTTATGTTTTGAAATGTGAGTGAGAGTAATGTGTGTGTTGAAGACAAGCCTCCTGTAGACTTCACTAGCTGACCCGTTGAAGTAGCAAGGGCCCACCACCCAACAAAGGTTAGCCTCTTTGTAGATTAGCATTAGTATTTGTTTTCAGTAGTATAAACGTTAATTTAGCTAAAGCTTTAACTCTGTTAGATGATAGCAATACAACTTAGATTAAGATTTCCATTCTATAATTGCTTAGAGATCTTTAATTGCTCTGTTTTTGCATATGCCTTGTTTCTGTTTTCATGAATTTGATTTCCTTGAGTGATCATAGATGTTGGCAGCAATAGTCAAAACCATTTGGATAAGAACTAGTGAAGTTCATTGTGAACCACAATAGAAGCAACGTATTGACTATTGAACTACCAATGCTATGCTTTGATGATTGATGTGCGATTTCCTTTCAGAAGTGTGGATTGCATAGTTAGTTTTCTGGGTCAGATATCAGAGTTGATCTATCAAACAAATTCCATCTCATACTTTCATGTGCCATAATGGAATAGATAGCCTCTTTGTGAAATACAACCAAAGTGCATTGCATTTTTCTATTTTGATTTGTTTCCAGCATGCATAATCTAGTTTAATTCTATACTCGTGACATTAGAAATTACCTTTCTTACTGGTGTCTTGTAACTCTGTTGATTACGAATCCCGGATTGATAATTAATGAGTGCATTATACTAAACATATAAGTAGCACAACAGGTGGCCAACCTCACAAATGCTATTATTGTTGTAGTTATCCAAAGGTTTATGGATGTTATTGAATTGGAGGGTAACCTCCAAATTCTGAATACAAGGTTTAACACTATGGAGGGCTTGTTAATAAATATCGCAAGCAATTCCAAGATCAACAAAAGACGCTCCTCGGGCCTGTGGAAAGATGCTAAAAAAATATGAACAAATTTATTAGAGAGGCCAAAGATCTTATCGATGTGCCTAACCAACACGGAGAGAGAGGGTGGTGTCTTTGTTGTTGCTACTTCCTCTGTAACCCCAACCTTCCCACACAAATTAGAGCTTGGTTGACCACGTATGATGGCATCTTTCAAGAGCTAGAAAGGGAATTTAGAATATATGTGTTGGATTTTCCTTATTTACAGAGCATTGGTGTTACTAGTGTTCTTTTAATTCATTATCATTTACTGTGCAATAGCAACATAAACAATAGAAAAAAAGAACACAAGAGATTTATCCTGGAAAAACCCAACAACCTTTCTTAGATAGACTTTATTCACAAAGAAATTCCAATCAAATAAAACCTATCATAAGTGCTATCTTAACCATAAATACCACCCCAGCTGCAACAACAACACCATACAAAGGTAGTGCACCTCCTTGAGGAGTAGCACACAAGAGAGAGATGCCAAAAGACTAAACAAGAAGAAACTGGGTCACTGTAGCAACTGCGTCTCCTTCTGCCTTGCTTCTGTGTAGATGGGAGAGTGTGAGTGAGTGAAAAAATGAGCTAAGGAGCCTCCTATTTATAGTCTTCCTGTCCTTCTAGCTGGTCCGACTTCTCTTCTGGGAAGGTGTCTTTTCATTATACTTTATTCTTTTGGGATGACTTCTCTTCTAAGGTATTTCAACATATGTCCAATGGATCTATTTCTTCTGGAATATTCTTTGTATCTAAGAAAGGTCATCTAGGAGGGAAATATCCCCCCGCAACTACCAAAACATAAACACTCCCTCTTATATAGGGAGGCTTCTTTTACGATGTCTTCATCTGGTAGTCCATTGACTACTCTACAATCTACTAGCAGGCACACGACTGCTACAATTCTTTTGGTAGCTTGAATCATCAGGCACAGTCTCTGTGATAAAACAATAGCACACATAGATACATCCAAATGATCTGGTAATCTCCATGACAATCAGCTAGTATCACAAAACTACCATAATGTCATCCAATAGATCACAACTCCTGCCAAGTAGTATACAACTATTATCCAGTGACGCACAATCACTGCTAGTGGAACACATACACTGTAGTAGCACACAACTACTGTCTGCAGTCACACAACCTCCGCTAGTGGAACACATCCACCGAAGTAGCACACAACTTTTGTCTGGAGTCACATAGCCTCCGCCAGTGGAACACATCCACCGAAGTAGCACACATCTATTGTCCGGAGTCACACAGCCTCCGCCAGTGGAACACATCCACCAAAGTAGCACACAGCTACTTTTCAGAGTAACACAACCTCCACCAGTGGAACACATCCACCTAAGTAGCACAGATCTATTGTCCAGAGTCACACAGCCTCCGCCAGTGGAACACATCCACCAAAGCAGCACACAACTATTGTCCGGAGTCACATAGCCTCCGCCATAATCTTACGACTACATGTGTGATGTTTCTTCTCTTAGCAGGTCCAACAGTGCATTACCCCCTCAGTCACTTCACGTGACTGATCTAGGGAACCCTTGGCCAGAGGGGTTAGTTGGCATGAGAAGAAAAATTACACCTCCCTCTCAATGAGGGTGAACATTTGACAACACTCCAAGCTTGTCCCTGAAGTACTCATACTTCACTCTTGACAAAGGCTTGGTGAGAATGTTCACTATCTTCTCATCTGTGGATATGTACTGGAGCTCCATAGCTCCTCTCTGCACCATGTCTCAGATGTAATGATATTTGATCTCTATATGATTATACCTGTCATGGAATACAAGGTTCTCGGTAATCTTCACACAACTTTGATTGTCACAATGTATCAAAGTTGGCTCCAATTCTAGATCAAATATCATGGCTGACAACTTTCGAAGACACACTACTTCATGACTTTCCACACTTGTTGCGATATATTTTTCTTCTGATGTACTGAGTTCCACTGATGTTTTCTTTCTGATCAACCATGAGATCATGTCTGATCCCAAACTTAAAAAACATTTGAAAGTACTCTTCCGATCCACTGCACTCCCTGCCCAATCAGAATCTATATATCTCTGTAGCTTCACATCTCCACTAGAGACATATCTCAATCCATATCCAACCGTACCATGAAGGTACCTCAACATATGCTTTGTTTCCATCTAATGTACCTGTCTAGGTTCAACCATGTGTTGACTCAAGGTATTCACTACAAAGCATATGTCTGCCCTGATGTTAACCAGGTACATCAAGGATCCAATCAATTGTCCGTACATCGTAGGATCCATCAAATATGAATATTTGTCACTTAAGAGCTTCATATTTATCGTCATAAGTGTGGTCATGTACTTGCAGTCCATCATCCCAAATTTCTTCAAGATCTCAACAATATATTTTCCTTGGCTAAGGAAAATATCATCTGATCTCTGCCACACTTCCAATCCCAAGAAGTAATGCATCAACCCTAGATCCTTCATCTCGAACTTTGAATCGATCTCCCTCTTACACCCATCAATGAGCTTCTCGTCCCCTACCAGAAATAGGTCATATATAGATAGAACCAAGATCAATGGGCATCCATCCTCAACCTTATAGTAAAGGTTAGGATCTGCCTCACTCTTGGTAAATCCCAAGCTCATCAAATATCCATCTATCCTGGCATACCATGCCCTGGGTGCTTGCTTCATCCCATACAAGGCCTTCTTCAATCTGCACACATGGGACTCCTTCATATGGATCACAAAGCCTAGTGGTTGTTCTATGTACACTTGTTCCTCTATTACACCATTCGAGAAAGCAGTCTTCACATCCATCTGGTGTAATTTCCATCCCATTGTGGAAGCAATCTCAATGATTGATCTAATGGAAGTGTATTTTTCTACATGAGCAAAGGTTTTGTCATAGTATTCTCCCTATTTCTTGGAGAACCCTCTAGCCACAAACCTTGCTTTGTACTTCTCTATGTTGTCATCTACAACATGCTTGATCTTGTCGATCCATATGGAAGTCACAACTGACTTCCCTTCTGGTCTTGGAACGACCTCCCATACATCATTATTCATGATGGACTAATAGTCCTCTATCATGGCATCCTTCCATTCTGGCTTCTCAACAGCTTCTTCAAAAGTGGAAGGTTCAGAATCAATGATGTTTCTCATTAGAGCCACATAGATGGAAAACTTGTCTAGTCTCTTTCTCTCTCTAAAGGATCCTTTGGGAGTTGCATTTCCTTCAGCTTCCTGCAAGGTGTTCTGAAGCCAAGCTGGTCTCTTCCTGGTAGCCATAGCTTCTTCAGGTAGATCTACAGGTCTTTATGACTCTACCATATCATTCTAAATTTCCGGGACGGTTTCTTCAGGTGTAGAGTCTACCATGACTGCATCTTTGAGAGCCTCTTGCTCTATTTGGTCCTCATCTATGTGAGATTTCCTATATCTTCTGAAGGCTTCATATTCATCAAATGTTACATCCTGGATGATCTTGATCTGTCTCTACCCTAGAATGTAAATTCTATATGCCTTTGAAGTCTCACTGTATCCAACGAATGTGCCCTTCATTCATGAAAGTTCCAATTTCATTTTATTTTCCTTGGGAACATGTATAAACATTGGACAACTAAAAATCCTCAAGTGAATGACTTCTGGCTTCTTTTCAGTGAACACTTCTTCAGGTGTCTTGTTCCCCAATATCTTATGAGGGCTTTAATTCTGTACATATACATTCTTACTGGATTATTCTACCCATAAGTGCATGGGTAGGCCCTGGTCATGTATCATTGCTTTCGTTGCTTCTATGATGGATCTATTCTTTCTTTCTGCAACCCCATTCTATTGGGGGTTGTAGGGATTTGTAAGCTCCCTCTTAATCCTTACCTCTTGGAAAATGTCTTTAAACTCCTTTGAGGTGTACTCACCTCCATTGCCATATATCAAAACTTTAATCTTCCTCTCAGAGAGATTCTCAACTAAATCCTTGAATTCTTGAAACTTGTTAAGGACTTCATCTTTTTCTTTCAAGAAGTAGATCCATGTATTCCTGGAATAGTTGTCTATGAAAAACACATAGTATACAAATTTGCCAAGTGATGGCACCATAATCTGTCTGCATACATCGGAGTCTATGATGTCCAAAATATATTTGGATCTGCTATCACTGCTTGTAAATCTTCCCTTGACATTCTTTCCAAGTGCACAACCTTTGCATACTCCGTCACAGTCTAACTGGATTTCTGGTAGACCTGTAACCATTTTGCTCAAAACTGGTAATGATATACAGTTCAAGTGAGCAAGCCTTCGGTGCCATAGTTCACTGGAACTAACTCTATTGTGTACAAGGGCTTGTCCCTTCAACTTATATAGTCCTCCATCTTGGACACCAATCACAGTGGCTTTATTTATGATTGAATTCTTGGGCCATAGAAGGACTTGATCATCCACAAAAGCCACCCTAAAACATTTATCTTCTAAAGATGAAATAGATAGAAGATTCTTCTTTAAATCTTGTACAAACAATATATCTTTAATTGAAAGAGGATTACCCGAGTCAAGTTGTAAGGAGGCTTCTCCAACGCCTTTGATTGCATGCTTGGAATCATCTCCAAGCACCACTTGAAGTTAGGAGTCATTTCTTGTTAATTTTGATAGAGATTTTATGAATCCATTCATTTGCTTGGAAGCACCGCTATCTATGAGCCAGGTATCGCTTCCTTGAGTGATGGTTCCGGTGAGTGCTGAAATGAATACAAATTCTTCATCTTTGGGTTTGTGTCCTTCAACTTCATATGCATGTACATGATGCTTCTTCTTCTTTTCCTTCTCATGTTTGTGAGGACATTGTGTGGCATAATGTCCCATCTTCCTGTAATTGAAGCATTGAACCTTTGACATATCCCTCTTACGACGTGGCTTCTTAGACTTCCTTGGACTACCTTCCTCTCTTTCTTTTCTCTTCTTCACTTGTGCTGCAACTTCTTGGTTTTCCTCATCATCTACCTTTTATTTCTTGGATATCAATCTAGATTCCTCTTGAGAGCAATCTTCCCATAACTTGTAAAACTTGGGTAACTTCCTTCTTGCACAAATTCCTTGGACAAATGGGTCCCAAGAGGGAGGGAAACCATTTAGCATAGTGGTTACTATTTTGACATCTTCTATTCGATCTCCAATGGCTGCTAACTAGTCTTTGATTTATGAGATCCTTGTAAAGAAGTTGGTTATCGTCTCTTACTTGTTCATAGTCACATTTCTAGGTTGATGTCGTAGGGTAAGATTTTGACTGGTGTTCTTCTTTCATAGAGTTTGGTTAGGGAATAAAACATCTCATTTACAGTCTTGAGTTCTAATACATTGGGTATTAGGTGATCCTTGATTGAGTCTGTCAAGATCCTCTTGGCCTTGACCTCATTCTTTCTAAATTTTTCCTTAGCTTCTTCGTCTTTGGGTTCTGGAAGCATCTTCTTGACATGATCTAATAATTCATTCTCTTCTAGAATGAGTTGTATTCTATGCTTCCAAGATATAAAGTTATCTTCTCCATCCAATCTGTCCTCAACTCTCATATTGGTTGACATTTTCATTAGTAGAAACTCTAGCACTAAAAACCCTTGATTTTTCAAACTTCACCAAACTGCATGCTGAGGGTTTCAGGGGGTGCACTAGGTAGGGTGCATTTCTCTATGAAGGAATTACTCCCAACATCCTTGGGATAGTGCTCAATGATCTTGACAAAGTATTGCAACTACAAGGTGCCGCTATAGCGATCTTCCTTCTAGTGGTCAAATTGTTTTGAAGGTAACCAACTCTGATACCATGTTGGATTTTCCTTATTTACAGAGCATTGGTGTTACTAGTGTTCTTTTAATTTGTTATCATTAACATATATATATCATGTACTACGCAGTAGCAACATAAACAATAAACAAAAAGAACACGAGATTTATCCTAGGAAAACCCCAAATGGGGGAAAATCCCACCAACCTTTCTTAGATAGATTTTGTTCACAAAGAAAGTCCAATAAGATAAACCCTAGCACAAGTGATAGCTTAACTAGAGATACCACCCCAGCTGTAGCAACAACACCATACAAAGGTAGCTCACCTCCTGGAGGAGTAGCTCACAAGAGAGAGATACCAAAAGACTGGACAAGAAGAAATTGGGTCACTATAGCTGCTGCATCTCCTTCTCCAAACTTGTGCCTTGCTTCTGTGTAGCTGAGAGTGTGTGAGTGAGTGAAAAAATGAGCTAAGGTGCCTCCTATTTATATTCTTCTTATTCTTCTAGCTGGGTTGGCTTCTCTTTTGGGAAGGTGTCTTTTCATTATACTTTATTCTTTTGGGCCGACTTCTCTTCTAGGGTATTTCAATATCTGTCCAATGGATCTCTTGCTTCTGGAATCTTCTCTATATCTAAGAAAGGTCATCTAGGAGGGAAACATCCTCCCAAAGCTACCAAAACATCAAAAATATGTAGATACTCAACAGATTGTGTATGCTACAATGCCTCGAGTAGACCTGCTTGTTCAACCTTTGTTATAATATGGCTTCATAGGCTTGGGCATTCAATATTCTTAGTATCAACTTCAAACATGGCTCACCAAACCTCATTTCTAGGCTCGTGTGATCAACATGTATGGCATGGGGGGTGTTGGCAAGACGTCCTTGCTCCAAGTCATCTACAACACCTACAAGAAGGAGGCCAGTGGCATCTCCGATGTTGTAATTTGGTTTACAATTTCTCGGAGCTTTCAAATTAAAGAGTTGTAGGTTTCTATTCTCTTATGTTCCATCATATTGCTTCATGTATTGCCCCAAATCCAAACTCTATAAGCTTTAAAGGAATGGTTTCCTCACCTAATATGTTAGTTTTCACCAAGAGACTACAATAGTGAAGATCCAGATCGATTTTGGCAACCAACACGTCCAAGTTGCTTTGCATCTGTAATTTTCCGCTATAGTTTTGGTTGACACAATTAATGGCTAGCTTTATCGTTTCCTAGAGAGTATCTACCATGACATAAAGTTATTCCTTACATAGAGAATTGTTTGTGAAATAGGGATGGCTTGTCAAGTCTGAGCATTGAAGGAAGTTGATCCACTTTGTTGGAGATATTCTTCCATCTTCCAATAAAAGCTTCAAATTTTCCAATTTTAGCTACAACCAAAGGAACCGGTTCTTCCACCTTACAGAGGCCTGCAATAAACAGAGGATGGTGAAGAGGTGCCACTCTAGGCGAAGACCAAGTTCAACATTAGTGTGTTCAAATTTATTATGACTTTGATGGTGTTAATTTTTATGCCATTATTATAGTTCTTTGCATTTCAATAGATAAGAGCATCATAAGAACAAGATCACTGAGAAATACACATTCACAAGAGACACAACATTTATCCTGGGAAACCCTCTAGGGGAAGAAAACCCAG
>ML778591.1:1035379-1052679 GCA_009831015.1 Picea engelmannii | reverse complement strand
CTGTAAAGAATTTATCCAACTCTCCATAATAAATGATCCATAGCTAAGTGCATATTGTTTGCTGCTAAATTTGACAAAAACCATGTTAGTTTCAATTCACTAAAAATAACATATATTGATTCAAAATTCCTATAACTTGTATCATGTTATCAAATTATTTCGCTATTAGAACAATTCAAAATATTGTGCTATTAGAATAATTCAAAATGGTAATTTCTTAAATCTGAGAATGAAAAAACCTATAATATAAAAAACATCCAAAAAGAACCAAAACATTTGTTGTTTGTCTTGATAGAATTTTACAAAAAAAAAAAACATCTAAAAAGAACCATAAACACACACTAATAAATCCCCAGTTGGAGTCCGGGCTTACACAAATATACTTATCTCAAGGATCTCTCATAAGAATTTTTACATGTGCGTTGTTAACCTGTAATAATAAACAATGATGATCATTTTTGAAAAAAAAAATTACAAAGTGAATTGTTATGCAACTTTGCACACAAAATTTTAATCCCTTTATCATTACAACATATGATGATTCAGTTTCAGCAGCAACAACATGGTGATTAAGTAAGAGATGGACTCAGATTATCATAACAACTTGAAACATCTCTGATCAACCATGAATTTTTTCTTTTTCTTTTGAAACATATTCAACTTGATCAATGGATGAAATAAAAGGATTCGTGGATTTGATTCTTGCTCTATTGTTATGGGCTTTGTATTTGGTGCGCTGATAAGACTATCTATTTCTTTATTTATGACATACAACCACTATTATATACACCTCATGTGTACTAATGAAAAAACATATCATTGTTATATGTGCTCTGGTTTTAAGCCGCGTGGCACGTGAGAGTATTTAGCTTGGTAAACGTGTAGTAAAATACCTATAAAGTTGATGCTATACCATCAAAACACCAAAATATGCCCATGAACAACTAACATAAACTATTCAACTAGAAAGTGGCACCTGTCGGGTCTCTTATTTCCATGAGAAGAATTGTCCATCCATCATTTTCATGGAAAGTACGAGTTCCTTCACCACCAATGTCACTAATAGCACCTCCCATCTGTCATTTACATGGAAAGTACATTTTCCTTCGCCGCCAATATCCCTAACAACAAGAGGATAAGTGGTAGAGATAGTTCATCTTTCGAGAGTATTGGAAAGGAGATGAAGAGAGAAAAATAGATTGAAGGAGTAATTATGCGTCCATATTTTGCATCCACCCGCCATAGAGGCATTGGTTTTGTCTCTTCCCTCTTTTTCTAACTCAGGTTAATTTCTAGGTCTTGCTGCTTTTCTCTCTTGTTTCTAAGGAAGATCAGAGGTGACTGAGAAGGTATTTATGACCATCTTTATTTTATGCGGGTATCAAATCCACAACCGATTGAATTGGGTTGGTCAACCAGACTCATAACTAGAACTAGTGAAACTTTATTGAAGGTAACAAAGAGTTTGAAATTAGATGTTAAGGTAGGCGAAGGATGGAAAGATTTTGGCATAATGAATCAAAGGAGGTAGTCTTGGAAACCTGGTGGTGGGAGGGAAATGTGTCAGGGATGAACAAAACAAAACAAGCTCCAATATTTTATTACCAACCCTATGCTCGCACTTGAAAATAGAGGTTATCCTAGACGCTTGTGGGTACAATTTACTTGTTGATGCTCGAAAAATTGCCAGTGTATCTCAAACCATCCTCTACCCACATTCAAGGTAACACGACTTATTAGGGTAACCTAAAACTTGTTTTCCTCGTTCAAGACTTCCCTCGACGACAACTAACGTCTAGTAAGGGGAACGTAAGGCGACATTTGATGGTGGAATGAATGAGGATCGAAAGGTTTAGAAGTGCCGACCAAATAAGGGTTGAGGACATATGCAGGAGTGGAAACCGATGACATAGATCTAGAGGAACAACAAATTATGCTCCTAACAATGTGCCTTTTCTTTGTATGATCTTCACTATTATTTGGAGGCAAAAAAGGTTGTTTCAGACTTGTTTTTGGAAACGCTTTTATGATGGGCCTTTACTAACAATTGCATAACTCAGACATCACAGAATAAAAATAAAGAGAGATCCAATAGATTAGATTGGTTGTTGATTATGGAGTGACTATCTCGCTTCGAAAAAGCTAGAAGCTTAGGCCCAGACCCCCTATTTCCTCTTCTTCTGGCTATGTCTTTATAGCTAAATATTTTTTGGGTCTATAGTCTCTCGATCTCCACTAGGATATGGCCCCAGAATAAGACTTGTATGGGACATTGGCACTTTCATTGGCAGTCCAAGGAGTACCAAAGGATGAGAAGAATTTGCATTCTCTATGCAAGTAGGACAATGAACATCGTTACCTTGTGGCAATCGACCATGGCTAGCCCAATCACGACCTTTCTCTGCTCCCCGGATTTTCCCTAGTCAAGTCAAGTTGTTCATTTCATAAAACCTCAGCTCCATCAGGTGCAACGTAATCCATCATTCTCATCTCATTGTCCCAACTCAATCACAATAGGTTGGAACCAATCTCCACCAACAAGAGTAGGGGAGTTCTTAGCTCAAAGGTAAGTGAAATTCCACATTCTCCTTTGCATACAATTGCATGTACAATAGAAACAGTCGTTCATAAATGAAAATGAAGATAATATTAAGTGCATCTAAGATGCGGTGAGGCGGTGCACATAATTAACTTTGTGGCATCAACATCGAAGTCAGTGAAACAATTAGCAGATGAAAGCTAAGAACGATTTAAGCATGCTTGCCATGTGGTTCTATAGCTCTTATTAGCGAGAGCCATGGAGCTATGCATGTCAGTGAATTGAAGCAAACTTCAATGTTGTGCACTGAGTGACAAATCATAATTGTTAATAAATGTTAATGCACTTTACACTTCCATGATGTAAAGTTTATAATAAACTCAAAGCTTAGGTTATAAGAATTGCACCTAAGAATTGTAGTGTATAACGTTATATTTAAAGCCTTGAAAAGCAATTATAATAAAGTAAGAACTTAGGTTGAAATGAAAAATATAACATTGGGAATGGTGAATCGCACAATAAGACCTCAAATATATCGTCCGATGAAATTACAAAGAAAAGTCAGTTTTTATTATATAAAAAATAAACTTTTGAGTATGCTATCTCAAACATTATAAATTGTGAAAAAATATATAGTTAAACATCAAACTAATATGAAGTCAACACACAATGGAATGTTATTATCCCTTCTTGCCTTCAACAAGGATTAATAAATCATTATTTTTACTTTAAAAATGTTAAATTTAAATATTTTTATCATTTATGTTAAAGCAAGTTAATACAACAAATAAAATACAATTGGAATGTCATAGAAACGAATTCCAAACAAACAAATTTCACATATCGATTCACAATATAAGTTGGACCAAACTATAACAGTTTAAGTTGAAATTAATGTTATGATGTTTTTTTAATGAAAAGAAAACAAAAAATTAAATGGTCATTGTAAATATTATTTACCCATTTAAATCTATTATATTTTCAATTTATTAAACACTAAAACATTTAAAAAAAACATTTAAACTTACAAACTCTTAATTAAAATAAATTTACATGGATGTGCTTATATAAAGACAATAATGCTCAAGGTATATTAAAAATATATTAACTATATTCAATTGATTTTAGTATATAATTAGATCTAATTATTTAATAATTGATTAATGGCTAATGTAAATATAATATATAAAAATAATATTATATAATGTTCAAGGTATATTAAAAATATATAAATTATATTCAATTGATTTTAATATATAATTAGATCTAATTATTTAATAATTAATTAATAGCTAAAAATAATATTATATAATGCTCAAGGTATATTAAAAATATATGAACTATATTCAATTGATTTTAGTATATAATTGGATCTAATTATTTAATAATTGATTAATGGCTAATGCAAATATAATATATAAAAATAATATTATATAATGCTCAAGATATATTATAAACACTCTATAATGATAGCCTTTAGGCTAAAGTAGATACCATATAATGATAGCCTTTAGGCTAAAGTCAACCCCTCTTTATAATGAATTGTATAGGCCCCCAACCCTTTTGAACCTTTCAAGCCTCATCCAGCCCTTCAAGCCTCAAGACTCATTTATTATGGACATGGGCCCCCTCCCCCAATGAGTAGGGGGAGGGGGAGGGGGCCGCATGTTTGTAATAAGTGAATCTTGAGGCTTGAAGGGCTGGATAAGGCTTGAAGGGCCCAAAAACGCTGGGGGCCTATATAGTTCATTATAAAGGGGGATTGACTTTAGCCTAAAGGCTATCATTATATGGTATCTACTTTATCCTAAAGGCTATCATTATAGGGTGTCTACTGTAAATATAATATATAAAAATAATATTAATCATATTCCATTGATTTTGATATATAAATGTTAACTTATATAATTGAATAGGTTTTATTGCTAACTTAAATTAGTAAATTAGTCTATAAGAAAACTTATATAATTGAATAGATTTTATTTGCTAACTTAAATTAGTAAATTAGTATATAAGAAAACATAAAATATTAAAATTTATAGAATGATATAATATGATAGAATGATATAATATGATAGATAACCTTTTGACACTTAGCATAGTATATAAGAAAATATAAAATATTAAAATTTATACATGAATGATATAATATGATAGATAACCTTTTGACACTTAGCATGTCATCAATGTGTAAAAATATAAAATATTAAAATTTATATATGAATGATATAATATGATAGATAAGCTTTTGACACTTAGCATGCCATCAATGTGTAGAAGTCTTGATTTATAGTGGCCATAGATAATTACAGGGAATTAACAACTATACAAATAAAATTAATTAATTAATCAAAAATCTTAAATTTTCAAATATTTTCCAAATTATTCATTTATAATTAAAGAAATCCCTATGTCATAATGTATTTGTTGGTATAGAAGTTGTCAATCTTTTGGCTTGGGATGTCTAAGCATTATCAATATCTCCAAGTATTTAAACAAAGTCCATTATAGCACATAAGGGAACTTTAAGATACTGGATACAAAGCTTAGAAGATGAGGATGGGTGTTTCAACCGTATATATTGTTTTTCCTTTTGTTTATGCTGCCTCTTTATATATTGCTCGGGGCTTAAATTGAATATTGGGCCTTCGAGCCCAATGATTTTTTGACAAAATCACTAGTACCCTTTGACAAAATCACTAGTACCCTGCGCAGAGACTGAAGAACCAAAATTGGCTTTAAAAACCAATTTTATTAGGCAAATTTGAAGTTTTTTAAACTGGCGTTGATTAAGCTGGCACTACAAAATCTCCTAATTTATCGGCACTGCAAAATGGACCATAGCGTTGCAAAATGACCAAATTTTCTACTGCAAATTTATGTGCTAATAGGACCAAAATGCATAATAGCAGACAAACCACACCAAATGATATCTTCCAGACCACAACGATGTGTTTTTCCTTCCAAACAACAACATAACTCTCATTCCAACCTCTCTTCTGATTCTTCTTCTGAACATACATATATTTTGAGCTTTCTCCATTTGGCCTCAGATGTTAGGATATATGGTTTCAATTTACCAAGGTAGTCTCGTACCACTAGCACCATAGACTCTAGGTCCACTCACCTTGTACATCTCTCACATGGATCACCTCTCCATGTTTGGAGTTGGCTTTCTAGGTTTTAGATTTGACTTCTATTCTATTTTTCTTCATGCTTCTTTCTTTTATATAGGAGCCACTTTAGCACTCCTACTTTGTATAGACATCATTGTTCCCAACAGTCCCATTGACCTACTTTAGTGTTCATTTTTCAGACATGAATACATTTCTCTTATATATCTTATCTTCACCCTGTGTTTTTCCATGGGATTACATTTGTTGGCACCTAATCCCTTCTGGAAATGTGCTTCAACAATCGTCAATCAAATGGTTGTCTTTGGATATGATAATCATTATCTCACTAGCCTTTTAGCCTTCAAATATTAGCTTTGCCTACACCTGGAAGCCTATATTTATCTTGAGGTATGCTTCTTCTTTGGGTTTTCTCTTGTTTTAGAACCCCTTTTGTGCGGGTTCAATTCATAGCAGAGATCTTGAACCTCTAGTGGTTAGTTTTCTTTTCAAGCGTTTCCATTTCAACTTCAAGGCATGGGTTCACATTGTCTGACCATTCCTTCTTTCCTCACTGGAAGAACTATCACTTGCTTTGTCCACCTCTATTATTCACAATTGGTCAAGCTACAGAGAACATGGGGCTAGTGCTAAGAAATATCTCAGACACTCAAAGAATAGCCAACAACCTATATGAACTAGGTACTCCAATATCCCCAGCCGACTAGCAAGCTTCACAAGAGTCTTCCACATTTTATGCAAACAATGAGATATATGACGAATGGAGAGCTATATAATACAAATATTTTATGCAATTAGAGCACGTGTTTACCCTATGAAGTTATGAATTGTATCGTATTTAGGAGTAGTAGGTACATTAATATAAAATTGTATCCCTGAAAAGAGTATATCAATTTATATATTATTCTAGTTATCTCCAAAATAGTCTTGGAAAATTAGGGGGGCTTCATCCAAAAATGGAAAATTGTGAACAATATTCTCCTTGTCCAAGAAGCCAAGGAGAATATTTCCTTTTGTTTATGCCGCCTCTTTATATATTGTTTAGTCCCAATATCCAAGTGTCGATGCAAGCAATTAAGGGTCTCCTTGACTGCCAAGTTGTAGAATGAGGAGGGAATTTTCAGAGATGGAAGGTGTATTGATGAAATGTGGATGAAGACGGCTTATTCTTTTCCATTTCAAATGCTTCTGTAATTTTAGAGAAAGATACATATCTCAAGTTCGCAGTTGAGCATGTGATTGAAGACAACAAACAAATGTTTGAATGCATCGTACACAAGCGTTACACGCCCCAGGGAATATCAAATGCGTTTTCAAAGGGATGCTTTGTAGGTGTAACAAAGAAGATTAGTGATTTGTTTTTCTTCATGCTTGTGTTGCCTGCTCCAAAACCTTGAGTGTCAATGATCCATCTCAAGTGATAGAAACATGTAAAGAGACTTACTGTTACCTGGACGAGATGATTATGGAGGGTTTTGACTGCCATGACAATTCGTGTTTGCATTTTTATTTTTTATCCAACACATGTAGTGCCATCAAATACCAAAGCACCTGCAAATTATCAAGAAGATCTCAGTGTCATGACTGCCCTCTTGGTCAAATAAATTTGGCCTAGTGGTTTGTGTATCCAGTGCATAGTTTTGAACACATTAATGGGCGCAAAATAAACACAAGGCACCATGTGGAAAGAGATAGTCACAATGTGTTTAGTTCATCAACAACGCACACACATAAGGTACTTGATGAATTCCCACGCCTCAGGTGTAAGTTCTAGTGATTTTTTTTAATGCGCCCGATGGAGGTTAATAACCAACACTCTTAATAAAGGCACATGATGCATATGTTTATGTTATAACATGCAATCCACTGGAAATGCATCATATTAGGACACATTTATTGAATGCTTTCATCGAGAGGTGACAAGGGAAATTTTGGCATCATCCCAGTCTAGTTTAAGATGCACTCATTAAAGTAGATTTTAGGTTGAGGTGAAAGTAGATGACGATTACAAGTTCTTGACTTATTCCTCCAATCCGCTAACTTGCAGAGGTTTTACTTTGGGAGTAAATTGGAGAATGCATCCAAGGAGTCTCCTAATACAAAGTACAACATTCTGGAATGAACACTTCTGTAGAGGTGTGGGAAGTCTAGGTCACAAAGACAATAGAATCTTCCTATGGACAATTTGACCCAATTTCATATCTATCAGATACAGAGTTCATGAAGTCTTGTAGAATTTGTAACGATTCTGTGATTTAATATTTGAAGCTCTTGGTTATGTTTGAGATAAAATTGATAAGAGGAAGAGTATCGGGTAATAATGCTTGTTTTGTTCATTTTTGGGATATTCACAAATTAAAAATATCCAAATATCACCAGGACCTGGCAACCAAATCCTGAACATCTGTCGAAGTAATTAGATACACAGGTGGAAGAAAGGAGATAAACATCAACAATTTCTTTTTTTCTAGCAGATGTGGGACACTTATCCTCTTATTTTTCGAGACCTCTCAAGAAAGTTATCTTCATTCTATTTTTAGGAGATTCGTTCCACAAATGAAGGCAACCATTTAGCTAATCCTGGGCATCGAGTTCACCAACTCTAGATTTGCAGGACATATGTGGCAGAGTATCCTTGGTTTTAGGAAGATAATTAGTGGGGAAAACTTATCTCAAAGATACTTGACCAGAGGAAAGACGTGTGGAAGAAAGAATTGGACACTTGACAACAATTATCTCCATCCAACAAATTCACCAGCTTTCAACAGCTCGAGATTATTGTAACCAATTCTAGTTTTAGTTTTATTTTAATTGTTCTTCTTTCCAGGGAACAAGGAGGAGATAGTAAATATTTTTATTATTTAAGAAATCATTTTGTAATGGATATGGGTTCAGTATAGACTCGAGAGGAGCTCGAGAGAGTTGATGGCTCAACATTGGGGTTAAGAGACACTTGTAAGTTTTTAAGTTTATGAATATATGCTATATATCTTGATCTGAGTTTCTACTGTTTCTCAGGAATCAATTGTTTTTCCTATGTGATTAACTGTTTTCTCTCTTGATTAAATGTAATGAGTTCTTACACTTGATGTATTAGGAACTCTTGTATTTCAGATTCATGAGTAGTAAAAGATTTGTTGCAAATGACTATCTTACATTTATTATATTTAATCACCTTAATTTGGTGTTGGGACTAATTTCCAGTTATTAAATATTCTATTGTGTGTGTGTGAATTAATCCCGATGTGAGATTTACAGATTCATATATGTTTCCTTCATATATTATATTCTTCAAACCTTGGATTATTGAGTATTGGACACAATTGCCTTATTTGCAAGAATATAGTTTGTTTTCGGAGGAACTTGTTGTGTTGACTCCATGCCCAATGATATAGAGTTCATTGATTTTTAGTGAGACTGCTTCCCTCTCCCTTTCTCATAAATTCTTGTCGATCCATATAAGCATAAACAAAATTTATCATTCATATCTAAATGGGTACTGGGATTATACTCTAGCAGTTTGAGGGTAACTTCTAGTACTAGCATTTTTGGCGTCGTTGTCGGGGAGCGAAGACATGAAGATATCTTCCCTGGGAGAACGAAAACGAGCATAGATCCAATCTTTGATGGTGAAAAAGATTTGGTTACATAGTTTGGACTGCAATCATTCCCCGACGACTCCACTCCATGAAAGAACAATCTACTGGAAACACTTATAGTTCAGATTTTCAAATGCAACGGAAGTTATTCTGGCTCAAAGGTATGCATTTTGTGACTTCTCTTATATACACAACTTTCCAAATCTTTTACCTGATAGAGAAGTATGGGAACCTTGCCTTCCGAGGTTTGGGGGAAACGAGAATGAACATCTTGGTGAGGACCTGTTGTATTTTCATGAGTGTATGCATAGGATAAATATTGATCATGAGGATTTTCTTATTAAAATGTTCAGATTACTTCGGAAGGACATGCTCGGGAGTGGTGTAGAAACATCCCTGTTGCCGGCATTCATTCATTGAAATATTTTCATACCGCTTTCAATTGTTATTGCAAACAAAATTATCATGTTGATCTCCTATATGAAGAATTTTTTATGGAGTTTTATCTTTTATATAAAAAATCTGCCAACCTTAAAGATCGAGATATTTGTAATCAAGAAATTTTTGGGGAAGAAATTGGTCCTCATGATCTTCAACAGGTTTCCTATGCTTTTCAAAATGATGTGCTTTCTCAAGAAACCGAAGTTGAAATAGATGAGAAGATCCTTGACTTGTTTCTTGCCGACAATCTTCTTGTTTTTTTATCAACATGAGGGTGTGTTTAATTGAGTAGAAGTTCCTTTTGAAGTCAATAAAATCAACCTACAACAATCTTCAGTTTTCCAAGAAAATGGAATTGGTAGTAGTAATATAACAAAAAATATTCATAAACAATTCAATTTTCAGTCCGAGCAGGGTGATGAAGCTTTTATTAGTGTATTTCCTTTTCGTTTTCATGACCATGTGGCAAGATTCATGGAGATGCATTGGATTCATCGTTTTTATATTTTTGACTTTATAAAAGATGATTTTCATAACTGTAAGAAGGGACTGTTATTTCATGCATGTTTCTATTCTTTAGTGTCTTTAACTATATATATGCTCAAAGGTGAAAGAAAAATGCAGTTTTTAAACTAGATCCTTGTATGGCTTCCTTGGAAGCATGACTTCACTTTAGAAAAGAACAGTTTTAGAGTAGGAGTAGGATGAATAAGCTCGACACTCGAGCATTTGGTTTGCAGTTGTTTTCAGTTTTCATTGATTGTTTTTCAGTTTTCAATAAATAATCAGAGGTGCTCTCAAGGCATGAACAACTCTCAAGGCATAAACACGGATACAAATTGTAGAGATGGAATGGACAAAGGCACTCGAATTTCTATAAGTTCTTATTAGCTCACAGTGAGCATGTCATCCCCCATGGAGCCTATGTTAGCACAAAAATTTGCAGTAGAAAATTTGGTCATTTTACAGTACTATGGTCCATTTTGCAGCACCGATGAATTAGGATATTTCGCAGCGCCAACTTCATCAACGTCAGTTTCAAAAATCTTCAATTTTGCCTAATAAAATTGGTTTTTAAAGACAATTTTGGCTCTCAGGTCTCTGTGCAGGGTACTAGTGATTTTATCAAAAAATTGTTGGGTCCGAAGGCTCAATCTCCAAGTTAAGCCTTGAGCTATCAATTATTTAAGCCAAATGTCGAGGCAAGCACCTAACACAACACACAACTCAACACTAAATCCAGTGCTAAAAACCAAGCACCAAGCCATGGAGGAGGAGCCCACAAGGGGCGTGTCTAAGTGCACTACACGTCAAGGAAAAGTGACGATATTGGTATATAAAAAATGTTAGCACATAGAATGTGAAGGGGGTTAAAAACACCTTGGTTTTGTTTTATTTTGAGTAAAAAATCAAATGTATTTGCCGCCAACTCACCAGGAGAGTTCGCCGCGTACTCATGATTACCTCATGCATTCATTTGTCATCATTATAGTTAAGAAACATGTCAAAGGAGATTTTATGGTTTTCAACGCCCTCATTTAATTAATTTTTCAAGGATTATGTCCCAGAATTTCTAACAATCTCCTTGAAGTGCACCATTGATTTTGAATTTGGTGCTACAAACTTAGCGTTGCGAACTGGTGTTGAAGAGGATCATTGAGTTTGGATAACTTGCAAACATATCAACTCAAGTATACAGGCATCAACATCAAAACCAATTTCATCAGGTATTCCTTGATGGTCTTCATGTTGTTTAAAAGGTCGAAAGAAGGGTTTATGATGCTTTATCTATTGGCGCTACGAATTGTTCAAACTCTTTTGCTTCCAACCTTCAAACCTATTTCCATGGCGCCTTGGATTCTGCTCACTAGTCTAGAATATTACCTTGATCTCAATACATCTTCTCCTCTACAAATAAGGCATCCGTCCCACTAAAAACCTCAGCGCTGCGAACTGGTTGTTTAACTCTGCATCATTAGCGTGCACTTCAGCGTTGTGAACCCTCTGTTCTAGGATTGTTCAAACCCTATTTTTCTGAATAATTTTAAAGTGTAATATTAAGCAATTGAATGATACCCTTATCAAACTTGAGGTGAGTGGGCAATCATTTGCAGGACCTAGTCTAAAATTGCATACTTCATTAGTGCTGCAAACTGATATCTATGCTGTTGAAACCCTATTATTAGCAAGAAGCTTCAATTGTCTTCCTTTCATTACAAATCTCAATGGCTATTACATTATCCCTTCTATTTGAAGTGTGCTATATCTTATACCATTGATGTGCACAGAGTGATGTATACAAAGCTTTGACAAGGTGAACTTTAGGAAAAATAGGTATGTCATTGAAACCCTGAATTCCCGTGTACTCTGTTTTCACACACCTAGTTGTCATAACAAATTACAAAAAGTGTTCTTTCAGCAGTGGTTATGGAAAGTCAACAAAACAAAAAGACTCACAAGGGAGGGGAGATTGTGAGGACTGAACCTTATGATATGCATCTCCTTAATTCTGAACCATTGTCCAAAGAATATTTTCAGAGGGTAGGTTGTCTAAATTTCTATCAAAAGATGCAGAAATGACATCCTGAAGTGGTAAAGGGAAACTTAGACATGCTGGCCAAGGTTGCTACCAGAAGAAGCTCCAGAACTAGAAGATAAAGACATTGATCTTCTGAAAACCAACATCAATTTTGGTCAAAGTTTCTGCTATATGCATGTACAACATTTTGGGTGATGGCTATGAGTTTTGAACCATAACTATCAGTTTTGGTGTTTTTCCTTCAGTGATACATCAGGATAATGAAGTTTTGCAACATATCTCGACACCTAGTATAATTTTTGAGATGTTAAAACTTTGGAAAAAATGAAACAGGTTGCTACAAAAAATTTCGCAGCGTGTGGACTCACTGGCACTGCAAATTGATAATTTATGAAAGTTTGTAAGCAATTAGCACACAACAAAGTCATGTTTTGATCATAACTTTTGAATGCCAATATGGGTTCCTCTGCAATTTGGTTTGGAGGGGGAAAATGATGTTTTTGACTTGCTGACAAAAAATAAGCCTGACCCATTCCTTATTTTTGGAGAAAAGATAAAAACATCACCTACAATAAAGTTCACAACACATGTTGTCAAAGGCGCTGTGAACTCTAACAGTCTTACAAATTTGAGCTATGGGAGGGATGCTAGCTATCAAGGAAGGTTCGAATGAATTCCTAAGAGTTAGTTGGACATAAGGGACATGTGTTCCATCTCTAGATCAAGCAGCATGACCTATTTCAAAAGGAATTTATGACAATGGACAAGATCCAAAAAAATAGGAATTTGTTATGTTTTTGTTGGAATCTTTTGTAATAGACTCCTAAATGGAGGATAATCCTATGTAGCTCCTTGGTTTCAACCTCCTTAGATTAGAGATATACCATTCACTATATATGAAGTGGATTTTGATAAGGAAAGGGTTAGATTCATGATCAAAAAGAAGAGAGAGTCGGAGTAGCAGTTTAGTTGCTCATTTGTAAGCCCAAGGGCCTGTTTGTAATGAAATTTTCTTCTATTAAAGATTCATGAGAGTTTTTATTGGATTGTATTCTTTGTTTTCCATTTCTATTTTCATCCTCTTGTTTGAATATATTGCAAGTTTTGAGGATCATATTTTCCATTGATTGATGGATTCATGAATAACAGAGAATCTGTTGTAGCTTTCCCATTAAATGATTGTTTATTGTTTAACCAATCTTTAATCTGTTTGCAGAAAGGATATCTATACAATGGATGTTCTTCATTTTGTCATATTCACTATGCTTCTACTCATCATTATATATCCCTTTTTTTGGTATACAATTTGATTTCCTTTGATCTGTAGAATGTTATGACTCCATGCCCAATGGACTGCATCTGCAAATAGTTTGATGTCCTCTCCCTTTCTTTCATAATCTTGTTGATCCATCTACTCAAACCAATTCAATTCATTTATATTATGATGGGTACTAGGCTTACACCTACAACAGTCTAGGTGTGACTTCTAGTGCTAACAAAAACAATTGAAAATTTTCTTACACCATTGATGTGGGATATATCCCACTGCGTAAATGTAAAACACAACATTATCCAAAACCAAATGACACCAGGTGTCGATGTTAACACTCCAAGTGTTGAGTCAATTCTTCAAATGCCCAACTATTGAAAAACAAACACCAAAATGCAAACTCTTATTACAAAATGACAAGAAGCAAATGATGTGTGCAAGTGTTGATGCAAGCAATAAAGTGTCTCCTTGATCGCCAAGTTGTAGAATGAGGTGGGTGTTTTCAGAGATGGAAGGTGTATTGATGGACTGTGGATGAATATGACTTATTATTTTCCATTTCAACTGCTTCTATAATTTTATAGGAAGATACAAATCTCAAGTTCGCAGCCGAGCATGTGATTGAAGACTACAAACACATATTTGAATGTAGCATACACAAGCGTTACGAGCCCCAAGGAATATAAAATGCACTATCAAAGGGATCCTCTGCAGGTGTAACAAAGCAGATTAGTGATTTGTTTTTCTTCATGTTTGTGTTGCTTGCTCCAAAACCTCGAGTGTCAATGATCCAACTCAAGTGATAGAAACATGTAAAGAGGTTAACAATTACCTAGACGAGATGATTATGGAGGGTTTTGACTACCATGATGATTCATGTTTGTATTTTGATTTTTTATCCAACACATGTAGTGCCATCAAATACCGAAGCACCTACAATTTATCAAGAATATATTAGTGTCATGACTGCCCTCTTGGTCAAATAAATTCATCTGGGTGGTTTGTGTATCCAGTGCAGAGTTTTTAACACATTAATGGGAGAAAATTAATCACAAGGTGCCATGTGGAAAGAGATAGTCACAATGTGTTTAGTTCATCGAAAACACACACACATAAGGTACCTGATGAATTCACATGCCTCATGTGTAAGTTCTAGTGATTTTTTTTAATGCATCCGATGGAGGATAATAACCAACACTCTCAATAAAGGCACATGATGGATATGTTTATGTTATAGCATGAAATCTACTGGAAATGCATCATATCATGACACAATTATTGAACGCTTTCATCGAGAGGTGACAAGTGAACTTTTGGCATCATCCCAGTCTGGTTTAAGATGCACTCATTAAAGTAGATTTTAGGTTGAGGTGAAAGAAGATGATGATTACAAGTTCTTGACTTCTTCCTTGAGTCTTCTAACTTGCAGAGTTTTTACTTTGGGAGTAAATTGGAGAATGAAACCAAGGAGGCTCCTAATACGAAGTACAACATTATGGAATGAACATTGTTGTAGAGGTCTGGGAAGTCCATGTCGCAAAGAAAATAGAATCTTCCTATGGACAATTTGACCCAATTTTATATCTATTAGATACAAAGTTCATGAAGTCTTGTAGCATTTCTAACGATTCAGTGATTTAATATTTGAATCACTTGGTTATAGTTGAGATAAAACTGATAAGAGGCAGAGTATCAGGTAATAATTCTTGTTTTGTTCATTTTTGGTATATTCGCAAATTAAAAATCTCCAAATATCACCAAGACCTGGTATCCAAATCCCAAACATCTATCGAAGTAATCAGACACATAGGTGGCAGCAAGGAGATAAACATCAACAAATTCTTATTTCTAGCAGATGTGGGACACTTATCCTCTTATGTGTCGAGCCCTCTCAAGCAAGTTATCTTCATTCTATTTTTAGGAGATCTGTTCCACAAATGAAGGCAGCAATTTAACTAATCCTGGGCATCGAGTTCACCAACTTCAGATTTGTAGGACATATGTGGCAGAGTATCCCTGATTTTAGGAACATAATTAGTGGGCAAAACTTATCTCAAAGACACTTGACCATAGGAAAAACAAGTGGAAACAAGAATTGGACACTTGACAACATTTATCTCCAGCCAACAAATCCACCAGCTTTCAACAACTGGAGATTATTGTGACCAATTCTAGTTTTAGTTTTATTTTAATTGTTTTTCTTTCGAGGGAACAAGGAGGAGATAATTATTATTTGTATTATTTAAGAAAACATTTTGTAATGGATCGGGGTTCATTCTAGACTCGAGAGGAGCTCGAGAGAGCTGAGGGGAGAACCTTGGGGTTAAGAGACGCTTGTAATTTTTTAAGTTTCTGAATATATGCTATATATCTTGATCTGAGTTTCAATTGTCTCAAGAATCAATTGTTTTTCCTATGTGATCATCTATTTTCTCTCTTGATTACATGTAATGAGTTCTTATTCCTGATGTCTTAGGAACTCTTGTATTTCAGATTCATGAGTAGTAAAAGATTTGCTTCAAATGCATGTCTTACATTTATTATTTAATCACCTTAATTTGGTGTTGGGACTGATTTCCAATTATTGAATATTCTGCTATGTGTGTGTGAATTAAGCCTAATGTGAGATTTTGACATTCATATATGTTTCCTTCATATCTTCTATTCTCTCTTCAAACCTTGGATTATTGAGTATTGGACACAATTTCCTTATTTGTGAGATTATAGTTTGTTTTCGGAGGAACTTGTTGTGTTGACTCCATGCCCAATGATATAGAGTTCATTGTTTTGTAGTGAGACTGTTTCCCTCTCCCTTTCTCGTACATTCTTGTTGATCCATCTAAGCATAAACCATATTTATCATTCATATCTAAATGGGTACTGAGCTTATCCTCTAGTAGTATGAGGGTAACTTCTAGTACGAACAGGTCCAATGACTTCACTGGTGTCTCACCAAGGTAGAAATAGTGCCCCATGTCCACAAAAAAATTTAGGGGCTATATATCAACCATGGGCTATTTTTCCATGCTTTTTCCCAAAAGATGATTCCGAAATTTACATTTTTTTCTAAAAATGATTTGCCCAAATTTTATAAAATATTTTTTTTTACTTGAGAAATAACCCAAATTTTATAGAAACTATATAAAATCCTTAGAAATTTGAATATTTTTACAAAAATACAACCAAACATTTTATAGTTTGCATATTAAGAACTAGTAATATTCACCAAGGTTTCTATAGTTCGAGATAAATTTCCATCCTTAAAATTATCTATGTTCGTGTCCTCACTGATATGGGGTCATCTATATCCATCCACTGCTTGGTGCCCCTAGTTTGGAGAACCATAAAGAAGGAAGTGATCTTCTGGGTCAAAGCTAGTCTTGGATGTGGGTGTCATTGGAGGATAGAAGAATGGAGATGGAGGGCCTCCTCCATGTATAAAACCAAGCATCTTTGGTCAAGGTCTGTAAAGAAACTACCAAGCATCTATATCTCTCTAAAAATACAGTGTAATTGTCCTTGTATCTCATACTAAACTGAGAAAAGAACTATGAAGTGGTCCTTAGTCTCAACCTATCGGAGATGGCATAGTTGGAAGATCGTGTCTAATCAATGAATCTATTGGTAAGTGTCAATCCATAGTCCATGAGAGCCAACTATGAACTATCCCAGGGGGATATGAAGAGCATGCATCCAATGTCGAAGTGTGTTATGGGGTTGAACAATGAGTTGATCCCTCATAGACATGAAGTTATCGACATAGAAGACCATGTTCAAA
>ML778591.1:994145-1024029 GCA_009831015.1 Picea engelmannii | reverse complement strand
TTGATCGATGATCAATGAGAGCATGTTCAGATTCCTTACATAGATGATTTCTCTCCAGAGTATCTAATAGAACTGCAGGAAGACACCATACTTGACAGGAGGATGAGAACTTCGAAGCGAGGAAATGTGGAGTATTTGCAAGTTGGTTTTAAAGGGAAGAATCCAAGCAAGGCCAAGTGGATTGAGGTTGGAAGGGTGAGGGAACTATACCCTCATCTTCACATAGACTGAGATAGTCTTTTGGAGGTCCAAAAGCTTCTCAATGGGGAGGTGTGATCAGGGGATCAAATTTTGCTCAATTTTCAAAGTGCTCAGAATGAGACGAAAATAGTGCCACTGCGTCCGTCTCGTTTTCTTGATTCCGGCGGTATATTTACTTTCGCAAACGGAGTCCGTATGGAGGAGATATCGCGATTTGACCGCCAAGCCAAACAGGTAAAAATTTGGGATGCTGATTGTACCTGTCCGTACAGTCCGTACGGCCACGTGGAGGGCCGTACCATCATGATGATGTGGCACATTTTGGTTGGATGTTCGTTGACCAGTAACATGTTGACACGTGTCGTATTGAAAGAGAATGAGAAGAGGGCACGTGGCCCAATGCTTGGGTGCCACGTGTCCCTCATTTGATTGGCTTATATTTGCTTTGTAAAAATAATGGAGGCTGCGGGGTTCGACCCCCAGACCTCCCACAACACAAAGTCTTTACAATACTCCGCCTACCATTAGACCACCGTATGTTTCTTGAAATATATGCGGGGGTTATTTGTTTTAAGTTAATACAATGTAATATATAGAAAGGGGGCGGGTCGGGGCTTAGCCCCGACCCATAACATAAAGTTCCAAACTATAACATATAGTTATATGTTATAAAACATGCGCGGGGTTTTCAATAATATGTATTGTAAATATAACCGGTGGTTTATATATGTGCGCGCGGTTATATATGTGGACGTGGGGTTTGAAACATAACTCGTGGGTTGTTAACCAATGGTTTAACCATTCGCGCGGGAGTTACACAAATCCGTTTGCACGGTTTTCAAACGGTCAAATGACTTTTATGCCTAGCCTATGGTCGCGTGAGTAATATGACCCAGTGCCGAGGCAGTTAAGGGCTGGGTGCCCCTAACCGTTCTACGGTTTGTATCGGTGCGCGGTTGCGTACGGGTCTTGGTTTTTCCGCTTTAAAGAGCATGTGTGCTAGGTTTGAAGCACAAGGGTGCGAATTGTAGAACCAGAGACAACATAGTTGAAGGGGAGAACTTCAAGGAGGCTATCTTCTTCATTTTTCGACCGTTTCAGGTGCCGAAAGAGCCCAGACAGGGGTTTTGGGACGTTGCGGAGCCATTGGAGCAGTGAGTTTGTCAATTTGAGCACTGTAAGACATGTTTTTAAGCACTTTGAGCAATTTAATATAAAAGATCCATTTGGAGGCTGGACCAGGAGATGTAGCCCGGAGTGGGGTGAACTCCTTTATCAAGTTGCTGTGTTTATGTATGACGTTCAATGATTTATGCTGCTATCTATGTTTATTTCTACATAAGTAATCATTTATTATGTGTTGCAAATTGATCCTGTTGCCTTAAACACATAACATTTCACTTGCAATTAATTTAATCAAGTTTATCAAGTCTTCTTCATTTTTAGATCACTTATCTATCTTATTACCACCAGGCCAGACATTTCATTTGTTGTTGGGATTCTTTCCAGGGTCATGCAAAACCCTTGTGAAGGACATAAACAATAAACTTTCAAAGAGTGATGCCACACCTCCTTAATGATGATATGGAGTGTAAGGATGTCATAATAGTGTAGTACTTAGGTTGAAATCTAACATGTCCTCTAGCTCTAAGTTGCCTCCTCTCGAGATCCACAGAGAGCTTCTCCTCCATGACTCGAGGGAATTGGAACGAACTATGGAATCAAAACGAATGGATATGGATATGTATTTTTGTGTAGGCTAGGCTTCATCTTTGAACCATCTTTGCTATTCGTGCTTGTGGAACGATCGAGTCCTCACTATAACGACTTCAACAATAACTTTGGTTTCAGGTTGCTAGCAACCCAATTTTTTCGACACTTTGCTTTGTTCTAGTGATCCCCATTCTCTTTCTCTCAATTCCCATTCTCTTTCTCTCTCTTCTATCAACTATGGTAGCCGATTTCAAGGTGAAAATGGTGGCCAACCTCACAAACACCTATATTGATACAATTATGCAAAGGTTGATGGATGTTATTGAATTGAAGGTTAACCACCAAATTTTGGATACGAGATTTAGCACTATGGAGGGCTTGTTAATCAATATTCACAACCAATTCTAGGATCAACAAAAGAGGCTCCCTAGGCCCGTAAAAAGATCAAAAAATATGAACAACTTTCTTAGAGAGGCCAAAGATCTAATTGATGGGGCCAAGCAACATAGAGAGAGAGGGTGGTGTCTCTGTTGCTGCTACTTCCTCTGCAAACCCCAACCTTCCCACACAAATTAGATCTTGGTCAACCACGTATGAATGCCTCTTTCAAGAGTTAAAAAGGGTCTTTAGAATATATGTAGATCCTTAGCAAACTGTGTATGCTACAGTGCCTTAGGCATACTTGTTTGTTCAATGTTTGCGTGAATTTGGCTTCATAGGCTTGGGCATTCAATCTGCTTAGTATCAGCTACAAACATGGCCCACTAAACCTCATTGATAGGCTCGTGTGATTGCCGTGTATGGCATGGTGGGTGTTGGCAAGATGTCCTAGCATTCAATTTACGCTAGCGAAACCTCATTCTTTTCGCTAGCGAACGCATCCTCATTAAGCTCTCTTTTAAACGGTTGTTAGCATTCACTGGCATCATGTAGTTTCCAATTTGAAGGCACGCTCTACTCGAAATGAAATCCATAAACTCCTTGCACGCATACAACAACTGGGCATAAAACTGTATCTGTCAGTTGTTTTAGAGAAGGCAAACGTCTGGAAATATTATCTTCAAACTCGTCAAACGGCAGGGACATCGCCAATTAAATATTTAATCTAAAACAAAGATTTGCCAAAAATCACTAATCCGAAAAGATTTTATTTGCGAGTTTAATTGAAAATATGACTTTGCTAATGGTAATACGTCGTCCATCTATAGATATAACTGCATTATAGCCTCAATGTGTAATATATATATTTGACCGACGTAAATTAAATGTTGCATTCTCAGAGTGCAGTTGGGAAGCCACTACCGCATGTGAAAAAGCACATGTTCAGCTCTCCAATTCACCAGAGGATCTTAGAAGCTATGAATAGTGATCCATAATTTACTGTATGTAAGCTCCCACACTGTTCAGAAGATGGTAAGAGTACATGTAAGATTTAGGATCTATATAACCCATCATATATGCATTTAAATTTAACTAAAAATGTATTATGCTATATAAAACATTAAAAAAAAATCTTCCAGTAATCTCAGTCTTTGGATTTGTCTCCATTTCTCTGTGATTTTACTGTGTGTGCCTATTCTGTTGCTGGATACATGATTGCATAATGAATCTTAGAAGCTATGGAAGTGAACTGCCACATTGTTCAGAAGATGGTAAGAGTATATGTAAGATTTAGGATCCATATAACCCATTATATATGCATTTAAATTTAACAGAAATTTTATTACGCTATATAAACCATTAAAGAGATTCTCCCAATAATCTGAGTCTTCGGGTTTGTCTCCATTTCTCCGTGACTAAAAAATAATTCATCTTAATAAGCTCGTATTGGCCTCCATCTCTCTTTGATTTCACGCTAGTGGAAATTCATCAAACTATAGTAACGTAATTTAAGTTGATGTTAGCAGAAATGAAAGATCTCGGGAAGATAGGGGTTGAACACTTTGGAGCTGTGTATAAGGAAGAAAGTATGGTTACCATTGCTGAGGTGGTCAAAATGACTACTTATTTCAAGTTTTATTACTGAAATGAGAGATTATTGGAGGAGGCTTCAAAATATGAGATGCAGGAAGGGCTTCACCGTTTTCAAAAGGATAAAAGCCCAGGTCAGCTATCTGGACTGTTGATTTTTTCTTGGGGTTTTATGAGTTGCTCGAAGATGATATTTTGAGATCTGTTTACTGCAGATTAGTATAATAATAATAATAATAATCTATTTTTAAGGTCACGGTCAAGCCAGCACACAAAGAGAAACTGGATTCCATTATGAAATGATACAATATTTATAATTTCTGTAATCCATATTTACAATTCTAAATACTCCCAAATTTTATTTACAATTCAAAATACTCCCAAAATTATTTCAAAAATGCATGAAAAGTTCTGTTTATTGCAGATTGATTTATTATAGTAGTGTGACAGATGTGGGTCTGTTGATCATGATATGTCAAAGTGTAATGTTCCTGACTTGGTTAGTCTAGGAAACACTGCTAATGTGTGTGTAGGATCAATGGTCTACAACATATAAATGATCATACAAATAATAAACGCGACAAAGGACTGCAAAGTTTGTATTATGATATCTCTATGGATTACAAAATGGCCAAATGCGGTTGAATAAACTGACAATACTCGACTATATCAACAGACAAAGGATCTTAGCCGGAATACAAATATGCAACTAAAAGATAATACCTGGAATATGGGAGCACCGGAATAAATGGATGCGCGGGGACTATGGCAGCTCTGACGGTAACTGTTGGAAGTCTAGAAAGTTTGCGCCGGGAGCTATACTTCTTGGAATGGCCTAAAAACTATCCCAAATGATGCGCCCTGCTCTTGGTATCTGTCGGACCCCTCTACTGATGAATATGGACCCCGGATGGATACCCCTGGGGGAATGCGCCCCTCTTCTTCTGGCAAAATGCATCCTAGTGATTCCACCGTCAGAATCAGACGAGATATGTCTCAAAATGACCGCCTTGGTCTACTGGGAAACGGGTCAGAAGGGTTTCGCTAAATCTGGTCTGATGATCTCTCTGGAACCCCAAATGCACCCACCAAAAGTGTCGCACATCCAAGTCTGGAAAATGCGTCCCAGTTGATTCCTCTGTCGGAATCTGATGAGGAACCAGGAAAAAGATGCGCCCTGTCCTCCTCTCAAATGGGTCGAAGGGAAATCTCATAATTCTCCCTGGATGGGATAAGTCAACTAAAAACCCTCTCAGAAGCTGCGCCCTCACTCTAGATGAATGTGCCCTTCCTGCTGAACACTGTGTAACTACTGTTGAAGAATAATGGAAAACCTGAATGATCTTCCCAGTGACAGATGTGTCTCTCAACACCGAAATCAACCAACTAGTGTCTTCCTCCTGAAATCCATTGAACTATCTCTCCTGAGATGCGCCTCTTCTCCTCAATGACAAGTCATAATCTGCATAATAATGAATTAGGTCGTTGACCCTTCCTTTCTAGCTTTCCAAAACTCTAAATCGTGCTGAAACCCTAATTCACTGTTGACTTCCAAAACCCTAAATCACTGTTGAAACCTTAATTCACTATTGATTGTTATTTTTAGCTCATAATGACTTAAAAGCGCTTTTAACCCTTTTTAGCTCAATGTCACTTTCTGAATATAACACATGTGACTGGAGTGACCTCTAGTAACCATGTTTACCCCTCTTTGGACTTGGCTATAGTCTAACGGGGTGGTTTAGACCATTAAGCCTCCTCTTTGAAGCTCCTATTTGGAAAGGGACATTACAGTCCTCCCTTCCCAAAATTGCTTGTCCTCAACCAATACCAGTCCAGGGTGCTGCAAAACCTGTTCGCTCTCCCAAGTAGCGTCCTCTACTGGAAGCCCTCTCCATCTGATCAAACAATCTCTGATGATCTTGCTCCTCAGTTTCCGCTCCCGAAACTCCAAAACCTCCTCCGGAACTAACTCCAACTGTCCATCCTCATCCAACGAGGAAAGCTCCTCTGATGTTCTAATGAATTGTCTCACTGCCTTTTTTAGGAAAGACACGTGGAACACGTTATGAATATTTCTCCCCTCTAGAAGCTCTAGCTCATAAGAAACCTCGCCTACTCGGCGCATGATCCTGTAAGGACCATAATATCTGGGCATGAGCTTCTCGGCCCCACTCTTCTTCAGAGATGACTATCTGTAGGGTTGGAGTCTCAAGAAAACCAAATCTCCAACCTCAAAGCTGCGCTATATCATGTGCCTGTCCGCACTTATCTTCTGTCGATTTTGCACCATTTGCAGGTTCTCTTTCAACAACTTGAGAATCTCTTGACTCTCTATGATCCAATCCTTGGCCTTGGGAGCTCTGCTCTCCCTGAATACCAAGTCTACCAAAGTGGGAGCATCATATCCATACAATGCTCGGAAGGGTGTCATACCAATGGACATGTGGAAGGTGGTGTTGTAGCAATGTTCTCCTAAATGTAACCACTTTACCCACGTTCTTTGTTGTCCTCCTACATAGTTCCTCAAATACCCTTCAACCCACTTGTTGACAATCTCGGTTTGCCCATCTGTCTGAGGGTGATAGCTGGTGCTAGGTGTCAACTATGTCCCAACCAACCAAAAAACTCTCTCCAAAATGTTCCTATGAACTGACTGTCCCTGTCACTGATGATGTTCTTCATCAACCCATGAAGTCTGAAGACCTCCCTGAAGAAAAGCTCGGCTACCTGAACTGCACTGTACTCTGTCGGTATGGCATAGAAGTGAGCAAACTTGGTCAATTTGTTGATCACTACATAGATACAGTCCTTACCCTGGACCTTGGGTAGACCTGTGATGAAGTCCATAGATATACTCTCCCATTTCTGCTCTGGAATGGGGAGTGGCTGAAGTAACCCTGCTGGAAGAGCATGCTCTGACTTTTTCTACTGGCAAGTCACACACTCATTGATGTGTCTCATAACATCCTATTTGAGGCCCTTCCATGAGAACCTCTCTCTGATCTGTCTATAGGTTTTGAAAAACCCTTGATGGTCTGCTAGAGGTGAATCATGAACTGCGATGAGGATCTTCTTCTTGATCCTTGGATCTGGCACCAAGTAGACTTTATCCTTGTAAAATATGGCATCGTCAATGACCCTATACCGGTGATCTTGTATCTGCCCATCCATCACCTCACAAGTGAACTTGTTCTTGGAATATTCCACTAACAAGTGAGATTTCCAATCTGTTGAAATCTCCATCAAAGAACATGTCGTAGGTCTCCTCGATAGTGCATCGGCCACAATGTTCTTCTTCCCCTTGACATACTCTATGTTAAATTAGAATGCTTGTACCTTCATCACCCATTTTTGTTAGCGCTCACTGAGGTCCTTCTACTCAAGGAAATACTTCAAACTGTTGTGATCGGTCTTGACCACAAATTTTCTGCCCACCAAACATTGTCTGAACTTGGTCAAGGCATGCATGATTGCCAACATTTCCTTGTCATAAATGGAGTACAACCTCTTAGGTTGACTAAGCTTCTGGCTCTCGAATACAATGGGGTGACCTCCTTGCATCAAAACTACACTGATACCTTCGTCATATGCATCACACTCTAGTACAAATGGAAAGGTGAAGTCTGGTAGTGCCAACACTGGACAAGTGCCCATGACTTCCTTGATGTGATCAAAGGCTTCCTATGATTTCTCGGTCCATATGAAGGCCCCATGCTTGGTAAGATCTGTTAGCAGTGCTCCAAGATGAGAAAAACCCCGGACGAACTGCCTATAATAGTTGCACAGCCTGATGACTGTCTGTAGGGTTGGAGTCTTAAGAAAACCAAATCTCCAACTTCAAACATACGCTCTGTCCTGTGCCTGTCCGCACTTATCTTCTGTCGGTTTTGCACCGTTTGCAAGTTCTCTTTCAACAACTTGAGAATATCCTGACTCTCTATGATCCAATCCTTAGCCTTGGGAGATCTGCTCTCCCCGAAGACCAAGTCTACCAAAGTGGGAGCATCATATCTGTACAATGCTTAGAAGGGTGTCATACCAATGGACATGTGGAAGGTGGTATTGTAGCAATGTTCTCCTAAATGTAACCACTTTACCCATGTTCTCTGTTGTCCTCCTACATAGTTCCTCAAATACCCTTCAACCCACTTGTTGACAATCTCGGTCTGCCCATCTATCTGAGGGTGATAGGTGTCAACTCTGTCCCCACCAACCGAAACAAATCTCTCCAAAATGTCCCTATGAACCAACTATCCCTGTCACTGACGATGTTCTTCGTCAACCCATGAAGTTTGAAGACCTCCCTGAAGAAAATCTTGGCTACCTCAAATGCGCTGTACTCTATCGATATGGCATAGAAGTGAGAAAACTTAGTCAATCTTTCGACCACTACATAGATATAGTCCTTACCTTGGACCTTGGTTAGACCTGTGATGAAGTCCATAGATATACTCTCCCATTTTTGCTCTGGAATGGGGAGTGGCTGAAGTAGCCCTGCTGGAAGAGCATGCTCTGAATTGTTGTGCTGGCAAGTCACACCCTCACTGATGTGTCTCATAACGTCCTATTTGAGGCCCTTCCATGAGAACCTCTCTCTGATCTATCTATAGGTTTTGAAAAACCCCTGATGGCCTGCTAGAGGTGAATCATGAACTACAGTGAGGATCTATTTCTTGAGCCCTAAATATGGCACCAAGTAGACTCTATCCTTGTAAAATATGACATCGTCAATGACCCTATACCGCTCATCCTGTATCTTCCCATCCATCACCTCACAAGAGAACTTGTTCTTGGAATATTCCACTAACAAGTGGGATTTCCAATCTACTGAAATCTCCATCAAAGAACATGTCACAGGTCTCCTCGTTAGTGCATCGACCACAATGTTCTTCTTCCCCTTGACATACTCTATGTCAAAGTCGAATTCCTGTACCTTCGTCACGCATTTCTGTTGGTGCTCACTGAGATCTTTCTGCTCAAGGAAATACTTCAAACTATTGTGATCGGTCTTGACCACGAATTTGCTGCCCACCAAATACTGTCTGAACTTGGTCAAGGCATGCATGATTGACAACATTTCCTTGTCATAAATGGAGTACAACCTCTCAAGTTGACTAAGCTTTCGACTCTCGAATACAATGGGGTGTCCTCCCTACATCAAAACTACATCGATCCCTTCGTCGTATGCATCACACTCTAGTACAAATGGCAAGGTGAAGTCTGGTAGTGCCAACACTGGACAAGTGCCCATGAATTCCTTCATGTGATCAAAGGCTTCCTGTGATTTCTCGGTCCATATGGAGGCCCCATGCTTGGTAAGATCTGTCAACAGTGCTCCAAGCTGAGAAAAACCCCGGACGAACCGCCTGTAATAGCTGCACATCCTGAAGAAGCTCCTCAATTCTATCACGTTCCTAGGCATTGGCCAATCCAGAATGGCCCTGATCTTCTCTTGGTGCACCTATACCCCCTGTGCATTGATGATGTGGCCTAATTAAAGAAGCTATGTCATACCGAACTCGCACTTGGACTCTTTGGCATATAATGAGTGTGCCTCCATGATGCTCAATACCTCATCCAGGTGCCTCATATGCTCTTGCCATGACCGACTATAGATCAAGATGTCGTCAAAGAAAACCAAGACTGATTTCCTTAATTGATCCCTAAATATATGGTTCATGCAAGACTAGAATGTAGCAGGTGCATTGGTTAGCCAAAATGGCATAACCAGGAACTCGAAGTGTCCAAATTGACATAGAAATGTCATCTTCTCTATGTCCTGCTCTTGGATGTTGATCTAATGATATCCAGAGCATAGATCAATCTTTGAGAAGAAAACTGCCCCATGCAGTTCATCCATCAACTCGTCAATCCATGGGATAGGGTATCGGTTCTTGATGGTTTTCTTGTTCAAGGCTCAGTAATCAATGCACATCCTCATGGTGTCATCCTTCTTCAGAACTAAGACAAATGAAGAAGCAAATGGGTTGTTGCTCTGTCTGATGTGTCCCATCGCCAGCCATTCCTTGATTTCCTTCTCTATCTCATCCTTAAACCTCCTAGGATGACGATAGGGGGGGGGTGATCATAGGTTTTCCCCCCACCTCCAACACAATGGTGTGCTCAAACCCCCTGTCAGGTGGTCTCCCTGGTGGAATTGCCTCAAAGACCTACTGATGTTGTCCCAATAAATTCTTGATCTCTGTATGGTACTCTTGTTGACCTTCTGAATCCTTATGAGTAGTGATCAAGCATCCTGTGGCATATGCTACCTCCCCATGTATGAATATCCTCTCCATCCTCTTGGCTGAAACTGTCCTTGGTGCTCCTGTCGACATACCTCTTAGAACAACCTTCTTCCCATCCTGATCTCTGAATCCCATCTCCAAGGTTTTGTAGTTGGTAGTGATTTTTCCCAAGGTAATCATCCAATGAACTCCTAACACCACATCCATGTCCGATAGGTCTACCACGTAAAATGTGTCTCTCACTGTGTAGTTCCCTAACTTCATCTCTAAGTTTGGAACCCTGTCTAGACACTCCACTGTGTGGCCATCTTCTACCGCAACATCAAACCCCTCAAACTCCTTTTTCTGAAGTGCCCATCTCGATACTAGTGAAGCATCGATGAAGTTGTGGGTGGCCCCACCATCTATCAAGGAGATTTCCCATTGCCCCTAAACAATCCCTCTGATACAGAGGGTATCATACTTGGGAACACCAGAAAGGGTCGCTATGACTCCTCCCTTTGCTAGTTTCCTCCTGTTAGCCTGCTCTGGCAGTTGTGGGACTACTGGAGGATGGGCTCTTGCCGGTGTCGGTGGTATACAGGGAGGCTTCTTCTCTGCTGGTGCTAACTCCTCCTTTGAACTACTGGATCCACTGTCCTGCTCCTCCTCCTCACCGTCCACACTGTCTGTTGCTACCTCAATATAATGAATCTCTCCCTTGCCCATGCACCTGTGGCCTGGGACCCAAGGATCTCTGCAGCTAAAGAAAAACTTCTTCCTCGTAAGCTCTCACCTAGTCTCATCATCCAATTTCTCCTTTCCCTTCCATTCTCTCTGGAATGGCTTCCTGTCTCGATCCCTCTGGGGCACAAATTGTTTGGAGAAAGTTTTATTCTTTGGCACGGAGTCTGCTAGGTATTGAGTGCGAAGGATGGCATCCTGCAAAGTGGGAGGCCTGTATGCCTTCACCCATCCTCTCAAAGGCTCTGTGAGTCCTTCTGTGAATAACATGATCAGCCTGGGCTCTGATATATCTGTCACTGCCATGACTACCCACTGAAAATCCGTGATGAATGCCTCTGCTGTGCCAGTTTGTCTCAATTGGGATAGATCCCTGAAGTGTATCTCAGGATCCTTCCTGTCAAACCTATCCATGAGCCTATCTATAAACTCCCTATAGGAGGTGATGCGACTGTGACCCAATGTCACCAGTCCATGATACCACCACTCATGTGCCTCACCCTCCAAGTGTAAGGTCGCGAAACTGATGGCCTCTGTCTCGGTCATCTGGTTGAGCTTGTGATACATGTCTAGCTTTTGTGCCCAAGCTCTAGCGATGTATTCGGATGATCCGTCGAAAGAAGGGATGGTGAGTTTCCCAAATTTTCAGATGAAATCAAGGTTATGCCCCTACTTTTATTGTGGTCCTCCCCTCTTCCCCTCTCTGGGGAAGTTCCTGAGTCTGATTCCATAGTACTCGACTAAGGTAATGTCCTGATGGAAGTCACGACCCAATGCTACGTACTCCCTCCTATACTCTACAATGTTGTCTGCATGAGTGGGTGGCCTCTGTGATATCAGTGGCGGTGCTGCTACCAACAGTGCCCTATGGAAAATGGGAAACAAGGGTCTGGGAATCCTACTCGCAGAGCTGTATGTGCGAGAGGGTGACTGGGGTCTACTGCCTGCTCCTAAGTTCCCCTATGCTGCATGTGGGACTTGTGTGTCTGGGGTGCCCACTCTAGCCAATCTATCAACCACCTATGCCAAGGACTGAGACATGGTCCGTTGAATAGCTAACATATCATTGATAACCTGCATGAAAGCTATCTCTGGATCTACGGGGACCTTGCCACTGCCCTCTGGTCACTCATATCTGTCTCCTAGCATCCTCTCAGCCTCACATTCATCCTCACGATCTGCCCTTCTCTCTGCTTCTCTATGTGCCTCTTCCTCTGAGCTAGGAGGAAAAGGGGGGAAATCAGGCCTATGCCTTCTTTCCTTATGCCTAATGTAAGTGACATATTCGTCACCTACATGTTCATGACCCTCTGGGTCTTCTGCTGCACTCATTGTCTTTAGTCACATGCTGGCAAGACTAAAGCTCTGATACCACTATAATGTTCCTCACTTGGCTAGTCTAGGAAACTCTGCTAATGTGTGTGTAGGATCAATGGCCTACAACATATAAATGATCATACAAATAATAAATGCGACAAAGGACTGCAAAGTTCATATTATGATATCTCTATGGATTGCAAAATGGCCGAATGCAACTGAATAAACTGACAATACTTGACTAGATCAACAGACAAAGGATCTTAGCTGGAATACAAATAAGCAACTAAAAGATAATACTTGGAATATGGGAGCACTACGGAATCAATGGATGCGCTGGGACTATGGCAGCTCTGACGGTAACTACTGGAAGTCTGGAAAGTTCACCCTGGTAGCTATACTTCTCGAAATGTCTTGGAAACCGTCCCAAATGATGCGCCCTTCTCAAGTCCTCAGTACTAGTATATGTTAGACCCCTCTACTGATGAATCTGGATCCCAGATGGAAACCCCTGGGGGAATGTGCCCCTCTTCTTTTGGAAAAATGCACCCTAGTGATTTCACCATCAGAATCAAACAAGATATGTCTCAAAATGACCACCTTGGTCTACTGGGGAATGGGTCGGAAGGGTTTCCATGAATCTAGTCTGATGCTCACTCTGGAACCCCAAATGCGCTCGCTAAAAGTGTCGCACGTCCAAGTCTGGAAAATGCATCCCAGTTGATTCCTCCATTGGAATATGATGAGGAACCAGGCAAAATATGCGCCTTTCCCTCCTCTCAAATGGGTCGAAGGGAAATCTTGGAATTCTCCCATGATAGGATAAGTCGACTAAAAACCCTCTCAGAAGCTGTGCACTCACTCTGGATGAATGCACCCTTGCTGCTGAATAATGTGTAACTGCTGCTGAAGAATGTTGGAAGACCTAAATGATCTTCCTGGTGACTAGGGTGTGTCTCTCAACATCGAAATCAACCAATTGGTGTCTTCCTCTTGGAATCCATTGAACTATCTCTCCTGAGATGCACCTCTTCTCCTCAATGACAAGTCATAATCTACATAATAATGAATTAGGTCGCTGACCCTTCCTTTATATCTTTCAAAAACCCTAAATCATGTTGAAACCCTAATTCACTATTGACTTCCAAAACCCTAAATCACCGCTGAAACCATAATTCACTGTTGATTGTTATTTTTGGCTCATAATGACTTAAAAATGCTTTTAACCCTTTTTAGCTCAATGTCACTTTCCGAATATAACACCTGTGACTGGAGTGACCTCTAGTAACCCTGATTACCCCTCTTTGGCCTTGGCTATAGTCTAACAGGGCGGTTTAGACCATTAAGCCTCCTCTCTGGAGCTCCTATTTGGAAAGGGACATTACACAAAGAGAGAGTGAATCCATCATCCCATTATGAAAGAACAAACTATCATGAAAACTTTTAGGTGGGAACATATGGCTGTGAATGGTAGGTGGGAGTAGTGACCCAATTTTGTTGATGATGCCTGGTAAGTGGGACTGTTGAGGAGAAGGGATTTCCATCAACAACTTTAAATCTTATAAACCCTACATTTATATTTATTGGCATATGGAGGAAGTGCAGTCAATTTCTTTAAAAAGTTATGAGTATCATGCCAGTCAAAGTGTGACAAAACAAAATACATTTTTCAAAAAACTATTGTAGTAATGTAAGGTAAATATTAAGGTTTATTCGCTATAATATGGAATATATACAATATGATGTGAGATGAGATACTAAATATTTACGTATCTATATTTTACTATTTATATCAGTGTGAAAGAATGCATAATACATAATTTTCACCTCAATCATAACATCCAAAGAAAACCATAATGAAGAGTTCAACTCTGTATTATTTTACTAAACTAATAAAGTGGATTTCAAATTTGAAATTTTTTATTTAATTTTTCCTTAATTTTAATAAAATAAAATGATTACTTTTATAACATTCACTAATAAAATAAGCAGCAATACGAACATTGCATCATATTCTCTAAATATAATCTATTAAGTGCATTTCTACGGATTCAATGAGCTTTTCTACAGAAAATATGTCCTCTAGTACATCTGGGTATGAAATAATACTCAAATTTAATAACCATAATCTTGTCACCCAATGGGTATCTAAATATCCCATCATCTACTACTAAAAAAACCAAGTTTTTAACGAAAACTGTAAATCAATAATCTAAAAATATGTGAATCAAGAATCTAAAAATGCCCATCTAATCCACTTCCATCCCATCCATGCATGATCCAAAATCTGCATGTGAATCTAATGCATGGGAAAACTACTAAAAATAGAATTTTGGAAGATTTAACTGAAAAATCCACCAATAGTAATACAAGATGTGCTATCCTCTTATTACCTCTAAAAACTAGAGCTTCAAAGCAAACAAATCGAGTCCCTGCCTCAATATCTTGTAAGCCCAATCTTCTTAGGTTCTATTTCTCTTTCTAATTCCTGCATAGTTGGGGTTGAGTTTGCTTTATTAATATTGATTCCATGATGCCACTAACGATAATATGATGAAATTTGTCTTAATACTTTGTCAATGTATTGTGCATGGACTATCATTTAAGTTTGGCTGGTGGCTATGCTTTGAAGTTGCTTCAACTATTCATTTACTTTCAATCATAGAAGATGATTCTCATTTATTTTACATATTGCAAGGTTTAAGATATATATTTTCATCCTTGATTCATTTTCCCACTTTTCCATCTTAGATTGATTTTCTGTTGGAACTTAGTCAATTTCTCTTGTAGTTTGGCTTTTTATTTGTGTAATTATTGATATATATTTTTCTTTTTCTTTTATTGAATTCTCATAGTTCACTCTTCTTGCCTTCATGTCTGGTTGTTACTTTGATTCATACTTTAAGTAATCTACTTCTTTCTTGTACTGCTATAGCTCTTCTTTAATTTTTTCCTTATACTCATTTATCTTAGTGTCCCATGTTTCTCTCTATCGCTCTAGTTTCCAAATGTGAGTAAAGTAAAACAATTGTCTCAAATTGATGATGGTGTAAGTCATTTGAAGCAATAAAAATTACATATGTAGATACTATATCTAGTTATAGCAGTTGTCTTCATACCCTCCCTCATAATCTATTAATATTGGCTATTGGGTCTCCCACTTTTGCCATATTTTATTTGATCCTTCTCCTTTTCATGTTCCTGGAACCCAACCAAATGTATGACAAGATATGTGAGCTCTTGGATAGAGAGAATTGTAGATTCTTCATTTTTCCCTTGAAATTAAACTCTTCGTTAGGTTTTTGGAAATTACCAATAACAACATGAAATTATGAACAATACTAGGATCTGTAGATATAAAGGGGTCAAGAAACTTTAATATGAAATACACGCATGCACATATTTCCTCTAGTGTAGTAAAATTAGAGTTTAATTATGCTTTCAAAGATGCAATTTTAGCAACATATTTTGAATGATGCAGGGAGTTTTGTACCTAAGTGTTGGCATTTACGTTTTTGTTTTTCTTTGTCACTATTATCATATGCCAGCGATATCTCTCTCCTCCATTTTGGTTCTTTCATCTTGCTTGTCCACTAGAGGAGCTGGAGAAACTATATATGATAGTTTTTCCTTGGTATGAAATATTGTTTCTCTCAAAGGGTGGACACCTTGTTACTTAAGCAACTTGTCATTGTTTGTATGACCAAGCTGTTGTAATGCATGAAATATCTTTACTCCCTAAACCCTAAAGGTCAACTCGTAGTTTCTTATGCAACCTGTCTTTGCTTGGATTGTGACCTCTTATCAAATAATATAGCACTTATGCAAAGCCTTCACAAGATGCTAAATTTGTGTAGCAATTGGAAGTAATTGTCATGGTCACCTAGGCAAGTAATTCCCTCATTTTAGTGATCGATAAAGATCCAACAAAAGGGAGGCTTCCCTTGTGACCTTAAGGGATCCTATAGCAAGTTAAAAGGAAAGTCTATGCTCCCCTATCTTGGTAACTTAGTGATATAGGCTCGGTCTATGAGGTAAGACAAAGTTAGGATGAGTTTAGACAAGGCAATTAATAGTGTGTTTGTGCATTAAAAGTGTTCTAATGCATTCAATGATAAATACCAAGTCTAAATAAGTCTCGGACCACTAGCTATCAAAGAAGAGAGGTTGTTGTAATAAAACTGGCAGTAATGACAATATACTTCAGCAATATAACAATTTACAATAGCAATAGTAAATCAACTCTAAATCAACAATAAAATGGATGGAAAAATATCTACTAACAATGACAACACTTACAAACCATCCACCAATTATTGCACAAGGTTAAGAGCATTGAATTATGTTATTTATTAGCAATATGCTTAATCCCTAATGGTTGTAGCAAAATTTTATAACAACCAAAAGAAAATAGCTAAAAATGAAAATCATTGGGTTAGTATGAGCATGAGAATGCAATAAAGCATCTAACCTACAAGTTCCTTTTTTGTGTGAGAGAGTTTATTAAGTTTTTGTATCACTTGCGAGCTAAACACTAGTGCCATTTTCCTTCCTTGGGAAAATGGAGTAAAGAAACACTTTGAATTGGAAGTTAGATGGCCAATAAGAGCAAGAGATTTGAAACCCTGGGACTATGCCTTCATAGGAATAAGATCAAACCCCAAAGAAACTAACCCTATGGTTTATACCCTTGTGTTGTTTTTTTTCTTCTATAGTGTCTAGCTTGAAAATCCAAGTGAACTAGGTCAAACCCCAAGTTTTATACCCTCATAAACCCTAGGTCTTGAACTAGCAAAGACATACCCTAGTGGGATAAACAATCTTTACCTCTAGACTAAGTCTTAAATGCTTCAACAAATTAAGATGAATGAAGATATGTTGGGGGATAAACAATCTTAATCCCTCCTAGGGTTTCTAGCAAAAGAAACTAACATACAAGGTAACATGCAACAATTAACCATCTAACAGAGTATCCACCATAATATACCATGAACAAGCAATAAAAATTGAAGAAAAAAACTTACTACATCAATTCGATATGCATGAATAAACTCTAGCTCAAATATCATCCACCAAAAGAAGAGAAAGCATCCTCAAGATTATCGTTCCAAAAATGTGCACAAGTAGTCCATATAGAAAAAGAGAGAATAAGAGGCAAGTAGTGATGTTCTCACAAGTGTTGAGTTATGATTTACAAAGATGGAGAGCCAACCTCTTTATATGAGGAAAACCGAGCGCTATATCTCTCAAAAATCCCTAAAACCATAATAAATCCATGATACAAGTGAGATAGGTCTAGGTTGACCCCTCAAGTAGTCTCAAAAAATAGATAAGCATGCTAATACACCAAAATATGTTCTCCAAGGTCACATGTGTGGGTTATGTCATGCTCCTAGAGGGTGTAGGAGACCTCCAAAGGACATGTCTTATCATCTAGTGGTGTAAGCAAGGTGGAAGTCATGTCTCCTCATCAAAGGTCATGTCATATCATCAAGGACACAAATCATCATCAAGTGGTGACCCAATGGCAAGCTAACCCATCAAACATCCTAGCGCATGATGTCATCATCAATATGCTCAATGTTATGGGTGCAAATCCCATCATCCAGGGTGGAGAAGAGGCATGCCATCTCTCTGAGGGGTGTCCAATCAATTTCTAGTGCAACATCATCCATCAAAGCTTGGGAAATCCCTAGGGTGCATTGTCCAAAATACGGGCCTCGTTCCCATTTGTTAACCAATGTGATCATATCTACAAAATGAGATCTCATTTGTCCATCATCTAGGGTCTAGGAGGTGTGAGAGGATGTGTCTAAATGTGTCAAGTCATCATATGACCCAATGCTCTGCATCACACATGCTATGTTTTGCATATAATGAAAAACGTCCTGGGTGAAATCAAGAGGACGTCCTCCAAACACCATGTAAAGTGCATCAAGGTCAACCAAGTTAGTCAATGCCATAAAATCAAGTAAGACCAACAATCACAAGGTGTAATATTCCTTAGAATCATACAAAGTAAGCCATCACTTAATACATAAGCCACATGAACAATTCACATTAGATATCCCCTTCAAACTTCACATTATCGCAATAATTTATGCAATTTGGTAAGTTTAGGTATGTGAGGACCATCAAAAGACCCTATTAGGTGTGCCAGTACCTAGGTAGAGATAAATTCCCCAAGAAATCTATCTAAGTGTAAGTGTGATGATGAAAACATGATGGAGTTACTTCATGATGATGGAGTCATTAACATGCAAGGTACCATTCTTGGTCCATTTCCATTAGTGTCGCCTTTGTAGAGGGAGCGCTTGTTTCTTGAGATACCCTTTCCTCGATAGTGTGTGTATTCCAAACCCCTTTCTTGCATTTTGATATTCATTTTATGCATTGCAAGTCTAATTTTTAGGTTTCAATCATTTTGTTCTTTATTTCTTTCTCATTGGGATTAATTCTTTTTAATTGATATGTATTTAGTGCATTAGGATTATGGGTGATCCCCTCATAATGAGGGGGTACAGTTCAAGTTGGCCTTTGGATTTTGAAATTGGTCATTCATTATCCCATATTTATTTATTTCTTTTATAACATTTTTTATTTTATTCATTTCTGTAGCAGTTGCATCAACCTTGACATTCTAGCCCTTCTTCTCATAGGAGAATGAACCATGAGCCTTTTCGGTGTACATGTAACAACTATACCGAAGTTTAGTACAATGTAGAAGGCTCCATGATGGAAACTGTTAAGTATGGGGGGAATGGTACGTTACCCTCATAAAGGCCTCCCAGTATAGAGTACCCATATTCCCCAGGAGTGACAACACAGGACTATAATACTAAAGATGGCCACCAAGGTGAAACAAGGCAAAGAGCCTAACTTCTGACCTTATGATTCATTATCCAACTTCAATCCATGATCCTTACTCACATGACAATTTCATTAAATATGAAACTTTATATGAAACAAGGACTAATGTACCTCATAATGTGTTGGACCACCATCTTCCATTGAACCACATTGATCAGGTATGATGAGCTATGCTAATGAGGAATGAGTCATATGGGGGTTACTAGCTATGGAGACTGCTGATCATCATCATCGAGATCATATCTTCATTCCGGGCCATGAGACATGACCTCTTCTAGTTACCCCTAGGTGAGAGGGCGTGACATGACCAATTTGAAATGGCTGGAATAACATGAGCTACCCACAGCCCAATCAAGGGCATGGAGGCTACAACCGCTCGTGTAATACATTTTCTACCCTAAAAGCATATTCAAATGCACTGCTATGAATAACAAACATCGTGCTAACAAACACACAATATTAGTAAATGAAACACTACTTTTAAATTCTTCAAGAAAGTCATATTCAAATCCACTACAATGTTGCAATTACTCGTTTTTTTTTTAACTTCCTTTGCTTTCAATCTTCTCCAAATGTGGTAGACATGCCACTTAATTTCAATATTCATCATGTCCATACATGTCTATCAATTAAGTTGTATCTTATTACAATGTTTTAAGTATGAAACCGACCATGTAAATAATTGGGCTGAAAGGCGCTTTCTAGAGCCAAATATGAGGGAAATGTGTAATTCCTTCCTTGCTCAACATGGAGTTGACACATGGTATTTAAAAAAATATTTCAATGTCGGCCATAAATAAAATATTTCAATATTATCTTAATAAAATAATTATATATCAACTCGAAAGAGATAGAGTAATAGAAAGACTTTACAATTACGTACATGGTGGATCTTTTGCTCTACTTCGAACAGCCATAGCCATGCCAAAGGTACTAATACTCTCATTGAAATGCAAGAGTTTTTTGTGTATCTCATCGTGTTTGTTGGAATGTGTTTGTTGGAATCAGGGACCATGCGCTCAATGCATTTGTATAATCCTTCTTTTACCTCCCCATCTGCTTCAAAATCTTTTGTGTAATGATACCTTTCAAAGAGTTAAAACTTAAGAGTCAATGAGTTTGAAATTTGAAACATTAGCTAAAGTTTAAACATTTGCAATTAAAATTTAATAATATATCTTAAAAACTTTGAAATTACTTACTACTTACCTGGGATTCAAGTAATGTCCAGCAACATGTAAAGGTCGATGGATTTGTTTATTCCATCTTTCATCAATGATTCTTCGCAAAGGAAGATACTTTTGTCTTTTACCCTGATATGCTTTCTTTATTGCCTCCTTGGCTTGATCCATGGCCTCATAAACAAAACCCATGGCTGGTTTATCACCATCCACCATTCTCAAGACTTTCACAAGAGGCACACTAAATAGCACTATCTCCTCTGCCCTTTTACAAAATGATTTCTCATACACTTTTTCAACAATCTCTTTGCTTGCTCCATTGAGATGCATTCCACTCATCACAAGAGAACATCTTCCTCGGGTTGTCTTTTTGGTCGATCATGGATTGCAACATAAGAAAATTCATCCAAAATGTGTGATAACTAACATGACAAGATTTTTTCCACAAGTGTTTTTTCTCATAAGGTTCAAAACCCATGAGTGGTTGTAAATGTACCTTGTTATGCTTTTACCTTGTTCCACTATTTTTTTTACCCATTCAATTTTCCCAATATCCTCAAGCATGAGGTCCAAACAATGGGCTGCACATGGAGTCCACCAAATGGTATGAAGATTTTCCTCTAACATCCTTCTATCTGCAACATAATTTGAGGCATTATCTGTGATAACCTGTACAACATTATGCACCCCCACCTCCTCAACTACTTCATCCAAAAGAAAAAATATTAAATTTGCATCTTTCACTTGATCAGATGCATCCACTGATTTAAGGAACATAGTTCTTTTAGGGAAAGAAATAAGGAAGTTGAGAATGGTGCAGGATCATTGATCAGTCCATCCATCAGACATGATTGTGCACCATGTTTTAGACCATGAATCCTTGAACTCTATGAGATATTCCTTTACTCTTTCAACTTCATTTTTTAAAAGATTCCCCCTAATATCCTCATAACCAGGTCCCTTGAAGCCCGAACCACATGAAGCTACAACATCCAACATAGGTTGATAATAAATAGACCTTACAACATTGAAAGGTATGTCTGCATCATACCACCACCTAGCAATGCATTCCCAAGCAGCCTCCCTTTCTATCTTCTTCCATTTGGCATCAATAGTGGGATGAGCAACAGGGGTAGTGCGGGGTACAAAAAATGAGTCAAGGTTACCACGAGGCCTTTTGGATGCTGATGCACCAACACTACTTCCACCAACATGTTCTACTTCTTCCCTAGGATTAATATAAGGATCACACCCAGGGATTGGGAAATCATAGGATTCCTCAAAACTAGGCATTCTATCTTGAAGATCACTATCAAATCGAGTTCCACTACTACTTCTCCCCATATCTTTTCAAACCTTCTTATTCTTGGCTTTATCTACTTGAAAGGCATCAAGAAGGCTCTGCATCTCAGCTTTTAGCTCATCAGAAACTTCCAATCATGGTTTTATATTCCCCCTTCCATGGGCTAAATGGTGCTTGATCCTATGAATACCTCCCCCACCAACCTCCTTTTGACAATAATTGAAAACCATTTTCTCATCAATCAATTGCCAATGAATCCATGCTGGATCCCTCTTTTCTTTAGGATCCATGGAAACAAATAAAAATATGAAAATAAAAACCCTATGTTTTTTTAATTGCTAGGAGAAAACAACAATAATTTTAAGGAGAAAGAAACAACAATTTTAAGGAGAGTAATCACTATGGTTTTTGGGATTAAGTGCATAGTTTACATACCTTGAAATCTGTAAAAAAAAACAGGATTTAAATCTTCCCAAGAAAACTTGTCCAAGTCTGCTCCAAATAAAGCTCCAAATCAGTGCTAGATATGGTCCAAGAAACTCAACAAAAGAACTCTCCAAATGAGCCCAACAATAAGCTCTTCAAATCAACCTAGCAACCTCTCCAAATCAGCCCTGCAATCAGCTCTCTAAAATCAATAAAAACCCTTAGCACACAAACTCAAGAGAACCCAAATGAGTAGTGTGAGTGAAAGATAGGGGGCGGGGTTGCTTTTATAGCTTTATTAGGGGCTCTATACAATTATAGAAGATTCCCATGCATGCCCCCTTTCTTATTTTTTAAAAACAAATTGATTTGCCCCTCACTTTTCTGGTCGTAAGTCATCTTCATGAAACTGGTCGGTTCAGAAAAAAAAACAGGTTCTGTACGGAACCGGTCAAAAGCGATTTGGAGGGGCGGTTTGGACTGGTGGGGTCTGTGAACCGGTCGAACCAACCAATTTTACCGGTTCTGGTAACCTTGATTGAAAGTAAAAAAAGTATGATTTAGTAGTGTGTAATTCCTTCAATGTCGCCCATAAATAAAATATTGTTGTTTCTATGTCCACCTATTTTAACATTGTCATATATATATATATATATATATATATATATAACAATTGAAATAAAAAAACATGTTATGGTAAACACATTTGAATGTTAATTGAGTATGAGAGAGATGTGCAATTTCTTATGTGCTCAACATGGAGTTGATGTAGAACCAGAGTAGATCCATCTTATCTTTGGATCTATCATAAGTTGAAAGATACCAAATCCTTTGAGATGCAAACATTTCAAATTTTGTACTCTAAAAAAATTTGCATATCCAAAAAATTAATGTCTCTCAGTCCATGATAAAATCATATTACAATGCATAGAGAAGATAAAAATAACAAAAAGTTACACATAAAACATCTTGTGTATTCTTGAACCTTTACTATAAAACCTTTACTATAAATTAAACTCTTTTGAATTATTTAGATATTTTATAATGGTAATTATAAATTACACTCTCATAAATTATTAAGGTATTTTATAAAGGTAATTAAAGGATATAGCAGACTGACCATCATTTTTTGGGGAACAAAGAGTTCACAGTGATTCCAAAACACACTCCTTTATCCAGTCAATGACTCCATGACCATTTCACTCACACATTGTGTTATCCTTGAGACAACCATTTCACCTTTTCGAAGCCCATTTCCCCATCCTTTTTGGTTGGTGTACCTAGTTATCTTGGAGCGGGATTGAAGAAGAGGGTTGTCAAGCCCATGAGTAGTTCTCTGGGCTAGAGAATTGCTGGGGATTGATTTTTGTAGGTGCTAAACTGCAGCTACAACACTCTGAGACTTCTGGTCCGGCCTGTTGCTAAAGCCCTAGAAGGGAAGTGGGGTAGCCAAGGGATTGTTGAGCAGAGAAGGGGCACACTTCCTTGGGTGGGACATGCATGTGGGGAATGAGAGGCTGTAGGCTATTAGTTGAGTGAGCACCTGAGACAGAGTCTTTCCTGTTGTCCATGAGCCTTAGCCTGGATAGGAATCCCTTTACCCTGGGTGGAGTTCAGTCCTAGCTCGGGGGTGATTCACTATTGAAAGTAATGAACAATGTAGTCTATGGCTGGGAGGTTCGTGGACGGCCTGTAAGCAGTTGGTGACAATATTTTTAAGATAAGTACCAATTGTATGATATATGGATATGTTGTTTTGTTATTTACATGCCCATGTTACGATTTTATCATATATGCGACTATGATTTCTTGTGTGCTTATGGGTAATTTCCTGTAAATGATACATATCAATAATTACTGTTATTTTAATACAAAAGTCGTATGTTACAAAAAGTAATTGTTGTTTATGTTTAGATGTAAAGCTTCTGCGAGCGTGTTGTATGTATATGTTTTAGTTGCATGCAGTCTAAAGAGTAAATTTAGGTGGCATTGCTTAGTTGACTATTGGGTATGCTACTGTATGTTTCGCAGTATGGGAACAAAAGTGTGCAATTGAAGTGAGCTTGGATGGACCAGAAGGGTGCAATTGAAGTGAATATTCACAGAAAATTAACTTCGAAGTGACTAGAATTAGAGTCATAGAGTGTCCTTGGAAAAGGTTGGCGTACTGGTGTGCGTGGTAAATTTGGCACCGCGTGGGAAACTGTGGCGTGCCAGTGTGCGTGGTAAATTTGGCATCACGCAGGAAACTATGGCGTGCCAGTGTGCATGGTAAATTGTGGCGCCGCGCGGAAGATTATTATGTGTAGATGCACGCGCTGAAATTAGCCTTGCGAGGTAAGCACACACATGGTAAGGTGCACATGGGGTGCGCAAGTATTGCTTAATGCAGAGGATTTTTGTTGGTACGCCCATAAGTATGAGTATAAGTTGTTTCGCGACGGTGTATTCAGTAGTTTGCGCAGATATTTGAGCGTGAATGAGTATGTTAAACTTGACATGGTGCATACATAGGACGAAAATGCATGTGGAATATCGGTGCGCAGTATCGAAACTGTGCACAGTAGATATTGGTGCACAACACCAGAGTAGTGCACGTAAGTAGTCGGTACGATGAAGAAGAAAAGCGCAGTAGATTTAGGAGCACGGAGAAACGTTTACCTTGTAATATTTCTATGCACGATAATATAAATGAATAGGACAAGTTAATGTGCGCGAAGTCGCTTGGAAGGCGAGGAATATGAGTTTAAATTTCATAATAATAAAAGAAAAATAAACACATAACCGCATTGAAGCATTAATTAAAAAGAATTCCGAATTTTAATTTCTTTCGATTTAGACAGATGAAAATAAAATATAAGATTACAAGAAAAAATTATTATAAAAGAAAACAAGAGTCATAACATCACCAGATAGAAATTATAATAAAACAGTCTAAAATCTGTTTCTGTATTTATATAATCATATTAATTACAAAATTACCAAAGGGTGATGACAGCAGTTAGCCTGTTGTAAAAATGGTCGTTGAAGAACAGGCCTATCATCTCTTGTACTCTTAACCTCCGCTATCGGCTATTCAAAATTCACTAAGACATGCTTATCTTAGTTGAAGACTTACTTCATCTTAGCGATCTCCACCTTTAAAGAGAAGTCTAACCAGGTCGGTTGATTTTCTCCAACACTTTCAACCGCTTTAACCGTAGATTCCTCCTTCTTATGCCGCTTACTCCTTTTCTTCTTAGCGGATGTCTTGTTGATGACTAGATCCTTTATAATGGGATTCAACCTAACTTCCAATCATGAGTCTATAACTGACTCTGTGTGGAACTTAGTTGTTGGAAGGTGTGCAAGGACCCTTTCCTCCTTATTCGTAGGAAAGCCTAGCATGTTGCTCGAATAACCAGTCTCACTCGACTTAGATTTTTCCATGTATCTCAGGTTGGGGATATTGAAATGTGTCTTTACAGAGAGTAAGAATTCGAGCAGCTTGAAGATTACTATGGTTATGGATACACAGATATCTTCATACTTGGGGAGTGGTAATTATAGAATTCCATTTATGAAGTGCAGAAAGATTACGTACAAAGAGCGTTGGGTTGCCATGCTCGGCCAATCCATTTTGAATGATTAGCTTTTGAGTTCGTTACATGGTGATTTTCAGCTGACGTCACATGGCTGCGAAGTACCGAATGAATGGAGTAGGGTGATCTGACTAGCCGTCGCTCACTCCACAAGTGGTGGATTTGACATGTTGAGACACGTAATGCCGCATCTTGGCGAAAGTGGTTTCGAAAAAACCACTTTCTTGCGCAAATGTATATTGGAAGGCACTGCGCATCAGCATTCTCGAGACTTGGGTCTTATCTGGAATTGTCGTGGTGATAACACCAGGAAACCGAGAGTGATAATGTTGATGTGTATGTTGAATCAAAATGGTGCATATTCTCATGAATTGTTTATTTGTTAGTTTGATTAGTTTCGATGGCTGAACATTTTGTAGAATTAACAACAACTCAGTCAGGTCAGACCAGTGCAGAGTCCATAGGAATGGAAGAGGCACAGGGGAATTACAATCATCTAGAGAAGAGCAGAGGGATGGATGTCCATTTGGGGATGGAAGGAACAAACTCTAATGAACATGGAGAAGAAAGGAATGAAGATATGAATATGGCTGAGACCATTAATAATTTGCAGAAGGATGTCCAAAGCCATAAAGTTGATAAAGAAAGGCTTATGAAAGCCAAAGAGCAACAGGATGACTTCAACATGAAACTATTGGAAGGTTTGAATAGAATAGAGAATAAATTGGTTAAGGAGAGTGACTCAAGTATATCTGAGAGTCACAATTCTTCATAGGAGAAGAGAGAAGTAAAAAGTGCTAGTATACATCACCATCATCCCCATAGGCATTCCCATAAGAGAGCTGGAAACAACTCAAGTCTATCCCCTATCAGAAGGTATAAGAGATCTGGGGTGGATGAGCTGCAAGGAGAAATGAACAAAATCAAACATCTTACATCTGATGGTGAGCACAAGAAGGATGAAGATGCCGAAACATGGTTTCTAGGCATGAGGAAGTATTTTCAATTGCATAATTACTCTTCTCATGCTGAAGTTAGAATTGCTATATATCAACTCAAAGGAAAGGCCTCCATGTGGTGGGATCAACTTGTGAAAGTACAACACATTGTAGAGAAAAGTGTTACTTGGAGAGAATTCAAGAAGTATTTTGAGAAGAAGTACTTGACCAAGAGATACTATGACAAGAAAATGAAAGAGCTCTTTGAACTCAAGCTTGGAAGTATGACCATAGATGAATATGAGAGAAGGTTTCTGGAACTGTTGAAGTATGTCTCTTTCATTAAGGATGAGACAGTCAAGATTCAACGATACTTAAGTGGATTGCCATCGTTCATTAGTGACAAAATACAATATGATGATCCCAAGACATTATAAGAGACCATAAGGAGAGCTAAATGCTTATATGACCAGTTGAAAGAAAGACCAACTTTCCAAAAGGATTGGGAAGACAATAAGAAATTCAATATGGATCAGAGGAAGAAGGGAGCTAAGCCACCATTCTTCAGAAATAATCCACAATGGCAGCAAATGCATAAGGAAACCAGAGTGATTGACACAGGGAGTCAAGGGCCAAGAAAACCACCTATGTAATGTTGGGGTTGTAAAGGAGACCATAGGTTCAAAGATTGTCCTCATAAAGGCGAAAAAGGTAAGGCTGTTCACAATGTACAACAAGCTGAGACAGTAGAGGACATGGGCAGAAATGTGCCAAGGATTTATGCAGCCCTGGACAATAGGCAAGAAGATTATCAGTCCCACATGATTGAAGTGGAAGGTATGATCAACAACCAAACCCTTGCTATTTTAATTGATTTAAGAGATAGCCATAGTTATATAGACCCTAGGATGGTGGAAAGTTTGCAATTGCCAAGATGCAAGCATGGGAAATCCTGGTTGGTGCAACTGGCTACAAGAGCCAAAAGAAAATTTAATGAGATGGTTAAGTCCCGCCTCATAAATATGAATGGACTAAATACTAGGGCATATTTGAACATCTTACCCTTAGGTTCCTATGACTATTTAATTGGGATGGATTGGTTGGACCCACATCATGCTCTATTAGAATGTCATAACAAAGCATTCAATTGCTTGGATGAAGAAGGGAACCAAAGGAAAGTGCAGGGAATTACCAGGGTAGTAACTGTTAGAGAAATTTTAGCATTGCAGTTGAAGAAATGTTATAGAAGAGGATGTCAAATATTTGCAGCTCAAATGGAGGAGATACCTGAAGACAAGGTGCCAAATTTGGAGGATTATCCAGTCCTGAAAGAGTTTGAAGATGTATTCAAGGAAGTACCAGGACTATCCCCAAGGAGAGATATTGATTTTTCTATAGATTTGATGCCTGGAGCAGCGCCATTGTCAAAGACTTCTTACAGAATGAGTACACCAGAATTGAAGGAGTTGCAAATGCAGCTTGAAGAACTTATGAAGAAGGGGTATATACACCCAAGTGTATCACCTTGGGGTTCCCCAGTCTTGTTTGTGAAAAAGAAATATGGAACGTTAAGATTGTGCATTGACTTTAGACAATTGAATAAAGTGATTGTTAAGAACAAATATCCTCTACCAAGGATTGATGACCTCTTTGATCAATTGAAGGATGCAAGGATATTTTCAAAGATAGATCTCAGATCATGATACCGTCAGGTAAGAATTAAAGAAGAATATATTAGCAAGACTGCCTTTAGGACAAGGTATGGTCATTATGAGTTCACAGTGGTACCATTTGGATTGTCAAATGCACCAGCTTTTTTCATGTGCTTAATGAATGACGTTTTCCAAGAGTATTTGGACAAGTTTTTCATTGTCGTTTTGGATGACATTCTTATATATTCCAAGTCAAAGGAAGAGCATGAACATCATTTGAGGATGGTGTTTCAAGTATTAAGAGAACATCAGTTGTATGCCAAATTGAGCAAAGTGCTTATTTTATCAGAAACAAATTCATTATTTGGGGCATATCATCTCAAAAGATGGGATAGCAGTGGACCCTAAGAAGGTAGAAGCCATTAGAGAATGGTCAGCACCAAAGAATGTGACAGAGGTCATATCTTTCATGGGCCTTGCAAGTTACTACAAGAGATTCATTGGAGGATTCTTGAAGATAGCACATCCAATCACTTCCTTGCAAAGAAAGGGTATGAAGTTTCAGTGGATGTCGGACTGTGAAAGGAGTTTCCAACATTTGAAACAATTATTGACAAGTGATCCAATACTAAGGATTGCAGATCCAAATGAAGATTTCATTGTATGCACAGATGCATGTAATGAAGGATTGGGTGGAGTCCTCAGTCAAAATGGATTCGTGATATGTTATGAATCAAAGAAGTTGAAGGAGCATGAAAGAAACTATTCCATTCATGATTTGGAGTTGGTAGCCATAGTGCATGCCCTGAGGAAATGGAGACACTACCTCATGGGAAAAAGGTTTGAGTTAAGAACAGACCATAATGGTTTTAAATATTTATTTGATCAGTGAAATCTAAATGCTAGACAAATCAGATGGTTAGAATTTCTAAGTGAATATAACTTTGATATAAAGCATATCAAAGGGAAAGAAAATAAAGTGGTTGATGCACTCAGTAGGAGGGTGCATTAGCTTCATGCTACAATGATCAATATGTATCAGACTGATGTTAAAAGAAAAATTCTGGAGGCTGCAAATACAGATCTGCAGTACAAAGAATTGGTAGCAAAATTCTGGAGGCTGCAAATACAGATCTGCAGTACTTCTGTTCACAGGTTCAGGTTAGTATTGTTAATGTTTAATCCATTATTATAGTTCTTTTCCTTTCAATAGATAACAATAGCATAATGCAAGATCACTAAGAAATACACAATCACAAGAGACACAACATTTATCCTGGGAAACCCTCTAGGGGAAGAAAACCCAACAAAACTTCCTTATTATAAATAGCCAATACAATGCCGAGAGATAACTTAAACTAATGCAGAAGATCCTCTAGCAAAAGATGTGCCACTCTCTCTCCTTCTTCTCCAACTGCAGTTCCAAAACTTGTCTCTCAATGAGCAAGTGAGGTGTGTGTCTAAGTGAGGCGCTAGCCTCCTTATTTATACAAATATGGAACATGTGAAGTGTCTCTTCACTGGCAGGGCCGACTTCTCCAACTAGGTGGTTATAATCACTTTTATTATATTTTGGGGCCTCTTGATATATTCTGGGGCCGACTTCTTCTTTTTCCTTTTACAATTACAATATGACCAATCCACAAAAGGGGATTTGGTCCTTATACAATAGTCGACATGATCAATCCACAATGGGGATTGATCCAATGAATAATATATCAAATAATAATAAGAATACACTTTGCAGTTACATTATT
>ML778591.1:979903-994095 GCA_009831015.1 Picea engelmannii | reverse complement strand
AGAGAGAGGACAACATCATCAACAACATCAAGTGGGTGAGAGGACAACATCATCAATATCATCTTGGAACACTGACTGGCGTATCTATAAATCATCGGAAGTTTTCTTCATCGGCAACATCGTCATTCTCAAAGGAATGCAATTATCATCTGCATCAATATGTATTAGTATAAAATTGATACATCATCATAATCAGAGCACGAGACTGGCTCATCATAATATAGGAATGGATTTACGTCACAACTTTCAAGCTGGAAGCTTAGTACTTGTCTTGCTTTACGTCACAACAATCAAGATGGAAGAAAGATACTAGACTGGCTTTATGTCAGAGCTTCTCAAGATGGAAGCACAGTACTAGTCTCATCTCAATGTCTTTATTTACGTCACAACCATCAGGTTGGAAGCAAGATACTCGTCCTGCTTTACATCACAACAATCAAGCTGGAAGCAAGATACTAGAATAACTTTACGTCACAACTGTTAAGATGGAAGCACAGTTCTAGTCTCATCTCATCGTCTTTCTTTACGTCACAACCATCAGGTTGGAAGCAAGATACTCATCCTGCTTTATGTCACAACAATCAAGCTGGAAGGAGGATACTAGACTGGCTTTACGTCACAACTGTCAAGCCGGAAGCACAGTTCTAGTTTCATCTCATCATCTTGCTTTACATCATAGCAATGAGGCTGGAAGCAAGAGATGTCTCATCACAAAAACTACTTCCCCTTTTGAGGAAAGTCCTTTCGGACTATAAAAATCTTATCTCAAAAGTTCTCAAACTTTACACGAGATAGAGGCTTGGTCAACACATCAACACCCTGTTCATCCGTGCTAATGTAATGGAGCTTTAAGGCTCCTTTCTGCACCATGTCACAGATGTAATGATATTAGATCTCTATGTTCTTCGACTTGTCGTGGAATACATGATTCTGTGTCATCTTTATGCAGCTTTGGTTGTCACATAGGATCATGGTTGCTTCCATATCTAGGTCAAATAGACCGGTCAACAAATTTCAAATCCATATAGCTTCGCAGCTGGCAGAACATGCAACAATGTATTCTGCTTCCACTATACTAAGAGCAATGCTAGATTGCTTCCTACTCTGCCACGAGATCATGGCTGATCCCAAACTGAAACAACATTCTGAAGTGCTTTTCCTATCAAAAATACTTCCTGCCCAATCTGCATCAGTATATCCACTCAATGTGAAATCATTATCTCCATCATAGCTGAGACCACAATCTATTATACCCTTAAGGTACCTCATCACATGTTTTGCAGACACTAAGTGAACATGTTTGGGTTCTACCAGAAATTGAGTCAAGGTGTTCACGGAAAAACAAATGTCTGGTCTGGTGTTCGTCAGGTACATCAACGATCCAATAATTTGTCTGTACAACGTGGCATCAATCAATTCTGACGAAGTGTCGACCAACAGCTTCAACTTCGCTTCCATGGGTGTATTCATGGACTTACATTCCAACATGTCGAATCTCTTCAGGATTTCGACTACATACTTCCCTTGTTTAAGGAAGATCCTCTCTGGACTCTGCCATACCTCAAGACCTAAGAAATAATGCATTAGGCCAAGGTCTTTCATTTCAAATTCTAAGGCAAGTCTCTTCTTACATTCAGTGATGAGCTTTTCTTCTCTGGTTAAGAATAAGTCATCCACATATAGTAGTAATATTATTGGCTCATTGTTCATGACCTTGAAGTAGAGGTTAGAATCTGCTTTACTCTTGGTAAAGCCTAAGCTCGTCAGAAAACTGTCTATATGGCCATACCAAACTCTAGGAGCTTGCTTTAATCTGTATAAGGCTTTCTTCAATCTGCAGACATGAGACTTCCTGTCTTCAACTTCAAATCCTTGAGGTTGCTCTATATAGACTTCCTCTTCGATGACACCATTTAGGGAAGTTGTCTTTACGTCCATTTGGTGCAACTTCCACTTCATCTTAGCTGCAAGAGCTATGATGGTTCTGATTGAAGTGTATATGGCTATAGGAGGGAATGTCTCTTCATAGTCAATGCCTTCTTTCTGAGAAAATCCACGAGCGACAAATCTTTCTTTATACTTCTCAATACTTCCATCAACAACATGTTTTATTTTGAAGAGCCATTTGGAGGATACCACATCTTTACTCTTCGATCTAGGAACTATTTCCCATACTTCATTCTTTATTATGGATTGGTATTCCTCTATCACAACATTTGCCCATTATTTCCTCTAAATGGCTTCTTCAAATAAAGTAGGCTCTTCTTATAGAAGATCACACATCAAATCCATATAACTGGAGAATGGCTCTGGTCTTTTCACCTATCTCGTAGTTCCTTCGGGAACACCATACTTATCTCCATCTTGAATAAGCTCTCTAGCCCAACTTGGCTTTCTTTTATGGAGGATCATCATCTTAGGAGGTTCTTGAACTTCTACTATATCATGGTCTTCTAGAATTTCCTCATTAGGGGAAGTTATGAATTCCCTCACTGGTTCTGTGGCTCTGGGAACCTCCCTCATTGCAGTACTGGGGATTACGGGTTCCTCTTCATATACTTCTTCAAGTTGGCATCTTCTAGATTTCTTGAGCGTTGCATCTTCATCAAAGGTCACATTCCTGCTAATATCAATGTGATGGTGACCTCATATATAGGTTCTAAAGGACTTGGAGACCTCACAGTATCCCACAAATATTCCCTTCTTTCCTGAAGGTTCCAGCTTGTTTCTCTTCTCTTTCGGTATATGAATAAATATTGGGCAGCCAAATATTTTGAGATGGCTTACCTCTGGCTTCTTTACGGTAAACATATCTTCCAGGGTCTTGAGCCCAAGTGCACTATGGGATAATTGGTTCTGCACATACACAGTTGCCATTGCTGCTTCTTCCCATAAGCACATAGGAAGATCTTGATCATGGATCATAGTCTTCATACCTTCCATTATCGTTATGTTCTTTTATTCAGCTACACCTTTTTGTTGGGGATTATAGGGAGTAGTGAGTTCCCTCTTGATCCCAACATCTTTGCAGAAGTTCACAAACTCTTTTGAGGTCTATTATCCTCCATTATCTGACCTGAGTATCTTAATCTTTCTTTCAGAAAGGTTCTCTATCAAGGCTTTGAATTCCTTGAACTTGTTGAACACTTCATCTTTAGATTTCAAAAAATATATCTAGGTCTTACAAGAATAGTCATCCATAAATGATACATAATATACATACCCACCAATGGAGGACGATGGCATTGGGCCACATACATCTGAATGAATGAGCTCTAGGACTCCTTCTGCTTTGTTGTCTCTCTTTGGAAAAGGGTTCTTGATGTTCTTCCCTTGTGCACATCCATTGCATACGCCTTCATGGTCAACCTTGAGTTCTGGCAAACTTGTGACCGCTTTTCATATGTATGGTAGCGCCTTGTAGTTGATATGAGCTAATCTTCTATGCTAAATTTCACATGAGTTTTCAATGGCGTGGGTCATGGCAGCCTCTGAGTGACCTTTTAGTTTATACATGCCATTTTCTCCACTTCCAATGATGATTGCTTCATTTAAGGTTTCTCCTTTATCCCACATAAGAACTTCTCCATCTATAAAGGCAATTCTGAAGCCTTTCTTTTCTAAAGCTGAAATGGAGAATAGGTTCTTAGTTAAACTTGGTACATATAGTATGTCCTTCATCTTCAATGAATTCCCTGAATTCAATTTGTGGTTTGATTCTCCCACTCCCTTGATGGAATATTGGTAATCATCTCCAAGTGTTAATTTCTGAGAAAAATTCTTTTTTGAGATACAAGAGAGAATGCTTCTTTGTCCCGTCATGTGCTTGGTATCAATGAGCCAAGTGTCCTCTCCAGGTGTTACAGATCCCGAGAGGGATGAGATTAAGACATGGTCTTTGATCTACTCTCTTATCATCTTTGCGGGTGGCTCTTCATCTTCGACTACATGGGCATGGTGCCTCTTATGTTTTCTCTTGTATTCTTCTCATCTGGCTGGACAAAATTTCGCAATGTGTCCAATCTTGCCACAATGATAGCATTGTATAGATGAGTAATCTCTTTCCCTTCACTGTCCTTTCTTATGAAATCTCCTTGGATGAGATTCTTTATTATTGAATTTGTTTGGAGGTTGAGGCTCTTTATGAGTCTCCTTTTGGAAGTAGGGTTTCTTCCTTCCTCTTTTGGTGTGAGTAGCTAGTGCTTGATCATCATCTCTTTCCAATAGTGCTTCACGGTTAGCTACTCTTGTTTCTTCTTGGATGCATTCTTCCCATAGACTATCAAACTTCAATTTCTCCATTCTGGCGCATATCATTTGGATGAATGCATCCCAAGGTCTTATGAGACCATTTAGGGTCATCATTATGAGTTCTTCTTTGTTTATGGTATCTCCAATCGCTTCTAATTGTTCTTTGAATTCTGAGATTCTGGAGAAATATTCCTGAATTGTTTCTCCTTTTTGCATCCTTGTATTCTCCAGTTGAGTTCTTAGATTCATCTTCCGGTTTATGTTATTTCCTTCATAAATTCTGGTCAAGGCATCAAACATTTCTTTCGGAGTCTTCTTAGATGAAACATAAGGAATCGGGTGGTCTTTGATTGAATTTGTAATGCTTCTTTTGGCCCTAATTGTGTCCTTTTGATGCTTGGATTTTTCTGCAGCATCGTCGGTTCCATAATTTCTCCTTTGACGAATTTTGCTAGGTCATTCTATTCAAGAACGAGTCCAATCCTATACTTCCAGGAATGAAAGTTTTCCACACCTTCCAGCTTGTCAACAAGCTTAGTGCTTGCATATATCTTTTACCTGGAGCTAGGAAAATGACCGAAAAATGAAAGTGCTCAAAATCAAATTTTGAACTTACCAGGAGGTGCGCTTCGTTGAGGCGAGTAGCCTGGTGTGTTTGGATTTGAGAAAATACAACTTTTTCTCCTCCAAACTTGATCTGCATATTTCTAGACTAGTGCTTCTGGTTTTCTGGTACCTCTGGTACTCTGGTACTTTTGGTGCTTTTGGTACACTGGTTTTCTGGTACTTCTGGTACTTTGTGAAACTAGGGTTTCACTTTCCAGGAGATCTAGCCACTGAAAAGGTGCACTAAGAGTGCCAAAGTAATCCTTGGGGGAGGGTGCACTTTTCTAGATGGTTTTAGGGATGAAAAGCTTCACCGTAAAAAATCCCTAATTTTCATGTACGACAACAGTGACATTTTTCACTCTTGTGAAAGATGCTCTCTTCAGCTTGGCTTTGATACCATGTTAATGTTTAATCCATTATTATAGTTCTTTGCATTTCAATAGATAACAATATCATTATTCAAGATCACTAAGAAATACACAATCACAAGAGACACAACATTTATCCTAGGAAACCCTCTAGGGGAAGAAAACCCAACAAAACTTCCTTATTATAGATAGCCAATACAATGCCAAGAGATAACTTAAAATAATGCAGAAGATCCTCTCCCAAAATATGCACCACTCTCTCTCCTTCTTCTCCAACTGCAGTTCCAAAACTTGTCTCTCTATGAGCAAGTGAGGTCTGTGTCTAAGTGATGCATTAGCCTCCTTATTTATACAAATATGGCACGTGTGAAGTGTCTCTTCACTGGCAGGGCAGACTTCTCCAACTGGGTGGTTATAATCACTTTTATTATATTTTGGGGCCTCTTGATATATTCTGGGGCTGACTTCTTCTTTTGCCTTTTACAATTACAATATGACCAATCCACAAAAGGGGATTTGGTCCTTATACAATAGCCGACATGATCAATCCACAATGGGGATTGATCCAATGAATAATATATCAAATAATAATAAGAATACAATTTACAGTTACATTATTTTAACAAGTATAAGTAAAGGTAAATTCCCCATTGAGGAATTAGATCTTTCAAGTGAGCTTGGAAATTTCAACAAGTACACCTTCTTGGGAAAAGTGAGCACCTCTCTTAGGCGCTAGTCTTCTAGGGTTTGAGCACCCTCTTGTGTGCTAGGTTTTATCTTGGTGGTGAAGGTATTTCTCTTGAAGAATATAACAAAGGATTTGGCTGGGTTTTCTTCCCTTGTTGAGAAGGGTTTCCTAGGATACTTCTTGTGTTCTTGTGCATGGTGCTTCTTCTTGTGATCTTGGTTGCTGCAACATTTATGGTATGGTTAAATGCTAAAAATGGAATGAAATTCATGATTAACCTTGACTATTGAAAAATCAACATGGTATCAGAGCATAGGTCTTGAAATAACCCATTTCACAATCATCTAACAAGTCTCCTCTCACTTTTGCAGAACCGTATGACCCTCCTAGGGTTTCTAGAAAAATCCATACAACCCTCCCTTCTTTGGTGATCCAACCCTTAATACTCAGATGTTGGGGATAGTTTTGTCCTAGAAGAGTACGACCTCCTCCAATGCATTTCCATAAGATATTAAAATCAAATTATGATAATTTTGAGTTTTTGGCCCTAGGGTTTTTAGGGTGCCGAAATTTCCTGCAGAATATTAATCTCACATTTCTAAAAAAACTTTTTTCTTAAATCAACAAGAATCTTTGTGACACTTCAAGTTGATTGTTGGCAGTCATAAGTCCAACATAATCCAAGGTTACTATTTCAACCTAATCATTAGGTTTTCAAAATCCAGTTGGTGAGAATTTCAAGAAACCAATCAAATGAAGAACAAAGCCTTAGTAGAAGATAGGATTGATGGAGCAAGCAACTTCAGCTCCTAAAAATCAAGGCTTTAGGTCACCCTTGAAGAAGATGACCTCTTGGATGTGGTAAATAAAAACATACCAGACACAACTAGAGATCTAGAGAAGAAGATAAGAAAGGAAGAATATGTCAAAGTAAGAAAATTAATCATCTACTCAGTAAGAGATCATCTCTTACCTCGTATTTCCAACTTGAAGACAACCTGTCATATGTATGAAGATTTAAAAGAAATGTTTGAAAGTGACAACACTCTCAGAGCTCTTACCTTGAAGAGCCAAATTCAAAGTACCAAGATGACAAAAGGTGACATAGTTTCCATATTCTTTATGAAGTTATCAGAGATTAAAGAACAAGCAGAGATGTTGTCCTTAAAGAAGAGATACCTATTCAAACAAACCTAGAGAACCTCAGATGGACATTGACAGTAAGATAATACCTTCTCCCCCTTCAATAGCTTAGAGGGAGACAGACATTATTCAAGTTGATCCAGTTGCTCTAGTTGATATGTTCAGAGATATTGCAGTAGGGCATGAAAGGACTACCTAGACTCACTCTGCAAGAGGCAGAGAAACATACAAGCCTTTGAAGGCACATCCTGAGAAAGCAAAAGAGTTTTTCAAGTTATCCTTCAAGTCATGAGCCACCTTATTGATGCTAAGCCTCCTTGTCTTAGAGAAGCAACATGATAACATGTATGGTGAGATGCCATAATAGAAGAATACCAATATATCTTAAATAATGATGCATAATATATTATTCAAGAACCAGAAGGGAAGTCTGTGGTAACTTCCAAGTGGATCTATAAGATCAAACATACAACTGATGGAAGTGTTTAGAAATACAAAAAGAGATCTATAGCTAGAGGTTTCTCACAAACAGAGGGAGTTGTCTATGATGAGACACTTGATCGAGTAAACCCAATACACTTCCATCCGTACTACCATCCATGAGTTGCAAACTATATCAGATAGATAAATTCTTTATGATTTTGGATTTCAGCAAGAGTGTTGTTGATCCAAACCTACATCATTACAATATTGATGACAAGAGCTTGATTTTGGTGATTTATTCAGAAAGCCTTGTTGTTGGATACAAGTAATCCATGACTTCTGAATTCAAGATGAAGAATCTGAGTATGATGCACAACTTCTTGGGACAAGAAGTATGACAGAGGACCGATGAGATTTTCCTGAGTTAAGGAAAATATACAGTGAAGATATTAAATAAGTTCAAGTAAGATAGAATGCAAAATCCACCGTGATGAATTTAAAAGGAGAAGATTGATGATGATTCAAATGAGACTGATCCACAACTGATTGGATCACTGATGTATATGGTTAACCCCAAACTTGATTCATGCCATTCAATGAATGTGCTTAGTCATTTCATGAGTCAACCAAGAAAGACTCACTAAACAACAACAAAACATATATTAAGATATATACGAAGTACAGTTGAATGTGGCATGAGATATGCCTCCAAAGAGAACTTGATTTTGTAGGATATGCCGATTCAGGTTGAGAAAAAAGTACAATGGAACGAAAGAGCACATCTGGTTGATGTTCTACCATGAAGTTTTCCATGGTTTCTTGATGCAGCAGAAAATGAAATCTCTGTGGCCTTGAATACCACAGAAGCAAAGTATGTATCATTGAGTGTGCGAAGCAGTATGGCTTCACAAGATTATGACATATTTACTTGATCATGAGATGGATCCTATGATGATAACCAAGAGGCGTGTATAAATATCCTTGAGAACGCAGTGTTTCCTGATGGATCGAAACACGATGAGATGAAATATTATTATATCAGAGATATGATGCAAAAGAAAATCATACACATTCAATACCTTCCTACACATGAGTAGATTGCAAACATCTTCACAAAACTAACTTGGTGAAGAATTCCTCCCTAGTTGAGAGGGAGTATTGATGACTCCAGCCAAGACAAAATTCAGAGTACATCTGTGTGAGACTTGGCATGATGAAGAATGCCTCTCTAGATAAGAGGGAGTGTTGATGATTGCAGCTATGTGAGACATTCTCCAGCTTACAAACATGTGATATGTGGATCATTGCATACATGTGAGATATTCTCCATCTTACAAACCTAAGAGAAAGCCCCTGAAGAGGGTGTGTGGTCCTATTTGAGACAGAGCTGGAATGTAGAGATGACCTCCTCCATTCAAAGAGTTGAGAAGAACTCCAGATGATTATCCTGTGGGAAAGGCGATTTGTTGAGTTAGATGTGCCAGTGGTTGAGCACAAGGTGAATGTGTGAAATCCCAAAGTGTTGGGTGCATCATCATGAGAAAAGAAATGAAGATGATGTATTATCCTCCTCGGAGCATAGGAGTTGATGAGAAACTCCAGATGAATCTCATGTGTAATGCAGTGGGAAAGAAGATCTGTTGAGTGGACATGCCTGTGGACGAGCACATGTGAACATGTGAAGAAGTGGTTCCTCTGTGTAATGCAGTGAGCCAGAGATATGGTCATCCCTATGGATTTGCCCCTAGTGGATGAGCACTAGTGGGTGTATCATATCCCTTGCTATATTGTTCAAGAGTCAGACCTACCTGTAACCCTAATTGTAATGTAAAGGGTATAGGTCGAACCCACCTTAATGTGACTGGTAACTAATGTAAAAGATAATTAATCTGGTTAATATTAATTATATTATAATATAGTGAGGTCAACCCTGTTGTGCCGATAGACACTTTTGTTGACAGGTTCAAGTTAGTATAAGTAAAGGTAAATTCCCCATTGAGGAATCATATCTTTCAAGTGAGCTTGGAAATTTCAGCAAGTACACCTTCTTGAAAAAAGTGCACACCTCTCTTGGATGCTAGTCTTCTAGTGTTTGAGCACCCTCTTGTGTGATAGGTTTTATATTTGTGGTGAAGGTATTTCTCTTGAAGAATATAGCAAAGGATTTGGCTGGGCTTTCTTTCCTTTGTGAGAAGGGTTCCCTAGGATACTTCTTGTGTTCTTGTGCATGGTTATTCTTCTTGTGATCTTGGTTGTTGCAACATTTATGGTTATGGTTAAATGCTAAAAATGGAATGATATTTATGCTTAACCTTGACTATTGAAAAATCAACAATGAGGTGTCCTATTGGGTAGATCTTTCCCTAGGTCAAGGAGAGTTTCCAAGAGATCCCTCTCTAAGCCATGTAAAGTGGGTGAAGTGATTAGGGTCAAGACTCAATAGACATGGGGTTCATGACATACAAGGGGTTGTAGTGTCTCATTCATGGGTTCCTTCATAGAGGGTGTGTGGTACATTCGTTTGTAATGCACTTCTTCCAAGCCCATTATTTTTCCATTCTTTGTTTCTTTCATACATTTAAGGAAAAGTTGAAGGCCACTGCCCTGGCATGGTGTCCAGATAATGACAGTGTCACCCACAAATACATAGCGGAGATGAGAAGGTTGGCTCATGATGAGACCCCCTTCTCTCAACCATGCAACTGAGAGCCATTACCCTGGCTTGGTGACCAGATGATGGTAATGTCATACCACTAGATATCCATGGACATGATAGGTCATCTCGTGATGAGACCTCCTATCCTCCAACTAACCTTTTAAGCATTCTTAATCATATTTCTTGTGGGTCCCCCTTTTCTCAAAGATAAGTGTTTCATTGCTTTCTTGGGTGATCCCCGGGCGAAGCATTTAGAAGGTTCATAGAAAGGATTTTATTTTTTACCCAACATCAATCCCTCTGGGCCTTCAGCCCCTTCTTCCCATAGAATGAGGGACAACCCCTTCTTGGGTCAATACACCCTAAAATCCCAAGAGATAAGGAAATGGGGGAAAATAGAGGTGGAAAGTGGTAAGTATGGTCATAAATAGTACGATGGCTCTTTAATGGAGTTCCTAGTAGAAAAACCATCCCCAAGGAAGACCACTTACTAGGGAACAATGCCAACCACCAAGGTGAAGTAGGGAAAAAGGCATAATGTCCAAGCATATATCATGAAATCTAAAGAAATCTAAGATACAACATACTCAAATGCCTCTAGTATTGAAATGATACTCACCATAATACCTGAATTTTACCTCATGGAGCAAGGCCCACTACCTTTTGGAAGCAAGCTGGTGTGGTGGATGCCATCCAAAAATCTACGACCTCTGCGATGGTGAGAAGGGTCTCCATCTATGCAAAGGGATACTGCTAGTCATGTAGTCTCTCAACACTCCATATCTGCAACCTGAGGGACTTGAGACATAATCTCCTTAGTTATCCACAAAATGGGGATAACAGTCCTGAGAGACCATGACAGTTTCTTAGGCTCAAAAATAAAAAATATCTTTCCCTAGTGGGGAAACCAGGCATAAAATGACTTTATGTGTATAGACATTAGGCTCTAATAGAGTTTTAGAAAGTCTATACTAGACATAGCCTGATCTAAAACTAAAGAAAGAGAAATATAACTGCAAAAGCATAAGAGAAGAATAATTCTAAGGAACATTAGGAATATGAGGTTCCAAATTAGTTGGGAAATCAACTACGGAAGAAAATACTTGTTTTCTTGGACCAATAATAGGTGGATGGAAGATGCCCTTGTTTCTTCAGGCCAACCAAGTCATGACCTCTAGAAAATGTGCGTTCTGAGATTCCAACATTTCCATTATGATTTTAAGATGGAAAAAATCCTCATCTTTGGGAAACATCCCAAGTGATAACATCGTTTTAGTATGCTAATATAACTCCAGGGTGTGAAAAAACTTGGAATTCTTAGTTCTGAAAAAACACAGTTAAGGAATCATCGCACCCACTTGGTACTCTACCTTAGCATCCTCCTTAAACTCACGAGCCAGAAGAAATTTGACCTCCACTACTGATATCGTTGCTTTATCCTCCTTTGCATGAAGTGCTCATAATGGTCTGCAACATGCATCATTGCCTTGGCAACCCAAGAATTCCTAACACCAAAGTTGTGAGGTTTGTATCCTTGAGGTGCCATTGATGACAAACCAAATAAAAAATCGACGATTGGAATAACAAAGCGATGACTAGAGAGCATGCAGTCTCATAAAATCAAATCAAGCAGAGAAAAATTGGAAAACATAGAACTACATTTTAAAACATATATAGCTATGAGGTCCCCATTTGGTTTGCACACCCTTCTGACTCTTCCATGACAAGCCATAACTATTAACCTCATGGGAAAATTTCGCCAAATCCATAGGTGCGTGTATGGATAATTCCTCTGCATCAGATCACTCGTCACCATGATCATGATGTGTGCTAATTCCTTGCTTAGATATGGGCACTTTGTCCTCTTAATCATGTGAGCAGCCTTGAACTCTGTAATCAACTATGAACCATTCCTCGCCATCATAATTTGGTGTCTATCCATTTTTGGAAGAGGCAACATCATATGAAACAAAGTGATGCATGAAGGGACATCTGAAATGCCTTGAGGAGGGGGGGAGCTCTCGACGTTCTAGAGTTGTGCACCATACGATCCATGACAACCACATTTCCATTTATGCAAGCAAACACCCCATGCAAGGAACCAATTATGATTTATTCTTTAAAATAAATCATTAATAAAATTGAAAGGAGATGTGTTAAATAAAAAATATGTCTATATAGGTCTGGCCTTAGCATTCACTAATGAAATTACAATGTTGTATGTTTAATTATTTATGAAAATTATAATAATTATGTAAAATAAAGATAAAATTAATGAATTTTAAGTGTCAAGAACTTAAAAATTCATGAGCATGCAGGTTTTCTTATGCCACAAGCGAAGATCATCACACATAATTAATAAACTTACAAAGGTTAATATATTACTATACAATATAGAGCTTTTGTGCTTCAATCAAAATATAAACTCAACTAATCATCCACATATTAGATTATTATTAATTTTTTAAATCTTTGACACTATTAGATAAACCCAATAAATTTGATAATGTAACTTCATTCATAACCATATGAATAATGACCATATAATTATTTCCTCCTACTCTAATAAAAAAGTTTCTACTCTATTAGAATGTTGTAATTGTTATTTTTTTCATATTATGTACGAATTGTGTGTGTGTGTGTCTGCGCGCGTGTATGTGTGTGTATTATGTTCATGTCTCTATTTCTCACATAATCTACAACATAATATTTGTTTTCAAACTGAAGTTATGCAATCAATTTTGATGAATTGAGATATATGGAAGGAAAATGAAAAACTATCAATTATTGGAATTAATAAAAAAAAAATTATTAACAAAGAAAGAGATCAATGACTGACCCCGTGACGAATTTTCAAAAGATGATAACCATAGTGATAATTGAATTTACAAATAGTTGGGATGAAAACTTTAAAGTATATCGTTACCATGTCCAATAATATGAAATCAAAACATATAATTACCATGACCATGAATTCACAATCAAAACATTTTCAATGTAATTAGTGCTTTAAAAAGGGTCAAAACTCGACTCATCTCAAAAATTTGAGTAATCCACTTCACATGGTATACATGTATATGTCATTTTCATTGGAGAGGTTAAGCTCTAAATTTGCATTCACTATGAGTGCATTCAACTCATGCATCCACCTCATAGTACCCATCACAACTCGTGGGAGAGGGAGAATTTGACGTATCCATTGCAACCTGTGGGAGAGAGAGAAGGAAAAGATGGAACATCGTTTATGGATGGTCTACCGGGAAGTGTAGATATGGGTTCTAATTGTATGCACAACCATCTATGCTAGTTATAGAGATAGTGTGGCTGGGGTATATACAGAGTAGGGAACTCCTAAAATATATTAGGAGAGTGTGAGAAAGGAGACATCAAACTGGAGTGTCAAAGATAATAAAGATTGAATAATGGAATGTTGACAACTAAATGTAAATTCTGTTACAAATTTGGTTACAACATCGTTCAAAAACAAATACATGGAAACATTGCACTTCACATCCAATACATGACATCGCATATATTTATTCCACTTACATGAATTTAATGACCTCAATGAATAGATGCCATAGTTATATAAGATTAAAACTCCAAACTTAGGTTATCTAATTTTGGAAAAAAATTGCATTGTGCGCATGTTCGGTGATTAAAACTCAAAACTTAGGTATAACCTAAGATTGAAAAATTTTCATTTCATTAGAGCTCGACTATAAGACATCGAACTAGTTGGCCAATCAGATGTGTAAACCATTGGAAAGAAAGAAAAATATTTGTAGTCAAAGGAAAACCAATGGATGGTCAATGATGAATAGAATGTTGTAGTCTTGGCCTTCTACAGGGACTAATAAGTCCATAAATTGTATGATCAACAAAGAGTTTTGTATATACTATAATAATAATAATAATATAGTATATAATCTAATTATTAATTTAATAATCAAAGTCATTCAAGTATAATAATACACTTGTAATAATACTCGTATAGTTGTTTATATTATTATATAATAATATAAAATATATTTATGAGATTTATATTTATAAT
>ML778591.1:923658-979848 GCA_009831015.1 Picea engelmannii | reverse complement strand
ATCATCAACATGTAAGTCATATTTTCTATTATATATATGTCTAATGTTACTTGGACTCGAAGTAAACATTCTCTATATTTGAATTATTTTTATTGGACATTTTGATAACTTGAGATGATGTTGATGAGTTTCTTTAAGTGTGTTCTATTGTATATTTTTTGTTTTTATTGAGAATATATTTGCAATAAATAATTGTACAAGATTGAAATCTACATTTGGCATCAGAGCAATTATTGGCTTTAGGGGGATGCCTTTGTGGTCAGGGGTTTGGCTCAGGTCTGTGATAAGCCTTGTTAAAGTGGGAGATATGTAGTATTGAATCTTTAGGTGAAAATAAATGGCGAGGTGTTCAAAAATAGAGATCGATAAATTTAATGGGAAAAGTTTTGAGCTACGGAAGCTCAATATGGAAGATCTGTTGGTAGACAAAGATCAATGGATTGCAGTGGATCTGGGTACTGCATCTACATGAATGTTAATAGAAGACTAGAAAAGGTTGGATCGGAAGGCGAAGAGCACAATCTGGTTGTGTCTCTCAGATTCAGTATTACTGAGTGTGTTAGGGGAAGCTACAACCAAGGCATTATGGGATAATTTGGGGACTTTGTATCAATCTAAGCTCCTGGTAAATAAATTGTTATGGCGGAAGAAGTTGTATAACCTAAGGATGAAAGATGGAGACTCAGTGACATAGCATATGAATGTCTTCAATGCTATGGTAAGTCAACTGTTATATGTTGATATTAATATTTCTGATGAGGACAAGTGTATTAGTTTAGTATTCTCCTTACCAAACTCGTGGGATAGTATGGTTGTTGGAGAAGATCAGGCTGAAAAATATGGAAATCCAGAGCATAGATGCATTATTTGCAAGAGGACTCTCCTAGGAAAGAAATAGATCTAAGTCCTCAAGTGGGATATCTAAATATAAGGGAAGATCTAAATCTCCCAGAATGATTGTAAAGGTATGTTGGAGACATGGAAAAGAAGGGCACTTCAAGAAGTAATGTAGATCCAAAAGTATTGAAAGAGGGAAGGGATCTAAAGCCGCTCCTTCTAAAGAAACAAAAACCTCCATGGAAGGAGGGGATGTGTGCTTGGCTTCTTCAAGAAAACATGTGTATCATGAAGCATGGTTGGTTGAATTAGGTGCATCCCTTGATATAACTCCTCACAAGGAATGGTTTTGCAAATATGAAAGGTATGATGGAGGTGATGTTTTCCTAGGTGATGACTCGACATCCAAAATCATAGGATGAGGAAAATTCAAGTTGAAGCTCATGGATGGAAGGATTAGAACACTCTATAGTGTTCTTCACATCCTAGGTTTGGCTATAAATTTGATTTCTATAATCAAAATGGGCGATGCAGGGGTAAAAACAATGTTTGAGAAAGAAACCTGCAGGATGGTTCGAGGAGCAATGGTGTTGTTGAAGGGATTTTGGTTTGGGACTCTGTATAAGATGTAGGGAAGAACTATTAGTGATGGGTGTTATAGTTCCATTGTTCCTCAGATTGGAGTTGAAGAAGAAACAACTCCTACAGTCTTTGGAGAAAATAGTATGTTGTGGCATCAAAGATTGGGGCATATTGGAGAGAAGGGCCTTTGAATACTACATGATAAAGGTATGGTTGAAGGTATGTATAAATCCTCTCTAGATTTTGATTTCTGTGAACATTGTGTATATGGGAAGCAAAATCAGGTAAGATTCCCCTCTAGTGCATCAAGGGCAGAGGGAATTTTACAATTGGTGCACAATGATGTGTTAGGGCCTGTGTCAGTGCCATCATTGGAAAAATCAGTGTACTCTGTCTCATTGATAGATGCCTTCTTGAGGAATATTTGGATATATTTCCTCAGGAAGAAATATGAATTTTTTTATAGGTTTAAAGAGTTTAAGGCTCTTGTGGAGAATCAAACAAAGAAAATAATTAAGGTGTTGAGGACAAATAATGGTGGAGAGTTCTATGGAAATGAATTCAAAGAATTTCATAAGAAGTGCGGTATAAAAAGGCATAAGAGTACTCCATATACACCTCAGTAGAATGTAGTTCCAGAAAGGATGAACAAGATGATGATGGAAAAATAAAGGTGCATGCTTAGGAGTGTCGAGTTAGGAAAATAATTCTAGGCAAAGGCAGTGGGTACTGCATGTTACCTCGTCAATCGATCACCCTCATCAACAACACTGAATGAAAAGACTCCACACGAGATATGGACTGGTAAGAAACCCTCTCTCACACATCTCAGGATATTTGGTTGTGAGGACTATGTTCTCATTCCAAAGGAAAACGGGAGTAAGCTAGATAAAAAGGATGAAAAGTGTATCTTTATTGGGTATAAAGATGGTCTGAAAGGTTATAAGATTTGAAACCCAAAAACTAAGAAGGTAGTGTATAGCCGAGATGTGGTATTTAGGAAAACAAAGGTGTTGTCAAACAAGAAGTCCTACCAAGGAAGGAAGAACCAGAGAAAATAGAGTTTGGGTTAAGTGATGATGAATTAGACTCTACAGAAGAACATGAATAAGAAGAAGAAGATCATCATACTCTAGTATTGAGGAGATTGGTTCAGGAAAGAAGGGAACTAGAAAGGTATAATCCACATGATTTCCATTCAAATTTTTCTTTGTCTATTACTGATGATGATCCTATAATTGTTAGGGAGGTAGTGGATTCAGAGGATGGAAAACTCTGGAAAAAGGCCATGGTTGAAGAAATGGCAACCTTGGGAAAGAATGAGGGTTGGGATCTAGTGGAGTTTTCGACTGGAAGAAATCCCATTAGAAACAAATGGGTGTTTAACAAGAAGTTGAATGCATAAGGAAAAGTGGAGAAATACAAAGCTCGTTTAGTAGAAAAAGGTTATTCCCAAGTAGAGGGAATTGAATTTGGTGAGATTTATTTTCTTATTTCCAAGTTAAGTTCAATTAGATTTATTTTATATGTTGATGTTGTGCTTGATTTTGAACTAGAACAGATGGATGTGTAGACAATATTCCTACATGGGGATATGGAAGAAGAAATCTATATGAAGCAACGAGAAGGCTTTGTTGTGAAGGGAAAGAAAGAGTCGGTATGCAGGTTGAAAAAGTCCTTGTATGGGTTAAAACAATCACTAAGGATGTGGTATCAAAAATTTGATCCTTATATGTTGGGACTTGGCTTCACAAGGAGCTAAGCGGATCATTGTATGTATTTCAAATTAATCGGTACTTATCTTATTTATTTGGTCATTTATGTGAATGATATGTTGTTGATAGAAAAAGGAAATGAGATTATCCAAGATGTGAAAAATCAGTTGTCCTCTAAATTTGACATAATGAATCTTGGTGCTACAAATTTCATTTTGGGCATGGAAATTAAAGAGATCAGGAAAACATGAAACTCTGGTTAAATCAAATAAAATATGTCGAGACAATATTGCAGAGGTTTAATATGCAGGAATGTAAACCGATCAAGGTCCCTATTCCTGTAAGTGTAAAGTTATATGTAGATCAGCTTCCCAAGACACATGCAGAGGAATAGGACATGTCCCTTGTTCCATATGCGAGTGTGAATGAAAGTTTGATGTATGCAATGGTCTGTACTAGACCGTACATTGTAGATGTAGTGGGATTTTTGAGTAGGTATATGTCAAAACCAGGGAAGGAGAATTGGACAACAATAAAGAGGGTTTTTTCATGTATTTGCGTGGCACTACTAGTTATAGATTGTGCTACCAAGGAAGACCAGGATTGGACATATTGTTGGACATACATGGCTTTTTTGATGTAGACTAGTCTGGATCGAAAAATATTTATAGGTGGGTATGTGTTTACCTATTTGGAGGAGAAATCAGTTGGATGAGAAAAAGACAGTCTATAGTGGCACTCTCAACTATAGAGGCTGAATACATGGTAGCCAGTCATGCAAGGAAGGAAGCAGTATGGTTACAGATATTGTGTTCAATTATTAGGTTGGTACAACAAGCTGTAAGGACAAATTATGATAGTCAGAGTGAAATCTTCCTGGAAAAGAACCCGATTTATCATTCAAAGAAAAGGTTTTGTTGATGAAGGTGGACACTTTGAGGAATGTTGCAGATTCAAATTTGTGAGCACTAAGAATTTATCTTGGTGTAGAGGATATATGGGCATTGTTACCTTGGATTGTTGACTATGTAACCTTGTAACCCCCTGTATGCAAATAAAACAACAAGTGGGAGAATGTTGGGTATGTGTTATATTCTTTGCATGACTAGATCTAGTGTCTAGTCTTTTCCTTCATCCTCAAATATACAACGTTGTTTAACTTGGAAACACCATCATTAAAACTTCTTCAAAGTAGGTTAATAGTGAAATTGTCATGAATTTGTTTTGTTATTCACAATGTTCTAAAAAATCATTGTAAAAATATCTCCACTAGAAAAGAAAGAAACCTATTTATGTGAAAGTCAACATAGCCTTGATAATGGTGACCACCTTCCCAAAAATTTCATTAACCAAAAAAAGGTAAGCATGGCCATAACACAAACTCACTGCTGCCAATACAATAATGCTCTCCATATTCTATTGTAAAAACTACATAACCTCTATTCATAAATAGTCAACCAAAATGAGAAAAATCACAACAATTCATTATCATAAGTTGGTAATGAGAAACTTGATATATGTTATGACATTCATAAAAAAATGGAACCTAAACAAATGGAATTTGATATCCCATTGAAAAATACTATATGTATGATGAAGACAATATTCATATATCTATGTAATGTCACATAAATCTTAAATTTGATACAAAAGAAATTCAAAAGACCCGACCGGGAATTTGTATGGTATCGAGCTAATCAAGCTTTGCAACTCTCAAGATCTAATCATTTTCAATGGTTTAATGAAGTGTCCAAAATCCAACCAGATGACTTGTATCCATGGGTTGGGTAGCAATGTTGGGGATTATGTCATATCAGATATCCTTGTATACACCAAATAGTTAATTTTGACCTTTTAAACAACCATGATCCTGACTATGACCACAAATGTTTAACCCTAACTATAAAATTTATCATGCACAAAAACCACATTGAAGAGAACTTTCATAACCAAAGGCACTTGCATTTTGACAAGAATAAAGTTAATCTCTTATTAAAGGACTTAAGCACTGAATTAAATCTTCTATCACATAAGAACAATATTGAAGGCCTCTATCCTCTCTACTTCCATATAAAAATTCTCTATCAAAGTGTTGTGTAAAATAAAAAAATATAATTTACAACCCTCGGTATGATAATGAGTGTAAACATTCTAGAAAATCCATTATGGATGCATATAACAAGTGCTTGAAATCTGATAAGATTAATAGACACAAAGCCCTAATTAAAAGGAAAAAAAAGCACTACATAAATAGAAAACAAGAAAATCTTTTGCACCTATCTAAGCTAGATCCAAAGAAATTTTGGAGGCAAATTTTGACTTGTAAAACCAAATAAAATGGTATGATTCCCTTGCCGGACTAGAACTCCTACCTTAAAATATTTATGAATCCCCCAATGTTATCAACTACATTCCAAAATTTTCTACAAAGGATGAATTTTTTTTCTATAGAAGACATAAAGTTTGGGTTTAAAGGACCTGCAAATGGGAGAGATAAGGACAGTGAAGGCCACCGAGAAAAAATATTAAAAATTGGAGGGCATATTCTCATCCCTCATATACACAAGCTCTTCAATTTAGCAGTCAAAACAGGGCTTCCCTAAACCCTAGACTCAAAGCTTCACTGTACATATTTTTAAAAGTGAGCATAAAAGTAATCCATCTAATTATAGGACCATTATGACTAGCCCCATTTTAGCCAAGTTATATGGAAGTAATTTGGAAAAAAAGATAAGCATATGGCTAGAAAGCCACAGAAAAAGAGCTAAAGGCCAGACCAATTTTAGAGGTTATCATTCAACTGTGGACCACCTTGTCACGCTTAGCATCATTACATAGGAGTTTCGCAACAATAAAACTAATATCCTTTGTTTTTTCATTGACTTTAGGAAAGCTTTGAACATTGTTCCTAGGACTAACCTTTGGAATATGTTAAAAGAGCTAAATATTCCCTCTGAGCTGAGAGTTTCCATGGTAAGGTTGTATGAGACTATTATTGTTAATTTTAGGAGGGTTGGGGAATGGTTAGAAGAAAATAACTACAATATAGGAGACAATCAAGGTTTTTCTCTATGCCCTACTCTTTTTGGCATATACATTGACAAGTTAGAAGATTGTTTGGAAGTTGCAGGTTGTGTTGGACCGACTCTTGCCAGTATAGTCATCATCCTTCCTCTCTATGCTGATAATGTTTTTCTTATGGAAAGGAATGCTTATGAACTCAGTAAGCAGCTTAGAATCCTCAAGGACTTTTACTCTAATACAAGAATGATTGTGAACATTGACAAAATGAAGGTTATGATAATTAAATTCCAAAAGATCACCTACAATAGTTTTTTATATGACAATAATAACTTGGAGGAAGTGACTTCGAACAAGTATATTGGAATCAATATGCATCACAAGCTCAATTGGAACTATAACATTGATAAAAGGATAAATGGAGGGTGGAGAACTTATTATGGGCTATAAAATAATTGTAAATTAGCGGACCTTTGGCTATGGGATAAGAAAAATCTCCTATTTGAGACTCTTGTCACTCTTGTTATCTTATATGGATGTGAAGTTTGGGAATGCAATATATCTCGAGTATCTTGGAGAAATACAGAGCAGATCCAAAAGGATTTCATCACTTGTAATATCAAAATGAATGTCAATACACCCTATCATATCGTCCTCATAGAAGCGATCCTTTCCCCCATTGAATGAACAACTATGAATAAGTACTTAATGTACAAGAGAAAGATACACAACATACATGAAAAAAGATGTAATGTCCCCTACCTCTTGATGAAGAGGTTTGGAGAGACTCAGTAGTCTAGTCATCCCCACTAGACTATAGTCTCATGCAGCATGGGGAAAAGTCAACTAAAGTCAATGTTATAATATAAAGTTGACTTGAAAACGTAAAAGGTAACTCACTGAAGAATTAGAACACTTGAGGTTGAGTTAGGAGTTGAACCTAAGGGTTAACTAACTCAATAGAGGAATAGAATGGGGGTATAAAGGAAATCCTAGGGCGCACCTCTCACTCATCTTGCATTATTATTGCAAATTTCTTTTGGGCTCTTGAGCACACAGTTTTGAGGATTTTGAGAATACAAACCCTAGAGAACAATTTAGTGGTGAAATATTCCACCTCTCTTGTTCCAAACTTGGTCTCAGGGATGAAATAATCCACCCACACCATTCTATAGCATCCACAGGTATCATCATTCATCCAGGACATATGCAGGTCATACCCTTGAGGGTTTTCAGTAGGAGGTCACACCATTCATTGAAGGAAGTTCGATCCAAGAGATTGGCAGGGATTTTGGACATTCTAGCACTTGGGTTTTTCTTGCAGGGCCTTGATCATCAGTTCTAGTGCATTTTGAGAGGGCTATTATTGTCGGATGATTTCCTATATAATTGTCATGATTTGAAGAGAAGGAGGGCGCTGTTGAGATTCAAATCTACTCAGTATTGGAGAGGTTATACTTCAGATCTGACCTTGAGACTTCGCCTAGTGACTTGCAATGTCCCAGTCTACCTTTCTAAGGAATTTCAAGGCATTTGGAGGCCTCCTTCAACAAGGATGAATGATTGGGCATTGACATGATTCAGGAGGGTGCAACTTCACTTAGGGTTTCAACATTTGGAGGAGAATCTCTTGGCATTTCAGTATGAGACTTCAGGAGGGGGTTCTACTCACCCTGATCTATCATTCTACATGGTTTGGAGCCATTTGGAAGCTTCCATTAGCTAGGCCGAAATATTGGGTCTTCTTAGCTCTTCAGGAGGGCGTACCATCAACCAGGGGGTTTGGAATTGACTATGGTTCTTCTTGTATTGGTCTTCATTCTATATTCAAACTTTGGAGGTTTGCATCTTCTTATCGGGAGCATTTTGCAGCATCTCATATGTTAGGGTCCTAACCCTCACATAGGTCAAACAATATATTCGGATGTAATAAAGGTCAATATTAATAAGGCCTTTCAATAAAATAGAATAAGGCGGATGTAGGAAGACCTAATAGAAGCTTCCGCTTCTAGAAGGATCTTCCTCTAGATGCTACTTTTTAGTATAAATAGTAGTCGAGGGTATGAGAACCCTAGCTTGGATATTATTGTAATAGAGCCCTCCTCAACTGGAGGTTTCCCCCTTGAAGAGGCTCGTGAACATTGCTTTCAGATTCAAAGTGTTATTTCTATTGTTATTCTTATATCATTTCAGTGTTATTGTGGTGAATGTTCTGGTTATATTGTTGTTATTCTTCCATTACTAGCATTTTATTTCTGTTCTGCATACATTTTATATCTGGTATATTAGAAATGGTATCATAGCACTTTCCTCGACAGAAAGTGTGGGTTAATTTTTTTTCAGGGTAGAGATGTATTCTGATGTCTTTAAGACACAAAGATCTGTCGTTACGTGCATAAACCCGCGGTTGAGGGATTCATACAAGTAGGAAATATGAGTGGTACTTAAGCACACATCTGTTGGCCACCCTTGTGACCCCTGTTGATACCCCTTCAAGTGGCAGTGCATCAAACAACACCTATGTACGGATCATCCTAGATTACCTGAAACCCTCTTTAGATAAACCGATCAGTCGCCTGACTGCTATAGTGTCACCGAGAACAACACTCGGGAAGACAATCCCTAGTACCTGGGTAGTCGGGTAGTACAACTAAGGGTATGGTCTATCCTCCTTAGTTAGTGCCCTGAGATATTGAGTCGAGTACTACTGTTGGACCCCACACATATATCAGAGAGATATAACACAGGGCAAACCCTTGTCTGTAGAACCCTTGAATACCTAACCCTTGGGGACAAAAACATAAACAAATTAAAACATACAAGATCTATTGCCGCACAACTGTGTTTGGGTTGCCAAGTAAAGGCACATTTCTTTCTGGTTAATCATTTGAGCATTTCCTCTTTGTAGTATTCTTCAAACTAGAGTATAACTCCGTAAAAAAAAAAAAAAAAGTCTGGAATTTTTTTCACCATTATTTGAGACCTATTCCATTGGATTCATCTCTTCGCCCTTATCACATTCATCCATATTATTTTTTGGAAAAATTTCCCCATCCTCATGGCCCATACTCGTAGCCAAGACTTGGAATCTCGATTCAACACCTTGCAATCTCGATTCAACACCTTGCAATCTAGTCTCATTGAGACCCAACAAGAAGTGAAACAAATCAGTGCCAATGTTGACGCCATCAATACAACCATGCAATCCTCAATGGGGGAAATCAAACAAGACCTCACCACCCAACTTGAATCAGTCTTTTTGGCACTCTGCACCAAACTGCATATCCCTACAGATAACCCTTCCTCTTCCTCACCTCCACATATTGAACGTGAACATTCCTCTCATTCCCATACCTTGCAGAACCATCACTTTCAACATGACCTACGCCTTACGAGGGTGGATGTGACCAAATTTGATGGCTTGGACCCCACTGGTTGGGTAACCCAAATGGAACATTACTTCTCTTTATACAGCATTACAGATGACTTGGCCAAACTCCGGTACGATGTTCTCCATCTAGGTCAAGAATGTTGGCAATGGTGGCAATGGAGAAAAACTTCTCGTCAAGGGTATATTGCTTGGACACACTTTGTGGCAGAGCTTTATGAACGTTTTGACACTGACACCAACCATTTGGACCGTTTGACAAAGATGAAACAATTAGGAACAGTGGAAGACTTCATAGCTACCTTTGAGCACCTGGCTTTTAGAACAGAGGGCATGTTTGATGCCTTTTTCCGAGAGTTTTTTATCAGCGGCCTCAAGGATGAAATTCGGGTCCATGTCCTAATGGCTCGACCTGAGAGTTGGGTGGAGGCTACCAAAAGAGATAAAGAAGCACAAAAAGTTGTATCTTTTCAAAATAGGAAACCCTCCTTTATCCCTCGCCCTAAACCAATAAATCCCACTGCTCCCTCTGCTCCACTAAAGATCCAAAAATTGACCAGGGATGAAATGGCTGAATGCCAACTCAAAGGCCTTTGTTATAACTGTGATGACAAATATTTCCCGGGCCACAAGTGTAAAGAACAAAATATTTTTATGGCCATCTCTGAGGATATTTTGGAAGAAGATGAAGAAAATTCCTCTGTGTCTGAGTCACCTGAATCGACTGACATAACCCCTCCCTTAGACCCTCTCAAAGTAGAACTGGTCATTTCCCTCAATGCTCTCACTGGCTTCTCTTCTCCCCAAACCCTCAAGCTAATAGGTTACATCAAGCATCGGAAGGTCATCATTCTGGTTCATAGTGGAAGCAACCATAATTTTATTCATCGCCGCATTTCCCAAGAAACTCATTGCTACATCCATGCCATCAATAATTTCCAAATCATGATTGCCAATGGTGGTTCCATGAAATGTGGAGGGCGTTGTGAAAATGTGTGTCTCCAAATTGGTGACTACCACCTGAAATCTCATATGTTTGTTATCAACATGGGAGGTTGTGACATTGTGTTGGGTGCACACTGGCTAAGGACTTTGGGTTCCATTCGCATGGATTTTAAAGAATTAACCATGCAATTCGACCAGGAGGGCCACCAATATAAGTTCCAAGGAATCACCCCCGGTTCACCTGAGATCATTAGTTCCCATCACATGGAAAAGCTGCTAAAAAAGGGTCATTCTGGTGTTAACGCCCAACTCCATGCCATACAAGCAACAAAGACACCCTCGGTACCGCAAGACCTCCAAGCCATCCTTTCTAAACATCAATCGGTCTTTTCCACTCCCATGGTGTTCATGATCATTCCATTCTCCTTGTACCCGAAAGCCTTCCTCCCAATATCTGTCTGTATCATCACCCCTTTTCCCAAAAAAATGAAATTGAGAAAATGGTCCAGGAACTCCTTAATGCAGGCATTATCCACCCTAGTACGAGCCCCTACTCATCTCCTGTGGTCATGGTCCTGAAGAAAGAAGGTTCTTGGAGAATGTGTCCTGACTTTCGTGCCCTCAACAAACTTATAAACATCAAATACAAATTCCCCATTCCTATCATTGATGACCTCCTGGATGAATTGAGTGGCACCCAGTTCTTCACTAAACTGGATCTTCGTTCAGGCTACTACCAGATACATATGAAAGAGGAAAACATTCCCAAGACCGCCTTTAGAACTCATGAGGGCCACTATGAGTTTTTGGTCATGCCCTTTGGCTTGTGTAATGCTCCCTCTAGCTTCCAAAGCCTCATGAATCATGTCTTCCATCCTTTTCTCCGCCAATTTGTCTTAGTTTTATTTGATGATATCCTCATCTATAGAAAAACCTAGACAGACCATCTTGCTCAGGTGGATCGAGTTCTCCATCTACTCTCTCAGTACCAACTTTTCCTGAAATAGTCTAAATGTGATTTTGGTGCCTCAGAAGTAGAATACTTGGGTCATCTGGTTGGAAAATATGGCGTCAGGGTGGATCCTTAAAAGATTGAAGCTATGAAAGACTGGCCTCACCCAAATACTCTTAAGAGATTGCATGGATTTATAGGCTTAACAAGATATTATCGCAAGTTTGTTAAGAACTATGGGAAGATTGCAACACCTCTCAATGCTCTTCTAAAAAAGAACTCTTTCACTTGGACTCCAGCCGCTGCTCAAGATTTTCAAACCTTGAAGATGGCCATGTGCACCACTCCAGTCCTCGCCCTTCCTGATTTCAAAAATACCTTTGTGTTGGAATGTGATGCCTTAGGGAAAGGAATTGGTGTTGTCCTTATGCAAGAGGGTCGACCTTTGGCCTTTACCAGCAAGCAACTATCTGAAAGAAATCTAGGAAAATCCCTCTATGAAAAGGAAATGTTGGCTATTCTGCATGTCGTGGATCTGTGGCGTCCTTATCTATTGGGGCAACATTTCCAAATTAATATAGACCATCAAAGCCTCAAGTATTTTCTGGAACAACACATTTCCTCCCTAGAACAACAAAAATGGGTGACTAAACTCTTTGGATATGATTATGAGATCATTTATAAGAAAGGCAAAGACAATGTGGTTGCAGATGCACTTTCCCAAAAATATGAAGATGAAGGATCCCTTTTTTCTCTTTCATTCATTGTACCAGATTGGCTCCAAGCCGTTTGCCAGAAATGGCTACAAGATCCCAAAAGATCACAGTTGATCCACTAATTGCAGTCCAATGCCCCAACATCCCCAGGGTACTCTTGGCTCCATGAGGAACTTTGATACAAAGGCCATTTGTATTTAAGTAAACAATCAAAGCTTAAATCCATGGTACTCTCTGAGCTTCATGCTACACCCACAACAGGGCACTCCGGGTTCACCAAAACCTATGACAGGGTCAAACGTTCCTTTTTCTGGGATGGTATGAAGCAGGACATTCGTAATTTTGTAGTTGAATGTGATGTGTGTCAACGCAACAAGGGAGAAACAGTCAAATCATCGGGCACACTACAACCGCTCCTGATTCCACCTGCTATTTGGAAGGATATTTCTATGTATTTTATTACTGTCTTACCCAAATCAGGAAATAAATCTGTCATCGCGGTGGTTTTTGATCGCCTTTCCAAGTATGCTCATTTATGCACCCTTCAACACCCGTTTACATCATCCACGGTGGCTCAAATCTTCATGGATCAGGTCTTCAAGCTTCATGGCATGCCACACTCTATTGTTTATGATCGCGACCCAACTTTCACAAGCAATTTTTGGCAAGAACTGTTCAAGATACAAGGCACCGAATTGCATCTCAACACAGCTTATCATCCCCAGACTGATGGCCAAACGAAAGTTGTCAATAAGTGTTTGGAAACATATTTGAGGTGTTTTGCCTTGGAAAAGCAAAATCAGTGGGCTCAATGGTTACCCCTAGTTGAATGGTGGTACAACACTTCATACAATACAACTACATGCATGACTCCTTTTGAAGCGGTATATGGACAGAAGCCACCTTCAGTTCTCTCATACTTACCAGGCGCCTCGAAGGTCTAGGTGGTTGACCTAACACTTATAGCTCGAGAGGATATTCTCCATACTCTCAAAGAGAATTTGGTCATGGCACATAATTGTATGAAGCAAAAAGCAGATCAAGGTCCCTCTGAATGTCAATTTGCAGAAGGGGATCAGGTGTTTCTTCGACTACAACCTTACAAGCAAACTTTCCTCAAGGCCAAGCATTGTTAGAATCTAGCGCCCAAATTTTATGGTCCTTATACCGTGCTCAAGCGTGTGGGACAAGTTGCCTATCAGTTAGCTTTGCCCAGCCATTCGAAGCTACATCTTGTTTTTCATGTTTCATGCTTAAAGAAGGTGATTGGAGTTAAGTGCCAAATTCAAACCAACCTTCCAGAGTTAGCTGAAGAAGGATCCATCTGGCTACAACCAAAAGTAGTTTTGGACCAGCATGAGCGTCACCTACGTCAGAGAACCATCAAGGAAGTGCTAGTCCAGTGAAAGGATACAACTCCAACATACACCACTTGGGAACCGACTACCATTCTGCACCAATTTCCTCATCTCAAGCCTTGAGGACAAGGTTGTTTTTAAAGGGGTGGACATGTTAGGGTCCTAACACGCACATAGGTAGAACAATATATTCAAATGTAATAAAGGTCAATATTAATAAGGCATTTCAATAAAATAGAATAAGGCAGATGTAAGAATACCTAATAGAAGCTTTCGCTTCTAGAAGGATATTCTTCTAGATGCTTCTTTTTAGTATAAATAGGAGTCGAGGGTATGAGAACCCTATCTTGGATATTATTGTAATAGAGCCCTGCTCAACTGGAGGTTTCCCCTTCGAAGAGGCCCGTGAACATTGCTTTCAGATTCAAAGTGCTATTTCTGTTGTTATTCTTATATCATTTCAGTGTTATTGTGGTGAATGTTCTGGCTATATTGTTGTTATTCTGCCATTACTAGCATTTTATTTCTATTTTGCATACATTTTATATCTGGTATATTACATCATATATTATCTATTGGAGCTATCTGATGTTATTCCAAATCTACATCCTTATTATATCAGGTCCTTGCTTATTATATCAATAAAGGTTAGATATATGTTGTTTGGCTCCATATCTTATGTTGTTGGTCGTATCTTGTATTTTGATTGTTTATCTTTAGATCTATGCTTGATAATTGAACTATAAACCCTAAGACTTATCTCAGAAGTAAACCTACAAGAAAACACACACACATCAGTTAAACAATGAGCAGTTAGTGTTCCAAGCAATTTTTTTTTGGCTTGGGAACATTAAAGTGGTATCAGAGTGTTGATCCTCCCATCCTGTGAGAGTTAGCGCATGCATAAGTTCATTGGAGTTTATCTGGGCAGAAGAAGGAAACATACATGTGATACAGAGGCCGAAATGGAAGGGTCAAGTGAGGGAAATGAGCCAAAGATTCTTGCAAGAAACACTAGGGAATTATAACATTCCATAGAGGTGTCATAGAGTAAACTTGTAATTCACCTGCAAGAAAACCAAGAGACGGTATGTAGGGAATAGATAGAGGTGGAAGAAACCTTGAAAAGGGTAAGTGATATCCAAGAGTTGATATCACAGATTTTGATGCAGATGAATCATGGGGGAAAAGGTCCAGAATCTTATGCCAACAGGGAAGCTAGTGGATCTCATGGCAGGAACAGACATCAGCAGGAGCATGTTCCCTATTATCATACTGAGGGACAAAGCCATGGAGGGGGAGCACCATAAGGACATACACACAACAGGACCACTCATAGACCCTATCTACCTTCATTTTTGGATGAACAAACACAACCAGAATTCCAAAAGGAAATGGAGGACAGTTTTGCACAGTATGTCAGGGAATATAACTCACTGAGCATTGCAGTCTAGAGACAGATGAAATTGGATCAGTATTGTGGATTCAAACTTAGGGACAAACCCAGGTTGTACCACAGAAGCAACTATGAGTTAGAGCGCAGGGCTGGAAAAATGGAGATCCCCTATTTTGATGGGTCTCCCAAGATGACTGCATAGGCTTGGGTGCAAAAACTGGATACTTACCTGCAACTTAACCCAATGAGAGAGATGGATGCCATCAAGTTTTTCACCATGTACTTGGAGGGAAAATATCATGACTGGTGGTACCATGGGTTATCTACACTTGGACACAATCAGATAGTGGCATACATAGAGTTTACATAGAGGTTCATTGACAGGTTTGACCAGGGGGATCCAAAGCTCCATTTCAAGGAACTCACCCAAATCAGACAGACAAGATCACCTGAGGTGTATATTTAGGAGTTTCAGAGGATAGAATTCATGGTATAGGACGTGTCACAGTCAAGACTCATTATGCTTTTCACAAAGGGTTTGATGGAACCCTTAAAGAGTTGGGTTAAGGCTTTCAAGCCTACCAACTTGCAAGATGCTATATGGAGGACAAGAGATCTAGGCCCATCAACGAAATCTAATTTTATCGCTAGACCACCTCTAAAAACCAGAGGAAGAGACCAAATACCTCCAATGAATCAAGGAGGAAGAGACCCATGGGGGTTTGAAAGGGGAAGAGGTAGGATGGATGAGAACACAAGGAGGGAACTAAGAAGAAATAAAATATGCTTTACATGCAAAGAGACTTAGGATCCATCCCACAAGTGCATGGGTAGAGGCAAGGCCCACTACATTGAGGTTACTTCACACAATGAAGAGGAGGAATATTTTGGGAACCTGCAGAATCTAGAAGAAGATACCACCGAAACTGTTGAAGAAGAAGGTCCAGGTCATGACATGACAATAGAAGAGAAGGCTACATTAGCATCCATCCGTGGGGTACCAAATTATAACACCTTTAGGATGAGAGGGGTATTGCAGGGATAGAAGGTTTTGGTTCTCATTGATGGGGGTGCTTCTCACAACTTCATTGACTGAACACTGCTAAAGAGGAGGCACATACCCACAATTGAATTTGAAGGATTCAAGGTGGAGGTAGCAGGAGGAAGCACCATGCCATGTAACATGTATATTTCAGGGATGAAGCTTACACTGGGTAGACATGACTTAGAACAAGAATTTTATGTGATGGACCTTCCAGAAACAAACATCATCCTTGGAGTTCAGTGGCTCAACACGTTGGGTCCTATCACCACCAACTACAAGACTATGGAGATGTATTTCACATAGGAAAGTGGGAAAAAGGTAGTTCTCAGGGGCATGCTAGGAAACACAGCTAGGGTGGTTACAACAAAGCACATGGAGGACATTTTTAGAAGAGAGGAAATTGTATATGCTACTAACTGTAGGATTTCAGAACGTGTGGAAAAGAAAGTAAAGGTTCACTATGCACCAGAGATTCAAAGAATCATTGAAAAACATAGCAAAGTGTTTGGACCCATTCCACCAGGAGTACCACCAGATCGGGGGTTTTAGCATATCATAGAGTTGGAAGAGGGAGCGAAACCACTCATCACCACTCCCTACAGACACCCAAATAAGTACAAATATGAGATAGAGAAGGCCATCAAAGAACTATTAGACATGGGTCACATTAGACCAAGTTCCAGTGCGTTTGCATCTTCAGTGGTACTAGTAAAGAAGAAGGATGGAACCATGTGCATGTGCATTGACTTCAGGTCATTGAACAAGAAAACTATTTAGAACAGGTATCCCATTCCGAGGATTGATGAGCTCCATGGGGTTGTTTAATTCACCAATATTGACTTGCGTTCTGGCTATCATCGCATCAAAATGAGGGAGCAGGACATCCCCAAAACTGCCTTCAAATGTCATTACGACCACTATGAATTCCTAGTGATGCCATTTGGATTGACTAATGCACCAGCCACTGTTCAATCTTGCATGAATCACGTCTTCAACAAGCAGTTGAGGAAGCATCTCCTTGTGTTTTTGTATGACTTCTTGATCTATAGAGGGACTTGGGAGGAACATCTTCATCATGTGGAACAGATTCTAGCCATCAGGGAGGACCAATCCTTGTATGCCGAGTCCAAATGAGAATTTGGAATGACAGAGGTCCTCTACTTAGGACACATCATTGGAGTAAAAAGGGTATAGGTACACCAAGAGAATATCCAAGCAATACTTGACTGGCCCACACCTAAGACCCTTATAGAGTTGAGGGGGTTTCTTGGCATTTGTTGCTATTACAGGAGGTTCGTCAAGGGTTTCTCACAACTTTGTGAACCCTTGACCGATTTGACCAAGAAAGGGGCTTTCATATGGAGTTCAAAGGCACAATTGACATTTGAAAAAATGAAAAAGGTAATGAGCACATGCCCAGTTTTAGCCCTACCAGATTTCGACCAACCCTTCACATTGGAGTGTGATGCCTCCAGAGAGGGAATTGGAGCCGTGCTTATGCAGAATAGGCACCCCATTGTCTATGACAGCCAAAATTTGAGGGGCCCTGAGCTTCTATACACTATATATGATAAATAAATGCTAACCATCATGCAAGCATTGGCCAAATTCAGACAATACTTGGTAGGAGCAAGATTTGTAGTGAGATCAGATCACAACAACCTTAAGTACTTTTTGGAACAAAAGGACTTAAATGAGAGACAAAAAAAGTGGGTTAACAAAATACAGGCCTATGATTTTGACATTTAATTTGTCAAGGGGAAGAATAATGTAGTGGAAGATGCATTATCTAGAAGGCCATCAGTTTATGCTATGAACGATATTTCAGTTGATTAGAAGGCCCACCTCTTGGTAGAATACTCAAAAAACTAGTTCGCTTGTCAGTTGATGGATGGACATATATAGGATGACAACTTCAGAATCACAGATGATGTCATCTACTATAAGGGTCGAATTTTCTTAGTTCCTAAGTCAGCCTTTAAGGCCAAGGTATTGCAAGCATGTCATGATTCACCAGTGGTAGGGCACAAAGGAATTGTCAAAACATACAGGAAGGTAAGGGAAATGTTTTCATGGAAAGGTCTCAAAGAATATGTTGTGCACCACATCAAGGAGTGCACTACCTGCCAGGAAAAAAAGGATGAGCATACACATCCAACAGGACTATTACAACCTCTACCCATCCCAGAGCACAAATGGGAAAGCATCTCTATGGACTTCATCACAGGATTGCCAAGGGCATAAGGGAAAGATTGTATTTTTGTAGTGGTGGACAGGTTGACTATATTTTCACACTTCTTATCCATTTCCATAGACTTCAGTGCAACACAGGTTGTAGATTTGTTCTTCAGGGAGATCTTTAGACTACATGGCTTGCCCAAGACCATTGTTAGTGATAGGGATAACTGATTTATGAGCACCTTTTGGCAGGAGTTATTCAGGTTGGTTGGTACAACCTCAACCTCTAACAGCAATTACCACACTCAGACTGATGGGCAAACCGAAATAGTCAACAAGTGGGTGGAAGGCTACCTCAGAAATTATGTGGTAGGGAAACAAAAGGCATGGGTTAGGTGGCTACACCTAGGAGAATACTGTTACAACACCACTTATCATATGTTTATTGGTATGAATCCATTCAGGGCCTTGTACAGTTACGACCCTCTCTCCTTTGTAGAGATTGCCTTCGGTGATAGCAGAGCTCTTATGGTACAGGATTGGGTGCAGCAGAGTCATGACATACTCAAGGACTTAAAAGATCATAAGAAAATGGAACAGAATCAACAAAAGGTCCATGCAGACAAACACAAGGTAGAGTGTACATTTGAGGTTGGTGACTTCATCTAATTAAGGCTCTAATCGTATAGGAAGGCTTCTATCAAAAGAAGTGGAGCATAAAAGCTCCAACCCCGATTCTTTGGACCCTACAAGATCAGCAAGAAGGTAGGGGCCATGGATTATGAACTTGAGATTCCACAGGGTAGAAAGATACACAACGTCTTCCATGTGTCATGCTTGAAGAGGGCCATTGGCCAACACATCACCCCTCTTGAGGTACTGCCACCCTTAGATGAAGAGGGGCAATTGATACTAATACTAGAGAAAATACTAAAGGTTTGGGAGAAGAAACTAAGGAGGAGGAGCATCAAGGAATACTTAGTCAAATGGAAGGACTTGCCTATTGAAGATGCTACGTGGGAGAGTGAACAGGCGATACAAGAGACAGGCTCAAAATTGCTTTTGGACAAACAATTTCTAGTAGGGGAGATTGTGATGTCCCCCACCTCTTGATGAAGAGGTTTGGAGAGACTCAATAGTCTAGTCATCCCCACTAGACTATAGTCTCATGCAGCATGGGAAAAAGTCAACTAAACTCAATGTTATAATATGAAGTTAACTTAAAAAGGTAAAAAGTAACTCATTGAAGAATTAGAACACTTGAGGTTGAGTTAGGAGTTGAACCTAAGGGTTAACTAACTCAACAAAGGAATAGAATGGGGGTATAAAGGAAAGCCTAGGGTGCACCTCTCACTCATCTTGGATTATTATTACAAATTGCTTTTGGGCTCTTGAGCACACAGTTTTGAGGGTTTTGAGAATACAAACCCTAGAGAACAATTTGGTGGTGAAAGATTCCACCTATCTTATTCCAAGCTTGGTCTCGAGGATCAAATACTCCACTCACACCATTCTATAGAATTCATAGGTATCATCATTCATCCAGGACATCCACAGGTCGAACCCTTGAGGGTTTTCAACAGGAGGGCACACCATTCATTGAAGGAAGTTCCATCCAAGAGATTGGCAGGGATTTTGGACATTCTAGCAGTTAGGTTTTTCTTGTAGGGCCTTGATGATCAGTTCTAGTGCATTTTGAGAGGGTTATTCTTGCCAAATGATTTCGTAGAGCATTGGCATGATTTGGAGAGGAGGGTGCTATTGAGATTCAAATCTACTTAGTATTGGAGGGGTTATACTTTAGATCTGACCTTGAGACTTCACCTAGTGACTTGCAGTGTCCCAATCTACCTTTCTAGGGAATTTCAAGGCATTTGGAGGCCTCCTTCATCAGGGCCGAATGATTGGGAATTGACATGATTCAGGAGGGCACAACTTCACTTAGAGTTTCAACATTTGGAGGAGCATCTCTTGGCATTTCGGTATGAGACTTCAACAGGGGGTTCTACTCACCCCGATCTATCATTCTACAGGGTTTGGATCCATTTGGAAGCTTCCACCAGCTAGGCCAAAATATTGGGTCTTCTTAGCTATATAAGAGGATGTACCATCAGCCAGGGGGTTTGGACTTGACTTTGGTTCTTCTTGTATTGGTCTTCATTCTATATTCAACCTTTGGAGGTTTGCATCTTCTTATCGAGATCATTTTGCAGAATCTCATATCTTATCTATTGGAGCTATCTGATGTTATTCCACATATGCATCCTTATTGTATCAGGTCCTTTCTTATTATATCAATAAAGGTCAGATCTATGTTATTTGGCTCCATATCTTATGTTGTTGGGCGTATCTTGTATTTCCATTGTTTATATTCATATATATGCTTGATAACTGAACTATAAGCCCTAAGACCTAACTCAAAAGTAAACCTGCAAGCAAAGACACACACATCAGTGAAACAATGAGCAATTAGTGTTCCAAGCAAAACAAATTGGCTTGGGAACATTACACGAGACTCCCCAAAATTGCTTCAGAATCCAACCAAAATCACAAGAAGATCAAGAGGGGATGACATAATGATTTCAATGATCTAGGTGGATATCAATGGCCACCTACCTATTCCAACTGGCTCAAAATAGTTTGTTGGCAATTTACTATTTTTAACAGTTTTTTCAGGTCCTAAATGACATTTTTTCATGATTGGGCACCTCAATGATAGTCAAAAACTCTAATTAATCCCCCAAAATGAAGCTCCTTTTCGATATATTTCCAACGAGCTATCGTTCTCCCCAAACAGAGATCGTATGCCAAAGTTATGCCCTCGAGAAGTTGATACACCAAACTACCCAAAACGAGGTCCACAAAACCATTGGCTTTTCATCTTCCGGGGCTAGGGTTTTGGATTTTCTTTATGTTAAAAAGGCCTTTTGAGCCTCATTATAAAAATCATGTTCTTGTGAATGAGCGTAGCCATCACATCTCTTCTCATAGATAAACTACCACCATTCTAACGAGTCTTTCACTCTGTATTTCTAGAGTTTTGTACATTTCGCTCATTAATAGAAATTGTGTATTACTGTATCTATGTGTTTATGGTTAGATCTATGATAAATATCTATTATATTATTGGATATCTGATATATATTTGTACATTTATTTATTATATCTCTGCTCCCATTTCATGCCGAAAATAATTCACATCAGTGGTATCAGAGCAGGTTGTTCTTGATCATTTTTCAATGCATGTTCTCGACGAGGTCCAAGCATAGCAAGTTAGGTCTTGAGCTTGTTTCTCTTGAGGAAGATCGCTCTCGCACACCCAACAAACCCTCCATGGCGGAAGAAAAGAAAGACGACAGAGCATAAGATTCTATTAATCTGTTGCTTGAACAAGCTCTCACACGATAGAGGGACGAAATGATGGAGAATTTTTCCCACATCCTTCAATGCCTACCGATAACAGCATGTGTGTCTTCATCAAGCAGCCACTTTGGAGGAACCTCTCCTTTCAAGGTACAAATTAATTTTGATATTCCCATATTTGAAGGTCAGATAGATGCGAATGCCCTAAAATTTTTTTTTATTCTGCTAGAAGGTTGTTTCTTTGTTCACAATTTTTCCGACAGGGAAAGGATCACCTTTGAACTCCTTAAAGCTCTCCCCCATGGAAAACATTAGTGGGAAACTTACTGGGAGAAAAGTTCCACAGAGGAGACTAGAATATATGGGGTCGAGCCCACTTGGGATATTTTTGTGGATGCGGTAAAGGAACAATATTAACCTGTTGTTAACTATTACAACCAATACATGAGATGGACCACACTACGACAAGAGAGGGGGCAAATAGTGTCGGAGTTCACAAATAATTTCCATACCTTGTGCACCAAGCTGGGTATCAAAGACTTCGAGCGACATCTGGTTTTGAAATACCGTGAGACTCTGCATAGGTACTGTTATCGCGTAATGTGTACTTGTCCCAAAGGGTAAGGCTAAATGAGGGCGAATTGGCGTAACATGAGGTTGTCTTATCAGTGTCACCTTAATAATACACCTCATTCTATTCAGGGATGATGGCCTAGCAGAGACGTCCCCGGTCACCTGGGGTTTTGAGAAGGAAAAGGTAGAAGTGTCAATAAAATGTATCCCCTCTCACAAGTCACTGATCAGAAAGTCCTAAGGTTTTAGCAAATGAAGCAATGATATGCTTGAATGGGCGTTGGTTAAACATTCTACCTTTTGGGATTTTTGGCTAGAATACGACGATGTAAATATGAATAAAATCGTTAATTTTTGTTGTTTAAATTGCATTTTTAAATGCATAAATGGATTCAGCGTGATGGAAAACCCCTGGGGCACTTGGATTACACAAACTTAGCCAGTCAAATATGTAGATCGAGTCATTCCTCATCGGATTTCAGGAAAAATCAAACAGAAAAAGTAGTTGGAAAACTGCCAAAAGGTAGAACATTTAGACTACACTTGCTTGAATGTACCTACCCAAAACAAAGCAACAAGAAAACAATATATTTTTCAAGTACAATTTGATGTTAGTACTCCATAAAACCTTGGACTTATCAATAAAAGAAATAAGTTGATACAAGATGAAGCAAACATAATTTTATAACAACAATGTATATAAGATGATAGCCTCACAATAAATGCCTTAAACAAGCTTGACAATGACAAAAAATGATAACCCAATAATAGCAATATACTAGCACTTGTTAGAAGCTAATTAGGTAATGTAAAAATCAACTTTTGCAATTTATTTTAAGTGCTTTTACTGTTGTAATAGTTGGTTGTAGCTTACTTTTGTAACAACAACAAGAAGGTTAGTGAATTAGTCTAATCTAGGGTTAGGAAAGGTTAGTAGGTTGCTTGAGGTAAAAGATTTAAGGGTTGGTTTCATCAATCAATCAGATTCAAGGTTTAAATCAGTGACTTTTAGGGCTAATGGAGTCACTTTGTAGCAACAAACTTGAAGGAAACAAATGATGATGTAAGAGCTAAGGAAAAAGAAGGATGATGATTGAGGTGTTGGTAACCCAAGGCCTCAATCAATAAGCCTTAGAAGGAAAACGACTACTAGGAAGTAGGTAACCCTAGGCCCTAGCGATTTTCCTTCTTCTTTAGCTCAATCTTGAAGCAAATGATGACTTGTTGAAGCAAATGATACTAGAGTGCTGCAATGGTAGGGCTCTAGTACAATGCTTCAAAGGTAGGGTTTCTAGCACAATCTAGTAGGTGAAAAGTTGTTAAGACAAGGAAAATAACATGTGCTTGTTCTCCTAGGGTTTTAAACTAGCAATTTCATAATCTTGGAAAAAATGAAAAGTAAATGTACCATAACCATTCAAAGCAAGGAAGGATTGCAGAAATCCACTTACATTCACCAAGAATAATCTAGCAATTAGCCTAGTTGAAGACTTTCCACCAAGAAACACCAAATTTAGCCTCCTCCAAGAAGTGCGCCTAAAATTTCAGCCAATAGCCCTTAAGTAGGGCACAAATTTCAGACCTCACTTGTGAGTGAATGAATCATGAAAAAAATGCAAGGGGAAAATCCCCTATTTATACAATGAAAATGACCTTTAATTTATAAATTAGGTCAAAAAGGCCGACATGGCCAGTTTACATGAGAAAAATAATTTTTACATAAATTTGACAAATAAAACCCTAATTTGATCTTTTTAGGGTGATGCCATGCCCCTCCTAGGGTGACGTTAGCCTCTCCGCTGGAATGCTGGCCCTCCAAGTGAAATTTTGGGGTTCAAAACCCCTCAGGAGCTGCCACACGTGCCAACCCAAAATGTCCTTGAGCTGGACACCTCAACTAGGTGACATCAAGGGTCTGAATGATGACGTTAAGGGCCTTCAGGGGCCAATATTATGTGGGAGGGAAATACCCCCCTGGGTCTAGGCCTGCCAGGCTGTTTTTATTGGAACACCCTCCTCTCTCTCTCGTGCAAGCCTCTGGTATATGTCTGCCCCTTGTTGGGGTCTCAACATCCATTTGGTGGGATTTTAGCCCTATGGAGATCTGAGCTAATCATCTCCCCATGTGTACCTATCCATCGAGCATGGTCCTGCAACAACAGCAAGTACGCCCTCCATGGGCTCATAAGTCACAGGAATCATAGAAATGTCAATCACATCTAGTAATCAAGTTATCTAAACATGTGCATAAAACCCCCCTTTCCCAGACAGGTGCTCAAAGATGTTATGCTATTCTACAAGCCAGGTTTGGAGAGAGTTTCAGGACGTCATATTGGGCTAATTCTCCTTAGATGTGGGATGTTTCCAAGTGAGGACCAATCTAGGTCATGTAAGTGGATATGGTTGTATGGGGATGTTTGGGCAATGGGTGCAGTGATGACAAGGAAATGTATGGCTTACCTATGGGTGCCTCTGAAGAGGGTGAGTTGCACCTTGTCATGGATGCAAGTGTTTCCAACCCCATTCAATGCCATTTTTACATTTTTATCTTATTGCTTTTTCTTTCAAGAGAATAGCTGGGGGACACTGACCTGGCATGGTGACCAGTGGTGACAGTGTTACCCACAAGAATTTCATGGAGATGAGAAGACTTGCTCGTGATGAGACCCCCTTTCTCTTGGCTATGCTACCAAGAGCCACTACCCTGACGTGGTGACCAACTAAATGGTAGTGTCATACTGCTACATGCCCATGGACCTAATAGGTTGGCTTGTGATGAGACCCCCTATCCTCCAACTAGGTCTTGAGTTTATTTATTTTATGGGTCCCTCCATTTATTGCTGAGAATATTTTTATTGCTTTCTCAGGGATCCCTGGGTGAAGCATCTGAAGGTTTTGTTCTTTTGGATTTTATCTTTTGCCAGCTACTTTTACCCTCTGGGCCTTTAGCCCCTTCTTCCCACAAGGTAAGGTACAACCCTTTGCTAGATTGGTAAACCCAATGCTTGAACCAATGTTGGGGATGGATGAGAGAGAAGATGATGGAAAGTGATAAGTATGCTGGGAATGGGCCATGACTTTTCATGAACCCACCCAGTGGCAACTCATTCCTAAGAGAACCAACTTGCTAGGGAATCCTGTCATCCCTCGCAGGTGTGGACAAGTCAAAAGGCATAAAGTCCAAGCACATGTCATGAAGTAAAAGAGAATTAAATGCACATATTCAAATGTTTTGAGAATCAGAGTGACACATACAATGATACCCTGACTCATTACCTCATGGAGCAAGACCCACTGCTGTTGAAGGACCAGACCGATGGGATGGATGTTGCTGCTACTGATAGGATGGAGGCACTGAAGAAGAATCATGGGCCATCCAGGGCCAGAATTAAGTCAATATGGCTCTCGGTACTCCATGTCTAGGAACTGTGGGCCTCGAGACATAATCTCTTAGTTATCCCTAGGCTATGGGATAGCAGGTATATCCAAACCAAAATGGATTTCCTAGACATATCATCATTGGGAGCTGCCTATCGATATGCTGTCAAAATCGAGCAGAAATTTAGGCACTAGAACAAATGGGAGTTTTGGTCTACAAATCTACAACAATAAAAGTATGGTAAAGACAACCCTAAAAAAAAACCTCCAAAAAAGCAGTTCAAGCCACAAGAAAAGAAGGGTAATGAAAAGATGAAGAAGGACACTGGAAATTGGTGCGATTTCCAAAAAATCCCCTAGCACAACATTGATGAATGTCGCTCAAAAAAATCATTTGTGGCTGAGATCAAAGGAAAGGAGTCGGACCCTGATTCAGAATTTGATTCAAAAAATAATGGGAGAAGATATATCATCGACACAAACCCCACTGCTACTGTCACGGCCACAACAATTCAACCAGAAGAATGCGTAGATACTGAAGAGGGGAAGCACCTTTTTCATTCACAGATGTGGGTGAATGGGACCCCGTGACATTTTATTGTTTATAACAGAATCCAGAAGAACTTCATCTCAATAGAGGTCGTCAAACTGTTGGGATTGTCAACAACACCACACCCACAACCATACAACATCGAGTGGATTCGCTATGGATGATATCTTTGTGTCAACTAGCAATGTCGATTTTCATACAACATTCATCCCTTCAAGGATGAGGTATTATGTGATGTTGCCCCACTGGATGTCTGTGATATTCTTTTGGAATGTGGAAGCGCCATGGTATTTATGAGTCTCGACCTCGTAGTATCATTGTTACTCTTGGGGGTCATCTCTATAGGATACTAGAGGTACTTCCGACTATTGTCCCACCAAAACAGTGACTCAAGATAATCTCTCATACTGCAAAATTCATCCTCTTCACAATTTGTTCAAAAGGTGAACAGAAGGACACTACAACCACTGCACCCTGGGACCAAGACCTTTCTTTCCAATAGAAGCTGATTGGAGAAGAGAAAGAAGATATTGTTTCTTCACCTACAATGGTACCTACACACTGCCCATTCAAGACAAGATACAATAGGTTGGTTGAACAGATTCAACCCCATCAACAACAGGTTCGCGATAGCCTTCAACAAGCTAAGCAATGCAACTTCTCCAGTAAGACAAGCAATTCACCAAGATTCAGATTCAACAAACGATTTCCCCTCTCCTTCGAGAACTCAACGCAATGGAGACCATTTCTTCCTAAGGAGAGACAATTGATCTAGGTGGATATCGGTTGCCACCCACCTATTCCAACTGGCTCAAAACAGTTTGTTGGTAATTTACTATTTTTAGCAGTTTTTTGGATCCTAAACTTTTGGGGCCATTTTGAGGGCCTAAACGATGATTTTTTGTGATTGGGCACCTCAATATTTTCTCTAGGATCTGATTGATCCCCCAAAATTAAGCTCCTCGTCGATACCTTTCCAACTAACTATCATGCGCCCCAAACGGAGATTGTATGCCAAAGTTATGCCCTCGGAAAGTTGATACACCAAACTACCCAAAACAGGGTCCACAAAACTGTTGGTTTTTCATCTTCCGAGATTAGGGTTTTGGATTTTGTTTATGTTAAAAAAAATTTTGGAGCCTCATTGTAACAATCATCTTCTTGCGAATGAGCGTAGCCATCACATCTCTTCTCAGAGATAAACTACCACCATTCTAGCGAGTCTTTCACTCTGTATTTCTACATTTTTGTACATTTCGGTCATTAATAGAAATTGTGTATTATTGTGTCTCTATGTTTATGGTTAGATCTATGATAAATATTTGTTATATTATTGGATATCTGATATATCTCTGTACATTTCTTTATTATATCTCCACTCTCATTTCATACCGAAAATAATATGGATCAGCCAAGACCTAGATAAATCATTGGGGAATAAAGGAAGAAGTTTTTTTGTGGAATAATGATGATATTAATAATATTATTAAAAATAAATTTAAGGAGAAAATTTCATGCAATAAATAATTATAGGACGAAATAAAATTAAATACTATAAAGAGGTGGTTGACCATAATATTGAATATCAAAAGTAATTCTATGTTTTGACTAGCGTCAAGAATAGAATCAATATTGTGTTGCACGCGCACAACAACCTCCCATTTTTCTTGTCTTAGTGTTTCTCCAAGACAAGAAATCAACCCCCCTTCCAATTCTTCCTACTAGGACCCTCACACACTCTCTCTCTTGTGTAAACAACTAATCCCAAGTTTTCCTAACACTTCCTTGTTGTATCATTTGCAGTTCTTTCTCTTATCGCTTCTACCTGCCAATTTGCACTTCAATGAGCTCCCTCTTCCTGCGTCGCTACATTATGTACTAGCAAGCACATCCTTCTTTCACCATCGCATTGGCGTGCCATTGATTGTTTTTTTGATACATAGGCCACCATCCTTTGAACTTGACTAATGCATCAGTGTGCTTCTGCTAAACCTCATTGCACACGTTATTATCATTGATGAAGTGTCTGTGATCAACTCTGACACATCAGTACTGTCAACACGATTATCTTCGTCGCACGCATGCCTTTCATCGACTGACTTCCTTCCACTCATATCAATGCATCGCATATCGACAACGCTCCCTCCCTTTCGCTTCGTTACATTGCTTATTGACGAGGTTCACCTCTTCTTCCTCGACGCGCTACCCGTTGACAATTCTCTCTCTTCTATCGCAAATGTGTTAGCAGAAGGATGTCACCCATCTTCGTCATCAAGCGCATCGATGATGATCTTCTCCCTCTCGCCAACGTTGATTAATACAACGTATCCCACTTTCATCTTGAGGCCTATCTCGTCCCCCTCCCAACTTGGAGCCCTTCTTGTTGCACACATCAATCAATCTCCTTACATTCTCAATGACTAAACTCTTTACGCCTAATTAGAACATCATTCACCGATCATCTACTGTGCCTGACCCACTTCATATTGTAGTCATAATTAAGTTATGTCCCCATTGGCTTTCTTCGCGCACATGGTACTAGCTTGCTTGCTTTGCATTTCTTTATGTTTTGACTAAATCTTTGTCGTGAAAGCATCGCCTAGCATAATATCGGTTAAGCACAACACCTATTGGTCTTGCGCTAGGTCTAAAATGCACTTCGGGAGAAATTTGGTCCTTTCAACTCCTAGACAGTACTAAGCGCATTGGACGTCAATTGGCTGTTTTGGCGGATTTATAATTTTTTTCTACCAATGCATCACTACAGTGTCAAAGGATGTCAAAATGAGTGCCTATACATCATATATGAAAAAGGAACTCGCAGAATCAATTTTGAGTGAATCAACAGCGAATGTGGGAGCCAAACTTTCATTAAAAAATTCCTTTGAGCACGATTTTTCGGCGTCCATCAAAGTGAATTTTTCTTCTTGAAAACAAGCCAATGAGTTGACTCTTGCTATTGCGATCTCAACGCAACTCATAGAATCAAAATCCGACACCCGAAAGTGCCAGACTGGATCCCCTAAGGTTTCTTGTCCAAACTGGCCTCATCGGTCGTTACACAGATGGAATGCTTGAATAGCACGGTTAGTTAGCTCGCCAGGAGCACCTCTCCACTACTTCGCAACGCAAAATACGATACCTCAATCCGACTTAGTGTGAACAAGTTATGAAGGCTTAAAATTTTCCTCGCATGGGTCTACATTATTGGTTTCTCACCTTCGTAAAGTTACTTTGGGTAAAGATTAGTTTTACATTATTTAATCTCAAAGTTTAACATATATTGAATTTAAATAATTTTTTGATTTTATTTAAAATTCAAATTATTTAAAACATTAATATTTGCAAAGGAAGTATGCAAAAGAGAGAAATACCATCGACAAAAAATTAATCAACAATAATGTTAGCTTAGAGTTCTTTGAAGCCCATCGGAGGAGATGAAAGAAACTGCTCCGAAGCCATCGGATGAGATGAAAGAAACATGGTCGAAGCCATCGGAAATCGGAAAACTTGGAAGAAACCTCTCCGAAGTCAATAAGAGGCAATGATGGGAAATACTCCGATTCACTCGGTAGACTTAATGGGAAGTGTGTCGATTCATAGATGAACTTTAATTGGAACTATGTCGAATTTCATTGGCGAAATTGACCAGAAGTAATAAGGTTGGAAAACTTGAGAAGAAATGCTCTGAATCGATCGGAGGTCTTACAAGGAATGTCTCCAAAATCCCGCAGAGATCTTGTGAAGTACTTCATCGATTTTGCAAAGAATTTAGCCGATGACCATGAGGGAAAATCTGTCGATTATGCCAGCGAGAACAAAAACCCACACATTGGAATGCAAGTTTTCGTTGCCTTCGCTTACATGAGTTCCACCTATAATTTAGGGCCTATTTGCATTAGGAGACTTTGTATCACAAAAATTACCCTATGGAAGGAACAAAGCGCTTTAAATTGATGTCACACTGGCACTTTTAATATGTATGAGATTTGGGGACGAAGATTTTGGTTCGTTGGTTTAGGGTTCCACACACATGGAGCTGCAAAACGTCAAAATCGCGGGCTTCTATTGGGCAGTGTTTAGATAATAAAAAAATGGAAGGGACAGACTCTGTGCTTGCCCTAAGTTTCGACGCATCTCCAAAAGAATGGCTTAAACCTACACGATTTGCTGCAAATGTTGCATTAAGAACTGTTCCATTTTATGGCAACCCAAAGGAGGATCGCCACATGTTGGTAAAATGGCAGATCGATCAAAAACTACGCATGAGGATGCCTTAAATCACTTAATTTCCCTCCACTTACACTCTCTCTCCCTCCATGATGGCACATGACCTAGCCACTGAATCGGCAGCCAAATTAAGACCTTATGGTTTCTTTATAACACGTGAAGATTTGTTGATCTTCCTTAAACAAGGAAAAGCTTCTAGTGGCTACTCGACCAATTCGACGATTGTGATAGAACTTCCGACGGTTCCAGCTAGTCAAATAATTGAGCATACAGATCCATAGAAGGTATTTTCCCACATCTGGACACTGTGAAGAAGAGAAAAAGACCATCGATATCAGTAATAGATTCAACCAGTTAAAGACAACGCGAAAGAAAAAAATTTAGGGGTTTCCATTGGCATTGGTAATCATTTTAGTTTTAGACATTTAAGGGTCGTCGTCGCCTTCTTATGACTTATCTCCCACTCAAAATGGGTTGACAACGCCCAGCAAACTCAAGCGTCTAGACAGGGCCTGGACTGACCCACTGCAACTTATAAGGTTAGGGTTACGCCTTACCATATGATTAGGGTTGAGAAGATCGGTGGAATGATGCAGTTTAAGAGCACGAATATTAACCCTAATATAGTCGAAGGATTTTCCATAGCAACGATAAAATCCAAGGGCGAAAAAAAATGACACTGCTGGACAAGCCACGACAATTTGAGATATAAAACAAAAAAAGATTTTTGACCAGTATTATCTTTGTTTTGGATTGTTCTGTGGCATGTCACTCCACAACACTACCGTCTTAATACCTGTTGATATATGTATATATTCTTTTATAAACACAAAGGCGTGCGGATATCCTCGACATTTTTAACTAGGGAATCGGCCAGAAACTATGGAAGTCTTGGTTGATTAAACTGAGTTTACGATCTCTTACTCATCGATGGATCGACCACAAACTTTACGCGCATAAGAGTGACAACTTAACATAAACTCCAACGCTTGTGATCATAACACTTAACATCAACTCCAGCGATGAGGCTGGAGCAATTTCCACATAGTCTAGTGGTGAACTATAGTGTAAAGGCTTTTATAAGAGGGAGCGTTATATAATATTAAAAGGAATTCATCTTGTATTTACAAGCTATTACGAACGATCCTGAGCATTAGTAAGCAAGTTTTGATCACACACTCGATTTCTGATGTTATTTAGAAAATGACCAAGAGAAATGCCCTACGAAACATCGATCTAATAATGCATTTTAAGTGAAAATGGTATTGGCCAGATACACCAAATGTTTGTTCTCGCCAGCAAAGTGAGCAGGGAAAATGATAAGTGAAATTTGAAGCAAAAGAGATCGATCTCCTTGTTGTTGGCAGCCACTTTGAAGGTATCATTAAATTTCATATCCATTTCAGCCACTGGTCCAATTCAAGGAGAAAGACTCTTTGCAAATATAAAAAATAGTTTTCGTTTGAATATGATTAATTGTCATGACGGCTCAGAAAAATTCTGCAAAAAATACATTGTGCTTTTGTTGGAAGGTTCCACTAACAAGACATTGTGAAAATCTGATTTGGGATACATGCCTACCATATCATACAAGACAATAAGAGTATTAAAAAAGCAAAACCGGAGATGGTTTGACCCTGCAATCACAATTATTTTGTTGTCACAGGCACATCTGTCCCAGATCTTTAGGGACAACAAGAACTCTCACGCAGCTAAGGAGCATTGCGCAGTGATTTAAGCTAAGTCCGCGCACAACATGACAACGATACGAAAACCTAGCCTAGGCTCGGTTATTGCAATGATCACTTTTCCTAGAGAGCTTAAAAGAATGCACAACAACAAGATCACTCGACGAAGTTCATAACTTATCCCCAACTTACATCGGCGAGGTTCATAACTCGGCATCTGATTCACATTGGAGGAGTCCATTCAAACTCATCCAATGCACATTAGCAGAGTTCGTTCAAACTCTTCCGATGCAAATCAGAAGAGTTCATTCAAACTCATCCAATGCACATTAGAAGAGTTCATTTAAACTCTTCCCATGAAAATTAGAAGAGTTCATTCAAACTCTTCTGATGCAAATTGGAGGAGTTCCCATCAAGTCCTTTGATGCAAATCAGAGGAGTTCCCATCAAGTCCTTTGATGCAAATCAGAGGAGTTCCCATCAACTCCTCTGAAACCTAAAAAAATGTCTTTCGTAAATTGGCCATAACTTTTGACTCAGGGTGTCTGCTTCCCGCGTTAGTTATACCGTTGGAAAGAAATTTCTTATATCCACAACTTACTGGTCAGACAATGTAATAAATTCCTAACCAATGGTATTCATTTTTCAGGATAAATATATGACACCTTGTTAACATCCCTAGGAGAACACAACACCTCAACTATAAGCAGAGGAACCACATATCGCACGTAGGGAAGTTTACGTTAAACTTTGATTAGTTAATGCTTAAATTTTATGGCTTTGGATGATTGTTTATAATAGTTTTCCTCTAAGCTCACTTATTGTCTCATGTTGAACGTTGTTAGGTATTGATGCCAAGACGCAGTCTTGCAATGCGATCTGTAGCCAAAGAAAATAGAACAGTAAAACGATATCAATTGTTCTAACAATGGGAAGCAGTGAGGGAAACCAAGCTCAAACGAAGAAAGAAGGAGTCTGAACCCTACGACGACTGATGCTCTTAATGCCCCAGCCAATCATTATGGTGGACAAGGTGCACCACCACCAAAATCCATGATGTCCCACCGACGCTAGATAACAAATTCGAAATGCAACCGATGTCTTCTCCCTCTCATCATTACAAAAGGAATAAAGACTAATCCAAGAGGATCCAGGAATGCTCACAGAGGTCCAGAAAGATCTGGAACATCCACAGAGAACCAAAATGGTTCAATAATGCTCAAAATCTATCCGTCTCAAATCGTCCCCAAAATGACATCATTGTAAAGAGCTCGTCGTCAAATTTCCAATGGTGCAAACAACAAGTCAAACATAGTTCATATGTAAAAGTTATAAACGGTCAAAGTTCCAATCAACTAGGTCAAAGGTCAAAGTACATGGAAAAAAAGGGGTGACACATGTCACCATTGCAAGGGTGACACGTGACACATAGTTATTGGCAGTTGACTGGGTAGATCGTACCTCCAAGTGGACAAATTGTAGGATGAAAAGTGAGCACAAGTGGTCCATTGACATATTGACAAGTGGCATGTATGAGCCAATGAGAGGTCACCATTTGGAGACCTCCAATTGGACAATATTGATTAGTGTGTGTAAAATTATGGAGTCAGCGGGGGTAAAACCCGCAACCTCCATAACCTCTAAATGTCTAAACATGGAGCTATCCACGAAATACACATAGGGGTTATACTATTCATAACATATAGTTTCAACTATATGCCAAACCGTTGTAACATAAAACGTTATATAGTTTGGTCGGTGGGGCTCGAACCCCCAACCTACTATATATATTACCAACAACTTAACCAATCCACCTAAAGTGTGGGTTTGGTTATAAAACCTGCCAAATTACATTTAATGTATGTCCAGAATTTCAGAGGTTGGTTAGGGGGCCCGCGCCCTATTTAATGGCGCATGGCCCAAGGTAAAACACACTTAATTTTTGCAAAGTTTGGTCTCGTAACTCGTGCCGAAGGGTACCAAAGTTATGAGGCTACACCGTAAAGCATGCCAAGGTGTACCTTGACAATTTTTCAAGAATTTTATATGCATTTTGCATGATTTTTCGCTAGGAATCTAATGGCACATTTTGTTTTAGCATTTGAACAACATGTAAAAGGGTAATTGTAAAACATAAATATTTGAGCATTAATAAAAGGTCTCTATTGGAAGCGAACCCAGAGAGGTAGACCAAATTGGGTGAACTTCATTTTTCCAACTTTTATATGTGATTACATTAGTGTTGTTTGTTTCAAGTTCAATTATTTGCAAGTTAATTATGATTAAAGTGGAATTGGCTAGATAAGTTTTTTCACGTGTAATTTTCAAACAATCAAGCGATCATTTTATGTCGAAGATCAAGTAAATGTTTATGTGTATTTTAAATTAACAACATCTAAGGATTTTTCAGATCAAGTAGGTATTAGAGTGGGTTTGACAAGTATTTTGAATGTGAATGCTTACAAGAGCCAAACTAAAACTTGGTAAAGGAAAACTTGCAAGTTAAAATTCTGAAATTGGAAAGAGATTTCGAAGACATAAGATGGCTTATAAAAAGGAGAAGAAGAAGATCAACCCATGAGTCATGAAGAGATCAAAGCTATACTTCAATCACTAAAAGAAACAATAGATGAGTTAGAATGAATAATTCAAAATCCTACAAGCGAAGAATCTTCGATAAAAGGAGAAGGAGAAGGTGAAGGCGGTGGACCTTTAGAGCCCCCTTCCCCTTCCTCGTCATCATCATCAATTTCTTCCAAAGAAAGTTGTTAGCGTCAGAAGTCCCTCCTGGATTGCTTGTAGGAGTAGAGCCCAACGCCCATCAGTTTTATGTCACGATTCGTTTAATGGGGTGATCGAATGGATAAAGACTCAAGAAGATACATCTTTAACTCAGGAAACCGGGCCTGATATGTAGAAAGCAAGGGAGTTATTGATCCAACTTCTATTAGTAAATTAATTAAAGGGTGGTAGAGGGAAGACTTGTGAGAAGGGCGAGCGAGACTACCTCAGGCGACAGGCCTTCAGAAGCTTGAAGATGAAAAAATCGGAAGCCAAGATCCTCTTGGTCCAGAGCCTCAAGGAGCTGAAGGGTGACTCGACTAGATCCTCCAATTCCGAGTTGTTCAATGCTAAGAAAATCACAGGAACCGATTAGAAGCAATGCAACCGTTATAGTGATCCAACCTACATCATCCTATAACAGCTACAACTTGACTGGATCCTCCAATTCCGAGCTGTTCTAACACAGTAAACAAAGAGATGGAAAAGGGGATGACATCCATAAAGTAAGAAGTCTCCAATGCCTTGTACATTAACCAGAGCGACCAGCGCTTCATCAAAACTTTATAATCGGGAGCTTTGCTCAACCATCAATCCCTTCAAAAAATGCCAAAACTGAGTACATATACTTGGGCAGATTTGCCCAACAGAGGCGCGCTCGCCCTCCAAGGCGTAGCATCTCTTCCATCAATCTTCGGACGAAAGTCCTTCATCAGACGTCTCCTTAACTTCGCATGGCCTTTGCAGCGGAGGTAGCTGAAACATTAAAGGCCAAAATGGTGGGTGCAGACTTCTTTGTCTAATCAAGAACTTCGGCATGGCTTCTTTGGAAAAATCAGTACACATGACCCCTTCGAGCAGACCGCTCGCCAGACCATCCATACCTCACACTTAACGAATGAAAGGAGGTTTCAACCACCCGTTCTTGCCTTCATTTACTCCAAGCAAGAAACAGTATTGAGATTGGATCCGATGGCGCCTGGAGATCGCGATGATCCCCTCTGTAACTAAACTCGGCGCCTTTGGCCTTCTTTACACAACTCCTTTCTTTCCTCGAGTGACCACGGGCTGTGACCATGTGCTTATTCCCATAGGCGCTTTCGGCGTTCACGGATAGGAAGGAGTTGATCCTTGCTTATCATAGTTGTAATGGGCAAAACGCTGAGACAACTCAATTGGGCACCACGCATCCTTCAGATCTGATGGTCCTAAACTCGCCGAACGCTATTGTGGGCCTCAGGTCCTGGACGCTCTTGTTACTTCACGCATCGAGGATATGAGGGAGCTGCTCCTTGCACTTCGAAACTGCGAGGAGCCACTGAAGCCTCAGACAAAACATTTTTTGAGAAAATGCCCATTTACTGGACTGCTGAAAACTTCTTCACCTTTCAAATATTGCAACCTGTACGTGTTATTTGAGAAATTCTTAGAGATTTTGAAAGGCCCGATCCACAGGGCTTCAAATTTATCGTGTTTGCCCTTATCTTACTTAGGAGCATCCCATTTCAGCACCAGGTCTCCTATCTGTAATTCTTCCTTCTTGGCCTTCTTATCGAAAACCTGCTTGATCTTTGCTGATGGTCCTGAATCTTGTCCATTGCCTGCTCCTTGGCCTGCTGTACCTCCACTAGCTAATGAATCCTTCTGATCATGTCATCAGGCTCCTCCTGATGATCCTGGAGGAATTTTGCTACGGGAATGGCTAAATGAGAAGGGAAAACAGCCTCCACTCCATAGACTAATTGGAAAGGAGAGACGCTGATAGATCTCTTCGTGGTCACTCGATCGACCCATAGAGAAAACTTTAATCTTGAATTCCATGCCTTCTTGTTGTCTTCCAACAATCTTTTAATGATCCTTATCAGGCTTTTGTTGGAGGATTCAGCTAAACCGTTGCCCTGTGGATAATATGGGGTGGAGTGAATCAGTTTGATCCTGAACTGCTCACAAAACTTGGCTAATGGCTCAGACCTGAAGGCGGCTGCATTATCAGTGACAATCTTACTCGGGAAGCCTAACCTTGTGATGAAGTCCTCCAGGAACCCAATGATTACCTTGTGGGAAGCACTCCTGGTAGGGATAGCTTCAATCCACTTGGTAAAGAAATCTGTAGCAGTTAGGATTCATCTGTGCTGCCCACTGGAAGCGGGGTGAATTTCTCCAATGAAATTGAGACCCCACTGCTGGAAAGGTCCCGAAACAACCACAGGATTTAGCGGCAAGGACTTGAGCTGTTGTTTTCCTGCAAATATTTGACATTGGATACAAGCTCTAACTCCTCGATGAACATCAGTGAGCAAGGTGGGCCAGTAGTACCCAGCTCTAACAATTTTGTGGGTTGTGGTCTTCCAGGAATGGTGCCCTCCACATAGGCCATTGTGAAATTCGACCATGATTCTGTCGGCCTCCTGTGGATCCATGCATTTTAAAAGCACCCCCAGGGGGTATTTCTAGTATAAAATTTGATCGATAAGGCAGTATCTGACTACCTTGAGCTTCAGAGCTCTTGCTTTGTTCCTTTGCAGGCCATCTGGAGGCCGCAACTCTTGCAGAAAGTATATGACATCCTTATACCAAGGAGATCGAGCCAATGGGGGATCCTTTTGAGGGTCTCTTTCAGACAACCGACCCTACTGAATTCCTGAGCATTCGTTGATGAAACTTATCCCCAAAGCTTTGCAATTGGCTTCAGCCAACATCTTGGCTAAGCCCTGACCTTTGATCAATTTGGTAGGTTTTATTTCTAGGTCAAATTCCAGAATCCTAGCTATCCACTTACTCCTTCTCCCGTCTATGTCAGGATGGATAAGAATGTCTTTAGCAACAGCTAAGGGGACATAAGCGTTGATTTTTGACTGCAGGACATAGACTCTAAATGCCTTGAGAGCCTTTACCAGGGAATAGGCTTGCTTCTCCATAGTGTTATACCTGACTTCGACATCCCTTAATGCTTGACTGAAATAGGCCACGGGCTGCTCTAGCCCAATCTCGTTTGTCTGTAATAAAACAACAGCCACCGTGTCGGGTGAGGCAAAGGAGAAAACAAGGAAATCCTTTGAGTAATCGGGACTAATAAGAACAGAGGCTTCAGTCAGGGCCCTCTTTATCTGCTCAAAGGAATGTCGCGATTCATAAGTCCACCTCACTTCATTTCCTTTCCTTAACATGGTTGTTATAAGTTTTACCTCCTCAGCAAAGTTAGGCACAAACCTCCTCAGAAAATTTATCTTACCAAGGAAAGATTGGACCTCCTTCTTGGACCTAGGGATTGATAAGGCTTGTATTGCCTCGAATCTGCTAGGGTCAATCCTGAATCCTTCTGCTGATACTATGTGGCCTAGCAACTTTCCCTCCTGCATGGCGAACAAAGACTTCTTGGGATTTAATGAAATGCCAAAACTCCTGCATTTCAGAAAAACCTTCCTGAGATGACAACAATGTTCTTTATCAGATTTTGAAAACACTGTGATGTCATCCAGATAGATGACCACAAATTTGTCCTTTTCCCCAATGAAAGCTATGTCCATGGCACACTGAAATGTTGCCCCTGCATTCATCAATCCAAAAGGCATCTTGGCATACGTGAATGTGCCCCATGGAGTGGTGAATGCTGTCTTTTCCCAGTCCTCAGGAAGAATAGAGACTTGATTGTAACCAGAGAAACCGTCAATCATGGACATCCTGGATGCTCTTGTTATCCTTTGCAGTATATGCTCCATTTTTGGTAAGGGGTAGTTATCCTTTCGTGAGCTCCTGTTCAAATTTCTGAAGTCTACACAGAGTCTGATTTCTCCATTCTTTTTCCTTACTGGTACCAAGTTGGCCACCCACTCTGAATATCTCAGCAGTACGATGATCTGAGCTCGAAGTAGCTTCTTCACTTCCCTCTCCATGATAGGCAGCAGCATAGGATTGATCTGTCTCAGCTTCTGCCTAAATGGCTTTGCCTCCCCTTTCAACGGGATTTTATGCTCGATGACAGAAGTGTCATATGTTTTGAGGTCTTCGTAGGTCCAGGCGAAAACATCAGCAAATTCCCCCAAAAGTCCAATGTATTCAGACCTCTGCTCCTCTGTCAGGATTCTTGACAACTTGACAAACTTGGGCTCATTCTCGGTGCCAATGTTGCACTGAATAGTACTAGCATCATCTATTGAGATCTCCCCTTTTAATGCCACGTCATTTCCATAAAAAATCCTTTCCAAAGGAACCAATCCTCTTGGAATATGATTGTTGGGCAGCTGCACAATGTTACGCTCTACAATCTTATTCAGAAAATTACACCCATCAAGCTTTTCTTCAGAGACAGAGTCTTGGTCGATATGCATCTCTGAAAATTCTTCGACAGTCTCCAAGAACCTCTTGATCTCGAGATCATCCTCGAATACCTTCTAATGTTTTACGTTGTCAGGTATGGAGGGCCTGTATTTTACCTCTACATCATATCTGAATTTGGGCGGCAAGGGTGATTTGAAATTTCTTGCTGATATAGCCAAGGAATCTGCCATTGTGTTCTCCTCTCTTGGGACAAAAGAAATGTTGAATGCCAAGAAGAAACTGTCAACTAGGTCCCACACCTCATTTTTATAGCTTCTGAGTCAAGGATGCTTAGCCTGATAAGCGTTTCTGATATGTTGGAACACCAACTCTACATCGCCGAACACTACTACCTCCTGAATTCCCATTTCCCTCGCAGCTCTTAATCCCAGAACAAGAGCTTCATACTCTGCCACATTGTTGGTAGCTTCAAATTCTAGTTTGTACGACAGAGATATGGTTTCCTGAGCAGGTGATACAAAAAATACCCCAGCACCAACGCCTTCCCTAGAAGAGGCTCCATCAAAGAACATTTTCCAGATGGGGGTGATGGAGAGAGGAAACTTATGGGAAGTGGTGGGCTGCTTTCTGATCTTAAGAGGGGGCTCAGGAGCATGAGTGAGTTGCAGTAAACTGGAACCTAAATCAGTGTCCAAGGCAAAAATAGGATGGTTGGTAGGATTGGCCTCATCACTGATTATATAGGCCAGTTGGGCTTCCCTGTATAGCCTCCTATGTTCTCCTCCAAACACTGGGATAGTAGCATATGTGAGGTCCATCTGCAAAGTTCCCCCCAGTATTTTTATCCAAGATCTTGATAATAACATACCGAACTTGGGGGGGACATCAGCCACTACAATATCCATGACCACACTTTTCATCGGCAACTGAAACAAGGTCACGACCAGGTCTTTGATAACTCCTAGACATTGAACCTTTCTGGAGTCAAAGGAATAGAGGTCATGATAGGCTTGGCTGACTTCTAGCCCTAACTCTTCCATGACAGTTTTGGGCATGAGGTTGTGAGAAGCCCCCGTATCCATCAAGCAGTTGTGCAGTACCTTGTCATGGATGTTCAAGGAAGTGTAGAAGAGAGGGGATGAGTCATTCATGTCTTCTACCATAGGACCTAGAATAACTGCAGGCTTTTCATCTTGTAAATTGATGGAGTCTGTGGGAAGGCATGAGACCTCAGACTGTAAAATCTCAGAGAAGCATTTCTTGAACCCTTCATGTTTAATCAATTCGGTTAGGGGCACAGGAATCCTGATCTTTTGAATTTCATGCTTGAAATTAAAAGAAGATGTAAGCTCTGGGATTTCTCTTATTTCGAGAACATGATTCTGGACTATGGGAGAGAGGGGTTGGTGCTTCTTACCTCTGTGACTGTCCGCTACTTCATTAGTAGGTTTCTCTGTTCTAGTGGACTGCTCAGGAACATCAGGCGCTACTATCCTTTTCTTGGAACGCAGATCATACCTGCCTTGGCTTCCACTAGCCTTGTCTCCTTTACTCAGTTCATTAGCTGATTGTCCATGAGAGACTCCTCGTATGCTAATTGAGTGAGATGAGGAAAAGGAGGAGTGTCCCCGAAGCAATGGATTTTAGGATCCAGCTCATCTGTTTCCCCTTCTTCCCCTTCGGCCACAAAATTGTTTTGAAAAGGGGCCTGAATCTTCTGGTCTTCTCTGTCTCTTCCCCTCTCCCTTTGCACAGTCGGGGAAGCAATATTGTTCGTCCTTCTGAAACCTTCTCCCTTTTCGGTGTTTTGGGGGCCCTTGTATGCTTGCCTCCCTTCCACCTTCATTCTCTCCATCTCTGCAGACAGAGACTTCACCATCCTGGTCAGTTCATCCACTTGAGGGTGGGGCACCAATGGGCCAGAAGTTGAGGCTTCCGAACTTCCCTTTCTTCTATCTGCGTCGGTCTTGTTTTTCAGTCTGTCAGTTGCTAATACATTGGATTCCACTTCTATGGCTGTGTCTTGCATTTGAGCTAAGGAGGTGGCTCTTCTTTCTCTCAATAAAAGACAGAAATCGAGGCCAAATGCACTAGCATAAGAAATCTTGGCCGAGGCTTCTGAGGGCTTTATTTCAGCAGGGATTTTATTATACATCTTATTGAATCTTTTGGAGAAGTCAGAGACAGACTCTCCTTCCATCTTCTTCAAAGACCCGAACTGTGTCATGTAATACATGAAATCCTTCCTATCTCCCCACTATCTCAGGAAAGCACTATCCAGGGCTTCGATCCCAACAATAGATCCGGGGGCCAATCCTCTAAACCATTTCCTCACCTCACCATCCAGGCTCTGGATGAAGACTCTCATCTAGACATCTTCATTTTCAATGTTGAGGTTGTCTGCATAACTGTAGAAAACAGCCAGGTGTTCTTCCACAGTTATGTCCCCTTCTCCAGTGAACTTGGGCATATATTTCAAGTAATCTCCAGCAGGGAGAGGATTCATAGGATGGGGTAGAACTAAGCGAGCATATCTGGCAGCGACTATGGCATCCATTCTATTTAGAGGGGGATTAGCACCAGCCATAGGAATATTAGGTGGAGGAGAGCTTGGAGGAGAAGGAGTTCACGAAGGGGCTACTGGGAATGAGTCTCGAAGTGGAATGGGAAACAGAAGGGGGTTTAAGGAGAAGGCTAATAGGCTCAAGTCAGTAGATGCTCCTGTTTGTGCAGGAGTGATAATAGTAACAAGAGAATGAGCGATAGAAATAGGAGTGGGGAAATCTTCAGCGGTCCTGGGTCTACGCCGAGTTACAACTTCGGAGGAGAGGGGAGTGACAAGGGTTTCTCCCTCCAATCCCAGACCAGGAGAGGAAAACTCAACAGAAACACTCCTGAAGTTCAGGAAATGGGAAACCTCTGAAGGAGGCCTATTAAGAAACTGAAGAGGAGAAAATGGAGTTCCTACAGAAGGAGATGGCGGATTACCTGATTCGGGGATGGAAGCTTCTTCCTTAGAGTTCTTTCCTTTTCTGAGAACCACCTCTGGATCAGTTTCAGGTGTAGCTAGAGGTAGTTGTGGATGAGACCGCGTGTGTCTACCTCTGAAAGCCACAATTAACAGAGCAGGTTCACCACAGTGGAGTCATCACAATGGAGTCGCTAGGTGCACAGTAGAAATCTTCAAAGGCTCTGATACTCGATGCACCTTCAGAATCAGAGGCTCAATGTCATTCAATCCCGGGGAAAATTTTCAACTTCATCCCCGACAACGGCACCAGAAATGTTAGCGTCATAAGTCACTCCTAGATTGCTTGCAGGAGCAGAGCCCAACACCCATCAGTTTTATGTCATGATTCGTTTAATGGGGTGATCGAATGGATAAAGACTCAAGAAGATATAGCTTTAACTCAGGAAACCGGGCCTGGTATGTAGAAAGCAAGGGAGGTCTTGATCCAACTTCTGTCAGTAAATTGATTAAAGGGTGGTAGAGGGAAGACTTGTGAGAAGGGCAAGTGAGACTGCCTTGGACGACAGGCCTTCGAAATCTTGAAGATGAAAAACTCGAAAGCCAAGATCCTCTTGGTCCAGAGTCTCAAGGAGCTGAAGGGTGACTCGACTGAATCCTCCAATTCCGAGTCATTCAGCGCTAAGAAAATCATAGGAACCGATTAGAAGCAATGCAATTGTTACAATGATCCAACCTACATCATCCTATAATAGCTACAACTCGACTGGATCCTCCAATTCTGAGTTGTTCTAACATAGTAAATAAAGAGATGGAAAAGGGGTTGACATCCATAAAGTAAGAAGTCTCCAATGCCTTGTACATTAACCGGAGCGACCAACGCTTCATCAAAACTTTACAATCGGGAGCTTTGCTCAACCATCGATCCCTTCAAAAAATGCCAAAACTGAGTACATATACTTGGGCAGATTTGTCCAACAGAGGCGCGCTCGCCCTCCAAGGTGTAGCGTCTCTTCCATCAATCTTTGGGCGGAAGTCCTTCGTTAGACGTCTCCTTAACTTCGCATGGCCTTTGCAGGGGAGGTAGCTGAAACATTAAAGGCTAAAATGGCATGTGCAGACTTCTCTGTCTAATCGAGGACTTTGGCATGGCTTCTTTGGAAAAATCAGTACAAGGACCCCTTCGACCAGACCGCTCACCAGACCATCCATACCTCACACTTAACGAATGAAAGGAGGTTTCAACCACCCGTTCTTGCCTTCATTTACTCCAAGCAAGAAACAATATTGAGATTGGATCTGATGGCACATGGAGATCGCGATGATCCCCTCTGTAACTGAACTCGGTGCCTTTGGCCTTCTTTACACATCTCCTTTATTTCCTCGAGTGACCACGGGCTGTGACCATGTGCTTATTCCCATAGGCGCTTTTGACGTTCGTGGATAGGAAGGAGCTAATCCTTACTTATCATAGTTGCGATGGGAGAAACGTTGAGACGGCTCAATTGGGCACCACGCGTCCTTCAGATCTGACGCTCCTAAACTCGCCCAACACTGCTGTGGGCCTTAGGTCCTGGATGCACTCGTTACTTTGTGCATCAGGGATATGAGGGAGCTGCTCCTTGCGCTTCGAAACTGCAATGGGCGAAAAGGTGGGGATCCTAATCACGCACCAGGTGTCCATTTCAGATGGACGGTTGAGACTGCCCCTTGATACTCTGGGCCTGACTTTGGGCACTATCGACACTTCGCGGTTCGGGGTTTCGAGATGTACAACAACATAAAACCTTCACTCTTTGAACTCGCGACTGTCGAAAATCCGACGTGACCAGATCTCGTGCCACGTGTCCTTTGGGATGAACGAATGCCATCCGTTCCTGCACAAAATACGGGCGCTAACCACGGTGCAACTTTGCTAACCGCGATTTCTCGCCAACCGTTGATCTGTCCCTTTGGATGAATCTTGATCGTTAAAATCAAACTACTTTCTCGCTTGATTTAAGCCCAAAATAGGTTTCTTCTGTGAACTGCGCTCGGCGCTCATCGCTCCACCTGCAGGCCTGATCGCTCCTGCGCTTTGGACGAGTAATGTTACTAACAAAAGTGAACATTCTTCTTAATGAAAGAAGTCCTTTGAGAAGTCTGAGAATAATATGCCACTACTAAAATTGGATGTTAAGTTCGAGTTGCCGACCTATGATTGAGAATTGAATGCCGAGAAATTGGACAATTGGATCAAGCAGATAGAGGTATATTGTAGGGTTCAAAAGTTCATGGATGAGTCTGCAAAGATACAGTTAGCTTCTCTTCGACTAAGTGGAACTGCCTTAATATGGTGGGAGAGTAATATGCAAGTTGATATTGTTCAAAAGGGTCAAATAATCTCTTCCTAGGATAAGTGTACCTATGATATAAGGAAACAATCATCTCCACTGACACATACACAGATGACAATGATCAAGTAGTAGCATCTAAGACAGGGTAAAGGCTAGAATATTCAGACATATACACAAGAATTAAAAAAGAAGACATTATCACTAGGAATTCCATTGTATACTCACAAAACTCTTTTGAAGTATATTAGTGGCATGCATTCATATCTTCATCAGACTATTCTAATGTTTAGCCCTACTAACATTGATAAGGTGTTAGTACAAGCTACACATCTAGAGGCTAGTAAAGGTAAGCATGTGAGGGAAGATAAGAAGCCATTCAAGTTTGAGAAGAAACCAAAAGGTAAATGGACGAATAAGAAATAAACCACAGTGAAGCAGGCTAAGGGAAGACTGAAATATCCTTGATCCAGCTAATCTGGATATCTACTGCTGAACTACGGTTTTACCACTGAATCTGATACTATGGGGGTTTCTGAATGCGTTTGAGTTATTGTGTGAACATGCTTGGTGATTTTCGCATGTGTGTTTCAATTCATTAAGTGTTTTAGCAGTATAAGACAATGCATGTGAAATAAGGACAACACAACTCACTGATATATATAATGCGGAAAAAGAAGGAAATAAAATAATAACTAGAAGTAGATATAATAATCATCAATTAGATATCATGGATCGTCACTGGAATACAAATCAACTAATAAGAAATACCCGTTGTCAGAACACTGAATGTTGGTATACGCATGCACAGATAGATCGACAAAAAGCAGTCTGACAACTCACAGTAACTGCTGCAGAATATGGAAAACTCGCCCTGATGGCGATACATGTCGGAATGAGCTAGAAACTATCTCAAAATAAGTGCACTGGCCTCTAGGCTAATCCTGATGACTGTCGAACTAAATATCTAACCTCTGAAGCTCTGTATGTCACCCCCTATGGGTTTGTGCACCTCCTAGGCTGTAGGAGTGTGCCCTAGTGATTACACCGACAGAATATGATGATGTATAGCTCAAAACGATCATCCTGGCCTCCTCTGTAATGGGTTGGAAGGGTTTCCTCAAATATACTCCAAAATGTCCCCTGGAACCCCAAATGTGCTTCCTCCAGAGCTGCGCCCTAAATGACTGTTTTCTTCTTTCCGAGAGATTCCACTGTTAGAAAATGATGACATGTGGCTCAATAGGTGCGCCCTATCTAGCTCTCTAATGGGCCGGAAGGAATCGGCCAAATACTGAACTGTCTCAAGCGGCCACACAAACCCTCTCTCTAACCGTTGTGCCCTCACTGGCTGAGTTGCACAATCACTGAACTGGATACCTGTAATGCACGGTGAAATACCTGGATGGTATATCTGATAGGATAGGGTGTGTATCTCAACACTGAAACCAATCAATGGTGGTGGTTTCCTCTAGAAATCCACAAAACAACAAGTAGGTCGATTTCCTCCTCCTCTCCAAATATCTCAACATCAAATCATAACATAATTCTGAATTAGGTTGCTTTACCCTTCCATTATAGCTTCCCAAAACCCTAATTCATTGTTGACCTTTTCCCTCCAAGTGACTTTTACTTTATGTTATAATTCCTTGAATAAATCACTTAATTAATTAATTAATTAACCATTTTACCTCTAAAGAGTGATTTATCCATCCTTATGGCTTCTCCGACCACTGAAAGTCACTTCTCATCATCTTTTCCTGTAATGTTCTTCTTCCTAATTCCGATGAGATATTACACTAAGAGGTTTCTCCAATTAATATTCCCATTATGACATTCTTAGTGAATTTAATTAAGATATGACCCATAATAACTCAAAATTACGGAATTTGTCGGAAAGCAACGGAACCAAAGCCAAGCTATGCGGAATGGATCCTGATGATGAACGATGCAAGTCAAGCCCAATAAAACCCATCAATATCTCCTGGACTCTCTGTCACCCCTATCTGGCTACTCTGGTAGGCATAACACTCTATAATGTTATAATGTCCCAAAATGGGGACATTATAGTCCTCCCTGCTGAAATATTGCTTGTCCTCAAGCAATAAGTGAATCCAACTACATATGATATCGAGGTCCCATATCCACTTGTGTGGCACAAGGTAGACTCCCCTCAAGATGTGTCCTCTCTAGGTGCTCACCATGCATGAGACCCACATGCTCTCGATAAGTAGAATAATCAATGGCCAAAGAATCTCAGTCAATCCCCGAGCAACCACTCTACTCGAAACTCAACTCCATCAAACGCTGAACTACCAAGAACTCCAATCCATGGATCCTGTATCAGAATGTGAACTGCAATGCCTCGTGAAATATAGTCTAGTAACATATCAATACCATGAGTCTCCTACATATAACACATGGTCTCAACCTGAAATGAGTCTGTCCTCCAATACCGTACCAACCCCAACACATCCTCCACCAACTGAATGTGTTTCTACCATAGTGAGGTACTACAAGACCTCAAAAAATCACCAACAAGTGATGTGATCCCCCCAATACTGAAGCTCACTGGAAATTCAAAGTGACTTCCCCTAGCAAAGATCCACTCATCTCCATCAGTCAATGAAATGCCCAGCACTGTAATCCCAGGATCCCATGCTAGCCTCTGACAGGGATCATCACACGGACACTGCACAACTATGATCATGACTGTCTACTCAAAATATACATATTGGATCCCCCACTCCTGGATCCTAATGCTGAAATACTTGTGAAAACTGGGCCTACTGTCAAGACGCTGAACCTATAAAGGTATCTCTGTGGAATCATCATCTGCCCAGCCACCTCCATACTCGATCATGAGTATCAATAGGGAGAACCTATCTCGCCACATAGAAAAATTCTCTGCAAGCCCTCTCAAAACCATCCAAGAGTGAAGTATGTTGCTCTCTAGCGTAACCTGGGCCATCATAAGATGAAACAACCCACTAACCAAATGGATTCTCGGATCCCATGGAAAAATTGGAAGTTCATCACTTCCAATCCCCACTAACTGCTCAGGTGTCATAATGATAACTGTCAGAAGCCCTCCATCCTCATCCCAATGAGAATTTGAATCTGTGTCACCCTCTGAGATATCTGCTATCCCACGACCTAAGATTCTCACCATCACGCCCAAGGTATCAACTGTCTGTATCTGATGATCCACCCCTATCCTACTGTATGCAATAAATGCACTCATGTCAGGTGGTCTCGGCCTACCAACTCTCCATGTCCCCTTACACTTTCTATCTCCCTCTATGTTGATGTCAATGATGAAAGTATCGGGAAAAGATAACAAAAACATATGTAACCAACTGTAGGACTGGAAAGTATCATATTCTTTGGTCAATCCCCAGGATTGGACCAAAAAGTGTTCCACTAGCACCCATGGTGAATAATCATCTAAACTCCAACTATCAGATACAATAATAATAACTCCACAAACTGCTGGTCAATCACTCTCCCTCCATCATCACTCAGATATTTGTTGCTACTATGAAGGTGATCTCCCAGAACTGTGTTGTTGAAAGGGAGAGGAATCTCCATGCTCCACTAAGTGTGTCTCCTCCCTGCAATCCAATTCATCCCCATGAATCCCACTGTACATCTCTCTCATCATCATATGTCCAAGGTGTATTGCCGAATCAACCTCTGTGTGGATATCAACCAATCCTAGAGCACAAATGAAAGTGTCCTCGTAACTTCCCTTGGCTCTGGAATCCTCATGTGTATGTGTATGAACGATTGTCTCAGAACTACCCATGAATGGTGGCCCCTGTGACACCCGGACATCCTCTAGTAATGTAACTAAGGAACATATCTTACTCTCTGTTGATATAGATATAGTGTATCTCTGACTAGTCTCCTCAAGGAGCTCATCTAATCTGGACTTTGATTCTTTAAGGGTTGTTTGTGCTCCTTCCAAGAATCCTCGTGTGCTCACCAACTCATGAGTGATTCGACCCACCTCAACCTCTTGATCCATCAGTGCCCTATGATACATCTTTCCAATATCCAATAGGTAATCCCTATCCATCAATAACTATTGGTAGTCAGACCTCATCACAATCGCTCTCTCCATGAGTGTATGGAACTCATCAATGGAAATTCCCCTATCTGAACTATCATGTGCCATCGAGGTCCTCCAACAATAACCTGCCACCAATGCATGTGTATCATTAATGCATCTAGTGGCTACCATGATCCTGTCCTCGTTGACTTTCAATTGTTTTGTCAAGTGTCATGACCCCTGATCACAACCCTGTTGAGGTGAAACCTCATGCCTCTCACTGCTAGTGTCAATAATGGAATCCTCAACAACACACTCCTCAAAAGATAAGGTATTGAATTGCCCACTTTCCACTGTGCTATTGAGTCCTCTTATATTCCACTGCACGCCATCACCAACTGCGACCCCCATATGAATCACATTATATCCTTTATGGACAGTTGTATCCTCCTATGCACTCACCCTACTAATATCATATGTTCTTGGATCCCATACAGATGTGTCCCGACACATGCTATGGTCATCCCGACCAATAAGGAGTGCATCCTCATCACTGTAGATCAATCCTGGGAGTAAGTGTCCCAACAATCTATCAGTCTCCACAACCTCGTCCACCAATGGAATTTCCAAGAGTGGTGACTCACTCTCCTCATACTGATAGGTATGTGTAAGGTCAACTAACTCTAATCCATACCTCTCCTCTTGGTTCTGTAGGTCCATATGTCCCTTGTGTACAATCCCCACACAAGGCTCCTCTACCATATCAGGAATGCCACTGATATCCTCATGTGTCATGGCTAGCATAGGTTACTGAGAAGATGAAAAATGTGGATCACTCATCATAGGAAGCTCATCAACCTCCATACATGACTTCCTGGAAGCCACGTCTACACCCAAGGGTTGGTCATCCAACTAGCTAATCTCATCACATCCAAGTGCCAACACATATGAATCCTCACAAGTGTCATCACTATGTTGAAGTGTTGAAGTCTCAACACTGCCTGGTAGGGAAAATGAAGAACATGCGCTATCATCCTATCCATCCAACTGTCCCTCAGATGCACAGGAGTCACTAGCCTCATCTGACTGCTCTAAATAGTAATAGGTGGTTGCATTCTCATGCACCTCCTCATCCTCACTGTCATAGTGTACCTCAACAATGTGCACCTTCCCCTTCTTGTCCCCTGATAGTTGGGGTTCATACCACTCAAGATGTTTGATGGTGCAAAAATCCTTGAATGACATGTCTTCATGAAATTTCATACCAAGCTCCTGATGTTGTCTCAAACAATTTGCAAACTCCTCATCATGTCCTTTCTGTCCTGTTTGTTTCCTCTTTGAACCACTAGGCCCTCTTCTGGCATTGGCACCTATAGTGCTCATGCTATGCTGGAGCATCTGTGCACTAAGTTTCATCTATTGTATGGCGATCAATAGGTCTCTCTATCCCCTAGCTAGGTCATTCAACATGTCCTGCGTAATGTCAAAATGTATCTCGGGGCCTTTCCCCTTGCCCTCAGGTGTCTCACGCCTATCACCCATAGTCCCCTCTATCTCGGCCTCTGTGTCTGAACAGATATGCTCTATGTCATCTATCTCTGGCTTTGTATCTGACTGAGTGTGGAAAGGGTTGTAATCCCTTCGGTTTCTATCTCTCCTATCTCTGCTATGACGTCTGCAGTACTAAATGTACTCATCCCCAATATGTCCTTGACCCTCTGGGTATTCTTCACATGTTCCCAGAATCATGGGTTTATGATAAACACTTCTTCAAAGGATGGTAGGAAGAAGGCTCTGATACCATTGAAATATCCCTAATCTAGTTGATCTGGATATCTATTGTTGAACTATGGTTTTACCACTGAATCTGATACTCTGGGGGTTTTTGAATGTGTTTGAGTTATTGTGTGAACATTCTTGGTGATTTTGGCATGTGTGTTTCAATTCATTAAGTGTTTTAGCAATATAAGACAATGCATGCGAAATAAGGACAAAACAACTCACTGATACATATAATGCAGAAAAAGAAGGAAATACAATAATAACTGGAAATAGATATACTAATCATCAGTTAGATCTCATGGATCATCACTAGAATACAAATAAACTGATAAGAAATACCTGTGGTCAGAAGAATGAATGTTGGTCTGCGCATGGATGGATATATCGACAAAAAGCAGTATGGCAGCTCATGGTAACTGCTGTAGAATCTAGAAAACTCACCCTAATGGCGATACCCATCGGAATGAGTTTGAAACTGTCTCAAAAGAAGCACCTTGGCATCTAAGTTGACCCCGATGACTGTCGGACTAAAGATCTGACCTCTAAAGCTTCGTATGTCACCCCCTGGGGGTTTTCACACCTCCTAGGTTGTAGGAGTGTGCCCTAGTGATTCCATTGGTGGAATCTGACAATGTATAGATCAAAACGATTTTCATGGCCTCCTCTATAATGGGTCAGAATGGTTTCCTCAGATTTGCTCCGGAATGTCCCCTAGAACCCCAAATGTGCTTCCTCAAGAGCTCCTCCCTAAATGATTGTTTTCTGCTTTTCGGGAGATTCCACCATCAGAAACTGACGACAAGTGGCTCAATAGGTGCACCCTGGTTGGCTCTTCAATGGGTTGGAAGGAATCGACCAAATACTAAACTGTCTCAAGCGGCCACACAAACCCTCTCTCTAACCCTTGCGCAATCACTAAACTAGATACTTGTAATGCACGGTGAAATACCTAGATGGTATCTTCGATAGGCTAGGGTGTGTCTCTCAACACCAAAACCAATCAATGGTGGTGTTTTCCTATAGAAATCCACAAAACAACAAGGGGGTCGATTTCCTCCTCCTCTGCAAATATCTCAACATCAAATCATAACATAATTCTGAATTAGGTTGCTTTACCCTTCCTTTATAGCTTCTCGAAACCCTAATTCGTTGTTGACCTTTTCCCTCCAAGTGACTTTTAATTTATTTTATTATTCCTTGAATAAATCATTTAATTAATTAATTAATTAACCACTTTACCTCTAAAAAGTGATGTATCCATCCTTATGGCTTCTTCGACCACTGAAAGTCACTTCTCATCATCTTATCTTGTAATGTTTTTCTTCTCGATTCTGATGAGCTATTACACTAAGAGGTTTCTCCAATTAATATGCCCATTATGACCTTCTTAGTGAATTTAATTAAGATATGACCCAGAATAACTCAAAATTACGAAAATCGTTAGAATGCAACAAAACCAAAGCCAAGCTATGCGGAATGGATCCTGATGATGAACGATGCAACTCGGGCCCAATAAACCCCTCAATATCTCTTGAACTCTCTGTCACCCCTATCTGGCTACTCTGGTAGGCATAACACTCTGTAATGTTATAATGTCCCAAAATGAGGACATTACAAAGACCTACATTTTCCCATTGAAAGAAAAAGGGACATGAGGAATCACAATGTTGGAAGTTGCATCCAAAATTACAACCGAAGAAATTCAAGGATAAAGGGAAGTAGAAGATTGTTGTATCAACTCATTAGGATCTAGGGTCATATTTCAGAGATGAATCCAAGATCATGTCCATAGGGAGCAATGATGTATCAACTATCAATTCAAATTCTTCAATTGTGTCCGCCAAAATGGAAAGTGATATCGATCAAAAGAAGAGAAGCGAGTTTTTTCATGTCAGAGTTATAGTCAAGCATACTAAGGTAGATACTTTATTTGACAGTGAATCTCAAGTTAACGTAATATCTAAAGCAATTGTTAAGAAGCTGGGATTGAAGACGACGCCTCACAAAAATCCATATCCATTAGGTTGGGTGTGTGACAATGCTAAGTTGCATGTACAAAGCAGTGTAAGATCATGTTTGCAATTACATCTAAGTTCTTTGATGAGGTCGAGTTAGATGTTGTGCCTCTTGAAATTTCTGACATTGTCTTTGGTAGTCCATATTTATTTGATAGAATGGTTGTGTTCTATCGAGAAGAAATAAATATCACCTTCTCAAGGATGGAGTTGAATATATTGTCAAAGCTCATCGCATCAAAACTAATGTTTCTTTAGTGAGCACAGGGAAAATGAAGAGACTTGTTAGCACAAGTAAATTTTTGTTCTCATGATAGTGATATGCCATAGGAGCAGTTTTTATGCAAGTAGATATGCCATGGGAGCAGTCTTTATGCAAAGAGGTAAACCTATATGTTATCATTCTGAGACTTTCACTCAAGCTATGATTAATTATCCAACATATGATAAGGAACTGTATGCATTGGTACAAAGTGTAAAGAAATGGAAGCATTATTTAATGGGAAAGGAGACAATAATTCATACTGACCATCAGCCATTATAGTATTTGCAGTCACAGACCAAGTTACAACAGTCACAACACTTTAGGTGGATGGGTTTTCTACAACAATTTCGTTTGGTAATCAAGTGTAAGAGGGCTATTCATAACAAGGTTGCAAATATGTTGTCAAGACCGGTAATTAATACATCTACAATACTCATGTATAATACTTTAGCACATGAAATCTATGTAGAGAAATATGAATGGTATGATGATTTTAAAGAAGTATATGATGCATTAACTTAGGACAATCAATAGTCAAATTACTATATGCATGACAATTTGTTATATCATCTTGGGAAACTATATATACCAAGAGATGAAAGAGTGAATGTAATCAAAGAATCTCATACATATTTCATCTCTGGTCATTTCAGGGTTGGTAAGACAGTTTCATAATTACAAAGATATTACTATTGGCCTCAAATGAATGAGACAGTTTCCAAGTATATAAAAGTGTGTGTCATGTGTGCCACAAGTAAGCATAGCAACAAAAAGTTAGGACTATATACACCACTTTAGTACCTTCACATCCATAGGAAAGTATCTCCATGGACTTTGTAGGGGGTTTGTCGATGTCCAAGACAGGTCATGATTATCTATATGTCGTAGTGGATAGATTTAACAAAATGTGTGTTTTAATGCCATGAAAGAAACATGTCACAGTTGAGCAGACAACACATGTGTTATTCGCTAATGTATGGGTTCATTTTGGAATTTCGACACATATTATATTAGATCGAGACTCTCATTTTTTGGGAAAGTTTTGGTTTCATTTATGGGAGCTAATGGGCACTAAGTTGAAGAAGAGCACAAATTTTCATCCACAGACAAAAGGATAGATAGAGGTGGTGAAAAAAACAATGGTACATCTACTTCGAAGATACTGCAGAAGCATCCTAAATTATGGGATGAATAATTACCTTATATCTAGCATGCCTATAATCATGCTATGCATTTGTCTACTCAGAAAAATCCTTTTGAAGTATGTTTGGGGTACTTGCCTAAATCACCTATGTAATTTTTTTTGGAGAAGCAAGTAAAGAAGATGGACATGATGATATAGATAAAGCTAAAAGGTTCATTCAAAAGATTCAACATGTACATCAAGCAGTATAGGAACAATTGGAGAAGAGCCAAGACAAGTATAAGGCAAGGCACGATAAACATCAGGTGGATCATCAGTTTGAAGCCGCTGATCAAGTATGGTTACATATAAAAAAAGATAGAATGAAAGGTGAAGGTAAAAAACTAAGGCCAATCTGATATGGTCCGTTCAAGATCATTCAAGATCTTAGAGAAGATTGGTACTAATGCCTTTCATTTAGACCTACCAGCCTACATAAAAATGTATTCAATAGTAAATGTTGAGAATTTGAAGCTTTATGAGCCTCCTATGATTATGGATCAAGATGAAAGCATTCAGGTTCCAAAAGTTGATGATTTTTCTCCAGAGTAGTTGGACGAGCTATAGGAAGATGTCATTCTCAATGGAAGGATTAGAGCTTCACAACGAGGTGATGTGGAATATCTTCGAGATGGTCTTAAATGGGTAAAACCAAGTAAAGAAAAATAGATAGCGATTAGAAGGGTGAACAAACTCTACCCGCACTTAGTTGTTGAGTAATTAAAATTTTTGGTGGTCCAAAAGTCCTTCAAAGGGGAGGAATGATCCAGGAGGATCCATGAATTCTCACAGAGGTCCAGAAAGCTCTGAAACATCCACAAAGATCCATAATGGTTCAATAATGCTCAAAATTTGACCATCACAAATCATCATGAAAACAACATCACTGCGAAGAGCTTGTCGTCAGCTTTCCAATGGTGTAAATGGTAAGTCAAACAGAGTTTGTATGCAAAAGTTATAAGCGGTCAAAGTTCCAGTCAATCGGGTCAAAGGTCAAAATACATGGGAAAATAGGGGTGACGCGTGTCACCACTGCAAGGGTGACATGTGGCACATAGTTATTTGCATCTGACTAGACAAATTGTACTTACAGGTGGACGAATTGCAGGATGACAAGTGGGCACAAGTGGTTTAATGACATATTGACAAGTGGCATGTACAAGCCAATGAGAGGCCGCCATGTGGCGACCTCCCATTGGCCAATATTGGTTAGTGTGTGTAAAATTATGGAGTCAACGGGGGTCAAACCCGTGACCTCCATAACCTCCAAAGGTCTAAAAATTCCCTCCATACCAACACACTACCACAATGTCACTTGACATATATATAGTTGCAATTGTATTTAAATTCACAATAAAGTTATAATGGGCAGCCAAAGGGTCGAGTGCCTAAGCTCTCGACCCTTGGCCTATATGTATATCAAGTAATCGTTCCACTAAACAAGGATCTATCCATGAAATACGTGGGGGGGAGGGGGGATACTATTTATAACATATAGTTTTGACTATATGCCAAACCGTTGTAACATAAAATGTTATATAGTTTGGTCGGTGGGGCTTGAGTCCCCGACCTACTATATATATTACCAATGACTTAACCAATCCACCTAAAGCATGGGGTTAGTTATAAAACCCTCCAAATTACATTTAATGTATGTCCATAATTTAAGAGGTTGGTTAGGGGGCATGTGCCCTATTTAATAGCATGTGGCCCAAGGTAAAACACAATTAATTTTTGCAAAGTTTGGTCTCGTAACTCGTGCCTGAGGGTACCAAAGTTATGAGGCTACACCGTAAATCATGCCAAGGGGTTCCTTGATGGATTTTCGAGAATTTTATATGTATTTTGCAAGATTTTTCGCTAGGAATCTAACGGTACACTTCATTTCTGCATTTGAGCAACATGTAAAAGGGTCATTGTAAAACACAAGTATTTGAGCATTAATAAAAGGTCTCTATTGGAAGCGGACTCAGAGAGGTAGCCCAAATTGGGTGAACTCTGTTTTTCCAACTTGTGTATGTGATTACATTATTGTTGTTTGTTTCAAGTTCAATTATTTGCAAGTTAATTATCATTAAAGTGGAATTGCCTAGATAAGTTTTTCACATGTAATTTGCAAACATTCAAGTGATCATTTTATTTCGAAGATCAAGTCGATGTTTATGTGTATTTTAAATTAACAACATCTAAGGATTTTTCGGATCAAAGACAAAAGATGGGAAATGAAAGATCACTAGGGTAGGCAGAATGCCAAGGGTTACATTGACCTACGATAAATACCAGAATTGTATCCAAGACAAGGGATTTTTGGCTTTTCAAACCTCGTACACTTCTAAACTATTTTGAGAATACAATGTCAACAACTAAAATTGGAGATATTTCCTTAGAGTTTTCATGTACTATTGCTAAAATTGTTAATACGGAGAATCCCTCAAGGCCAACTTTTGACAGAGAGGACTCAGATGTGTTGTTGTTTTTGTTGAGATTTGGGTACCTTGGAAAGTGGTCCCCATGTGCTTATGAGTCTCTAAGCACAAAGGGGGAAGACTATTACCCTTGTACTTTACTTTATGATTCTAATTTCACTTTGACTTAGGAGTTTTAAGTCAAAAGTGA
>ML778591.1:884305-923419 GCA_009831015.1 Picea engelmannii | reverse complement strand
TTTAAGTCAAAAGTGAAATATGTCACTTAAGTCATAAAGTGACAATTAATTCACAATGTGGGTGAATTAATAGACATAAAGCAACTAAGGAAAGTGGGTTTCCTTAGTGAGATTTTTGGAGTTGATCTCACCCATTGATTAGAATTGTCTAGATCTAATCTAAGCCATTGATCTTTTAGGGTTGGCATGAGGAGGCTAAAGAGAGGGTAAAGGCATTTTGGAGACTCATTCTTGACTTGTGAGTTTTGGAGAAGAGAAGAGGGGCACATTTCTTGAGGAGAAGGATGGCACACTTCATGAGGGTTTGAGCAAAACCCTTGAGAGATTGAGGAGAGGCTCTTGTGTTGTTTGAGCTTGCATGGAGAGCATTTCCATGGAGCCATAGCTTCCATCTCTGAGAGGGAGCATTTTCATGGAGGAGGGGCACATCTTGAGGAGGAGGGCGCATTCTGTTTCCTTCATTTTCTCATCAGAGGAGGAGGTCTTGTTAGATTGAGATGAGGTCTAATGCATAGGGAGAGGAGAGCTTGGGTGCTTGTTTCAATGGAGAGAGACATTCAGTTGATGGCTCAGTTTATTTCTAGTGATCATTTCTGCTAGGAGGAGGGTGCACATGTTGAGAGGATTGGTAGCTACCTGGTAGTAGATCTGCTTGGAGGATTCGAGCTCTGACAATTTCAGTGGAGAGGCAGCACATGAGAGGACATTTGTGTGGAGGGAGTTCTTCATTGGGTTACTTATGAGCTAGGGCGCTTCAATTCAATACAGAGGGCAACAAAGGGAGAGGGCGCACCACAGTTTGGGCACTTCTTTCTCTGGTTCTTGTGGCAAGGCTCATGAGGAGATTGCTATGTATACAGGTTCCATTGTATTTCATTACTTGTTGTATCTTTTTCTTTAATCATCATTATATAGACAAATATCCCAAATTGGTTTTCCCCGGGGGGGGTTTATCCAAGGTCATGTTGACCAAAAATACCTGTGTACAAAAATGTATGTGTTAGTTTCTTAGATCTATTCAGTTTCAGCTGTAAAGATCTTTAGGTGTGTTGTACTTATTTTAGTATGCATGTGCTAACTTATAGTTACTAAAACTACATGCTAGAGCACCTAAAATTGGAAGTGCAACCATAACAAATCAACAAGAATTTCTTGGACTATTGGCTTTCCTAAAACAACAACAAACACTTTACATAATAGTTGAAACTTAGAGCCTAACTGTGGTCAAATATAGACCCAGTAGGCATGCTTGATAGGACCTGAAAATATTCATGGTATCAGAGCTAAGGTGGCTGAAATTTTGAGCAGTTGGGACAACATTTTGTTGGTTGTCATATACATCTTCTTAGCAGATTTTTGAGGACAACCATTGACTCATTCATTGGTTGTTAGAGGGAATATTTTTGCAGAGGACAGTTGGGAAGTTTTTGGCACATGTGGACAACCTCTTTTCACACCTGCATGGAGAAGAGTGAGGCTGTAGAGATGACCTCTTTTCACACCTAGTGATTGGGAGTGAGGTCATGGATTCACTTGCCTCTTTTCACACCTGTGTTGATAGGAGTGAGGCATCGTTCCTTTGCATTGGGAGCATCAAAGTGAGCACAGTTGGTAGACATGTCAGTATCTCAGATGAGTGTGGAGGACAGGCTAGCCAGGGCTAGCAATTGGTCACCTTGGAAGGTGAGGATGGTCTTTGTCTTAGAGGACCTTGAGCTATGGGACATAGTCGAGGCAACTGTTCCTCCCATTCCTGTCACTGCACCCGCCTTGGTTGCAAAGTTAAGGAGGAGGAACAAGAAGGCAAAGATGATCATATGTGATGCTATGAGAGATCACATTATTCCCCACTTGACTAGGAAGACTTGTGCATACGATATGTGGGCATCTTTGTGCAAGTTATACGAGAGATCTAATGAGAACCAGAAGATGGTTCTTCATGACCGAATTAGGGGTATTCACATGCTCGAGGACGAGATGGTTACTTCATTCCTTGGTAGATACACATAGATCAGAGATGAGTTGGCATCTGTTGGAGAGGTTGTGAACCCTAACTCTTTGGTGAGGCAAGCTATGAATAGCTTCACGAAACCATGGGGTCCATTTGTACGGGGCATTGTTGCCAGGGAGGTTATGCCTACATGGGAGAGGATGTGGGATGACTTCATCCAGGAGGAGATTAGGCTTGCAACCGAGGCCTCTGGACAGCAGCAGCAACAACAACAAAGAATTTATGGTGATGAGAACCTTGCTCTTTGAACAAAGGGCAAGAAGAAGACCGACCATGGAGGTTGGTAGGGTCCCAAGTTTTGGGCTCCACCACAGGGAGGAGAGAGCAACAGTAGCAGTGGGCAGAGGAGAGACATGAACATAGTGATATGCTTTGCTTGTGGAGAGATGGGTCACTATACAGGAAAATGTCCCAAGAAGAAGAAGAAGCAAGATGTGTTAGCAGCGACAACAGAGGAGATAGAGTTCGAGGAAAATTTTGCGAGAGAGCGTGCATTCATTACTACTTTATCTGCTATTACACCTTCCAGCATTAGTTGGGGATATCGAGTTGATGAGGACCAACTGATGCACAACAGTGATTCAAAGGGAGATTAGACTCAGTGTCCCTAGACATCTTCAGAGTGGGTGATTGGTCCACACAGTATAGCTATAGTTTCAGAGTAGTCGAGTAGATAGAGAGTGGGTACTATAGCTTCAGTGCATTAGAGGATGAGGAGGAGGAGGAGCAGGGCACCACAGAGGCTTGAGCCTCAGATGGCTTATGAGATGGGTAGATCAAGTTCTGGATCCACTTCAGGTAGAGGTGACTTGGCGAGAGGCCAAGTTGATGACTCTTGGTGAGAGACCAAGAGGGGGAGACTCTTGGTGATATGCCAAGAGTAGAGACTCTTGGTGAGAGGCTAGGAGTAGGAGGAAATCCTTGGTGGGACCAAGGTGGATATCTTCAGTGTGATGCCGAGATCTAGGTGATCTTGGATAGATGGAGATTCAGTGCCATTTATAGATCATGTAGATTGAACAGATCTGTGACAGATTCCACTTTCAGCAATCAGGGTACAACCATACTCATCGAGCATATGCCAGGAGGCAACCGTGTCCACTATAGCGATGATATTGGTGGTGACGAACACTTTCCTCGATAAGAGGGAGTGTTGAGATTTGGGTAACTTGGAAAGTGGTCCCCGTGTGCTTATGAGTCTTTAAGCACAAAGGGGGAAGACTATTACCCTTGTACTTTACTTTATGATTCTAATTTCAGTTTGACTTAGGAGTTTTAAGTCAAAAGTGAAATATGTCACTTAATTCATAAAGTGACAATTAATTCACAATGTGGGTGAATTAATAGACATAAAGCAAGTAAGGAAAGTGGGTTTCCTTAGTGATATTTTTGGAGTTGATCTCACCCATTGATTAGAATTGGATAGATCTAATCTAGGCCATTGATCTTTTAGGGTTGGCATGAGGAGGCTAAAGAGAGGGTAAAGGCATTTTGGAGACTCATTATTCACTTGTGAGTTTGGAGAAGAGAAGAGGGTCGCATTTCTTGAGGAGAAGGAGGGCGCACTTCATGAGGGTTTGAGAAAAACCCTTGAGAGATTGAGGAGAGGCTCTTGTGTTGTTTGGGCTTGCAAGGAGAGCATTTCCATGGAGCCATAGCTTCCATATCTGAGAGGGAGAATTTTCATGGAGGAGGGGTGCATCTTGAGGAGGAGGGCGCATTCTATTTCCTTCATTTGCTCATCAAAGGAGGAGGTCTTGTCAGATTGAGATGAGGTTTGATGCATAGGGAGAGGAGAGATTGGGCTCTTGTTTCCGTCGAGAGAGACATTCAGTTTATGGCTCAGTTTATTTCTGGTGATCATTTTTGGTAGGAGGAGGGCACACATGTTGAGAGGACTGGCAGCTACCTGGTAGCAGATCTGCTTGGAGGATTCGAGTTCTGACAGTTTTAGTGGAGAGGCAGCACAGGAAAGGACATTCTTGTGGAGGGATTTTTTCATTGGGTTACTAATGAGCTAGGGCGCTTCAGTTCAGTATAAAGGGAAACAAAGGGAGAGGGCACACCACAATTTGGGCACTTATTTCTCTGGTTCTTGTGGCAAGGCTCGTGAGGAGCTTGCTATGTATAAAGGTTCCATTGTATTTCATTACTTGTTGTATCTCTTGCTTTAATCATCATTATATAGACAGATATCCCAAACTGGTTTTCCCCGGGGGGGGTTATCCAGAGTCATGTTGACCAAAAATACTTGTGTACAAAAATGCATGTGTTAGTTTCTTAGATCTGTTCATTTTCAGCTATAAAGATCTTTAGGTGTGTTGTACTTATTTTAGTATGCATGTGCTAACTTCTGGTTACTAAAACTACATGCTAGAGCACCTAAAATTGGAAGTGCAACCGTAACAAATCAGAAAGAAGTTCTTGGAATGTTGGTTGTCCTAAAACATCAACAAACACTTTACATAACAGTTGAAACTTAGAGCCTAACTGTGGTCAAAGACAGACCCAGTAGGCATGCTTCATAGGACCTGAAAATCTTGAGTTTTGATGTGAACTATTTCAAGCAAAATGTTCGTTGCTCACATGGGTTGTAAGAGCATGTTTGTTTATGGACTATTCTAATGCAATATATGTTTCCTTGCAGTTTTGTTACTCTTTCTTATATTACATGTCCTGAGCGAATGCATTGTGAATGTATGCAGAAATGTGACTTAGACTTTTCTGGTTATAGACTTGAATGCATGTGTTTCTAACTCCGCGCCTTCATGAAAACTATCTGATTGGGGTTTATGCATAGTTTAATTTCATTACAACTCATTTTTTTATTATGGTTCTCTCTTAGCTAGGATATGATAGATTAGACCTGCATTTACATATTCTTCATCTACATATTCCATTTGCATAACCATCCATCACTCACCTTCATCAGTGGACTAGGCCGCAACCGGTAAAACCAAACCAACAATGGTTGTCGAGCCAGAATTAGGATGGATTCCCTATTCCAAACGATGAGAGGTCTAATTGGGACTTCTTACCAGAGAGAACCCCTTACTATTGTTAGGAAAATTTAGACACGTCAACATAATTGGTGCTAGAAGGAGGGTCAGATGACAAGCCTGCCCATGTGGAGTTATTTCATTAACTTTTAACCAGCCCATGGCTCCTCTCTGTACCTTTGTATATGATGACCCTTTGAGTATTTCAAGACCCACCGAGGCCATCTCAATCAAGACAATCAATCTCTTTTCAAACCCCAAATTCGATGGTGAAGGGCATGTATCTCCATTCAAGCATCTCAAATGATTTGACATTGCTCGACGAAATCTTAATATTGTTTAGGACAATGAAACGTGTCGACTCTTCATCCTCACATTCGAAGGGTGAATTAAATCCTAGTTTAGGAAATTGCCACCAAAATCGATTCATAGATAGAAATAACCTATGGAAATGTTTATCGCAGCTCATGAAGATTATGTATATGACGAACTCTTGGACAAATTTAAAGAAATCTGTAGGATCGAAAATGAATTTGTGGATATTTTCTTCCTAAGAGTTATGCATATTTTTCATAGATTTCCTAAAAATGACAAGCCCTCAGACCAACTAATCTCGAATTGGTTTTCCTATCTTGTCTCTAATCCTGAAAGGTGTGGCCTGGATGATCAAACCATATCTAATTCACAAAATTCAGGTATGACCACGAAAGATAAGGGGTACATAATCTCTGACTAGTACTTTGATGCAGCTGTGGGGGAATCCTTATCAACAATCTTAAACCCCATAGCCCTAGAGTGTGAACCATGTAACGATCCCCCTTCATCAAATCATGAACTTATTCTGGTCTGCAACGAATCTCCTATTGAAGAAGTCCCATCATTTTCAAAATATGGATATTTGCATCCACTTTATATAAATTTGTTTGATGATGATCACTTATGTTGACACGAAGTTTAAATTTTTTACCCTTTAAACCTGAAACTTTGTTTTTTCCTAGTCATGGAGCTGCCCTTCGTTCTAAAAAGGAGTAAAAAAAAAAAATCTTTCGATTTTTTTGGGGTTTTGGGATTCGTCTTTTCATGAGGTATGATTTTTAGTTAACAACTCCAGAGTCTCGGTGCTGAAATCTCGAAAAGGATTTATATTTAAAGAAATGAAAAAGAAAAAATGAGTGTTATAAGTCCCGACGCGCGTTTCTGCAAGATACCAGATATAATAAATATGCAGAACAGAAATAAAATGCTAGAAATGGCAGAATAACAGTAATATAACCAGCATAATCTCCACAATAACACAGTAATGATATAAGAACAACCACAGAAATAACACTTTGATTCAGAAAGCAATGTTCAGAGGCCTCTTCGAGGGGGAAACCTCCAGTCGAGCAACGCTCTGTTACAATAATATCCAAGCTAGGGTTTTCATACCCTCGACCCCTTTTTATACTAAATATGTCTATCAAGAGAAGCATCTAGAGGAAGATCCTTCTAAAAGCGGAAGCTTCTATTAGGTATTCTTACATCTGCCTTATTCTATTTTATTGAAAGGCCTTATTAATATTGACCTTTATTACATCCAAATATACTGATCTACCTATGTGCAGGTTAGGACCCTAACATGTCCGCCCCATTAAAAACAACCTTGTCCTCAAGGCTTGAGATGTGGAAACTGCTGCAGAATGGTAGTCGGTTCCCAAGTGGCATCTGCTGGAGTCGTATCTTTCCATTGGACTAGCACTTCCTTGATGGTTCTCTGAGACAGGCGACGCTCACGCTGGTCCAAAATTGCTTTTGGTTGTAGCCAAATGGATCCTTCTTCAGCTAACTCTAGAAGGTTGGTTTGAATTTGGCACCTAGTTCCAATCACCTTCTTTAAGCATGAAACATGAAAAACAGGATGTAGCTTCGACTGACTGGCCATAGATAACTAATATGCGACTTGTCCCACACGCTTGAGAACTGTATAAGGACCATAAAATTTGGGCGCTAGCTTCTGACAATGCTTGAACTTGAGGGAAGTTTTCTTGTATGGTTCTAGTCGCAAAAACACTTGATCCCATTCTGCAAATTGACGTTCAAAGCAACCTTGATCTGCTTGTTGCTTCATGTGATTTTGTGCCATGACCAATTTCTCTTTAAGGGTACAAAGAATATCCTCTCGAACTATAAGTGTTTGGTCAACCACCTAGACCTTCGAGGTACCCGGTAAGTATGAGAGAACTGAAGGTGGTATTTGTCCATATACCGCTTCAAAAGGAGTCATGTGAGTAGCTGTATGGTAGGAAGTGTTGTACCACCATTCAACTAGGGGTAACCATTGAGCCCACTGATGTTGTTTTTCAGAGGAAAAACACCTCAGATATGTTTCCAAACACTTGTTGACAACTTCCATTTGACCATTAGTTTGGGGATGATAAGTTGTGTTGAGATGCAATTGGGTGCCCTGTAGCTTAAATAGTTCTTGCCAAAAAATGCTTGTGAAAGTTGGGTCACGATCAGAAACAATAGAGTGCGGCATGCCATGAAGCTTTAAGACCTGGTCCATGAAAATTTGAGCCACCGTGGATGCAGTAAATGGGTGTTGAAGAGTGCAGAAATGAGCATACTTGGAAAGGCGATCCACAACCACCATTATGGCTAATTTATTCCCCGATTTGGGTAAGCCGGTAATAAATTCCATGGAGATATCCTTCCAAATAGCAGGTGGAATCGGAAGTGGTTGTAGTGTGCCCAGAGATTTGACTGTTTCTCCCTTGTTGCGTTGACACACCTCACATTCAACGACAAAATTACGGATGTCCTGTTTCATACCATCCCAGAAAAATGAACGTTTGACCCTGTCATATGTTTTGGTGAACACTGAGTGCCCCGCTGTGGGTGTAGCATGAAGCTCAGAAAGTACCATGGATTTAATATTTGATTTTTTACTTAAATACAAATGAACTTTGTATCGAAGCTCATCCTGGAGCCAAGAGTACCCTGGGGGAGTCGTAGCCTTGGTTTGCAATTGCTAGATCAGATGCGAACTTTTGGGATCTTGAAGCCATTCCTGGCGCACAGCTTGGAGCCAATCGAGTACAATGAAGGAAATAGAAAAAAGGGATCCTTCTTCTTCATATTCTCGGGACAGTGCATCCTCCACTACATTGTCTTTTCCCTTCTTGTAAATGATCTCATAATCATATCCAAAGAGCTTAGTCACCCATTTTTGTTGCTCCAGGGAGGAAATGCGTTGTTCCAGAAAGTACTTGAGGCTTTGATTGTCGGTCTTAATTTGGAAGCATTGCCCCAAGAGATAAGGGTGCCACAGATCAATGACATGCAGAATAGCCAACATTTCCTTTTCATAAATGGGTTTGCCCAGATTCCTTTCAGACAGTTCCTTACTGGTGAAGGCCAAAGGTCAACCCTCTTGCACAAGGACAACACCGATTCCTTTCCCTGAGGCATTACATTCCAACACAAAGGTCTTTGTGAAATCAGGAAGGGCTAGAACCGGAGTGGTGCACATGGTCGTCTTCAAGGTTTGAAAATCTTGAGCAGTGGCTGGAGTCCAAGTGAAAGAGTTCTTTTTGAGGAGAGCAGTGAGAGGTGTTGCAATATTTCCATAGTTCTTAACAAACTTGCGATAATACCATGTTAAGCCCATAAATCCACGCAAGCTTTTGAGAGTCTTTGGGTGTGACCAGTCTTGCATAGCTTCAATCTTTTTCGGATCCACCTTCACGCCATCCTTTCCAACCAGATGACCCAAGTATTCTACATCTGAGGCACCAAAAGCACATTTAGACTGTTGCAGGAAAATTTGGTGCTAAGAGAGTAGATGGAGAACTTGATCCACATGAGTAAGATGGTCTGTCTAGGTTTTACTATAGATGAGGATATCATCAAAGAAAACTAAGAAAAAATGATGGAGAAAGGGATGGAAGACATTATTCATGAGGCTTTGGAAGGTGGAGGGGGGAATTACACAAGCCAAAGGGCATGACAAAAAACTCATAGTGGCCCTCATGAGTGCGAAAGGCCGTCTTGGGAATGTCTTCCTCTTTCATATGTATCTGGTGACAGCCAGAGCGAAGATCAAGTTTAGTAAATAATTGGGCACCACTCAATTCATCCAGGAGGTCATCAATGATAGGAATGGGAAATTTGTCTTTAATGGTTAGTTTGTTGAGGGCACGGAAGTCAGGACACATTCTCCAAGAACCTTCTTTCTTCAGGACCATGACTACAGGAGAAGAGTAAGGGCTCGTACTAGGGTAGATGACGCTTTCATTAAGGAGTTCCTGGACCATTTTCTCAATTTCATTTTTTTGTGAAAAGGGGTGGCGATATGGACGGATATTGGGAGGAAGGCTTCCAGGTATAAGGGGAATGGAGTGATCATGAACACTGCGGGAAGGAGGGAGTCCTTGGGGAGTGGAAAATACCATTTGATGTTTAGAAAAGAGGGCTTGGAGGTCATGCGGCACTAGGGGTGTCTCTGTTGCTTGTATGGCATGGAGTTGGGCAATGACACCAGAATGACCTTTTTTGAGCAGATTTTCCATGCAATGGGAACTACTGACCTCAGGTGAACCAATAGTGATGCCTTGGAATTTATATTGGTGGCCTTCCTGGTCGAATTGCATGGTTAATGCCTTAAAATCCATGAGAATGGGACCCAATGTTCTTAGCCAGTCTGCACCCAACACAATGTCACAACCACCCATGTCGATAGCAAACATATGGGATTTTAGGTGGTAGTCACCGATTTGGAGATGCACATTTTCATAGCGCCCTCCACATTTCATGGAACCACCATTGGCAATCATGATTTGGAAATTGTTGACAGCATGGATGTAGCAATGAGTTTCTTGGGAAATGCAGTGATGAATAAAATTATGGGTGCTTCCACTATCAACCAGAATGATGACCTTTCGATGCTTGATGTAACTGATTAACTTGAGGGTTTGGAGAGTGGAGAAGCTAGTGAGAGAATTGAGGGAAATGACGGGTTCTACTTCGGGAGGGTCTGAGGGAGGGGTTATGTCAGTGATTTCAGGTGACTCAGACACAAGGGGAGTTTCAACATCCTCTTCCGAAATATTCTCAGAGATGGCCATAAAAAGATTTTGTTCTTTACACTTGTGGCCCGGGAAATATTTGTCATCACAATTATAACAAAGGCCTTTGAGTTGTCGTTCAGCGATTTCATCCCTGGTCAATTTTTGGATCTTTAATGGGGCGGGGGGAGTAGTGGGAGTGACGGGTTTAGGGCGAGGGATAAAAGAGGTTTTCGGTTTTGAGAGGATACAACATGTTGTTCTTCTTTATCTATTTTAGTAGCCTCCACCCAACTCGAGGGTCGATCCATCAGGACATGGGCTCGAATCTCCTCCTTGAGGCCACTGATAAAACACTCTCGAAAGAAAGAATCAGTCATGCCCTCTGTTTGAAAAGCCGGGTGCTCAAAGGAAACTATGAAGTCTTCTACTGTTCCGGATTGTTTCAACTTTTTCAAACGGTCCAAATGGTTGGTGTCTGTGTCAAAGCGTTCATAAAGCTCAGTCACAAATTGGATCCAAGCAATATACCCTTGATGGGAAGTTTTTCTCCATTGCCACCATTGCCAACGTTCTTGATCTAGATGGAGAAAACCATACCGGAGTTTGGCCAAGTCATTTGTGATGCCGTATAAAGAGAAATAATGTTCCATTTGGGTGACCCAACCAGTGGGGTCCGAGCCATCAAATTTGGTCACATCCACCCGCGGAAGGTGTAGGTCACGTTGAAAGTGATGGGGCTAAAAGGTATGGGAATGGGAGGAATGTTTGCCTTCGGTCTTTGGAGGTTCTTCAGAGAAAGGGTCATCTGTAGGGATCTTTAGTTTGGTGCAGAGTGATGCAAAGACAGATTCAAGCTGGGTCGTCAGTTCTTGTTTGACTTCCTCCATTGAGGACTGCATGGTTGTATTTATGGATGAATCGATGGAGGCACCAGTAGCACTGAGTTGTTTCACTTCTTTTTGGGTCTCGAGGAAACCAGATTGCAAGGTGTTGAAGCGAGTTTCCAAATCTTGGCTATGAGTATGGGCCATGAGGATGGGTGAACTAAAAAGGGGCGGGCAGGGTCAAAAATTTTGCCGAAAAATGATATGGATGAATGTGATAAGGGCGAAGAGATGAATCCAATGGAATTGGTCTCAAATAATGGTGAAAAAATTTCCAGACTTTTTTTACACCTGTAGAGTTATACTCCGGTCTAAAGAATACTACAGTGATGAAATCCCCAAATGCTTAACCAAAAACAAATGTGTATTTACTTGGCAACCCGAACATAGTTGCGTGGAAATAGATCTGGTCTGTTTTAATTTGTTTATGTTTTTGTCCCCCAAGGGTTAGGTATTCAAGGGTTCTACAGACAAGGGTTTTCCCTGTGCTATAGCTCTCTGATATACATGTGGGGTCCAACAGTAGTACTCGGACCAATATCTCAGGGCACTAACTAAGGAGGATAGACCATACCCTTAGCCATACTACCCAACTACCCAGGTACTAGAGAGTATCTGCCCGAGTGTTGTTCTCGGTGACACTATAATAGTCTGGCAACCGATAGGTTTATCTAAAGAGGGCTTCAGGAAATCTAGGCCGATCCGTACACAGGTGTTGTCTGATGCGCTACCACTCGAAGGGGTACCAACATGGGTTACAAGGGTGGCCAACAAATGTGTGCTTAAGAACCACTTGTATTTCCTACGTGTATGAATCCCTTAACCACGGGTTTATGTGTGTAACGGCAAATCTCTGGGGCTTAAAGACGCCGGAATACATCTCTACCCTGAAAAAAAAATTCCCACAATTTCTTCCAAGGAAAGTGCTCTGATACCACTTGCAAGATACCAGATATAATAAATATGCAGAACAAATATAAAATGCTAGAAATGGCAGAATAACAGTAATATAACCAGCATAATCTCCACAATAACACAATAATGATATAAGAACAACCACAAAAATAACACTTTGATTCAGAAAGCAATGTTCACGAGCCTCTTCAAGGGGGCAACCTCCAGTTGAGCAGCGCTCTGTTACAATAATCTCCAAGCTAGGGTTTTCATACCCTCGACCCTTATTTATACTAAATATGTCTATCAAGAGAAGCATCTAGAGGAAGATCCTTCTAGAAGCGGAAGCTTCTATTAGGTCTTCTTACATCCGCCTTATTCTATTTTATTGAAAGGACTTATTAATATTGACCTTTATTACATCCGAATATATTGATCTACCTATGTGCAGGTTAGGACCCTAACAGTTTCACAAAGTACCCTTTAGTCGTGATTAATTAAACTCTTAAACACAATCAACAATTCATTAATATTTCGCGATTCGGGTTTTCTTGTATCAAAGTGCTTTCAAAATGTCAACCCTCGAACGCTCAATCCCTGTTTTTTCGAAAACAAGAAATTAATTTCTAATTTCGATTAATTAAAGCATTTATACAAGTGATTAGAGCCTAAATTAATCCCATCGCAATTTCGCGATTCAGGGTTTGCTTATGACATACCTCTTCGGTACAGGATCCCTGAAATTCTAAAATTCCGAAATCGCGATTTTTTTAACAAAGTCTAAAACTAAATTAAGTTAGTTTAAAACGAGATTAATAAGGACTAAACTACTTTTCGTGTTTCAAATTTTGGGATTTGTTGAAAGCAGTCCTTTCAAAACTCCAGTTTGAAATCGCTGATATGCGACAGTATTAATAACAGACAAATGGAGATATTTTTGACATGAAGGCATATCTCCAGGCGTATCTTCCTCATTAAAACATTAATTCCTTATCGCATGTGTCAGTACACTCATTGTAAGACAAGATAAAGGTTAATAAACGTTTTGTAGTTCGAATTTTATTCTTTTTTTTTACAATCAGGAGTGAGTTGCATTTATCCAGGCTTATACATTTTCCTTCTGCAAACAGGTTTTCATTCTAGCATGAACATTATGGCACCTAGAAAGGAACCTAAGAAAAGTGAAGAAGCAACTGAAAGCTCAAGCCCGAAAGGAGATGTCATATCTTATACTACACCGCATGCCATTGATTCCATCAAATCCTGGAGGCAAATTTTTGAAACATTGGACTACGAAATCAAGAATTTTCCCGATGATTCTGATAACAAACTCTGGGACATAGCAGAGTCCGAACTTCACAAAGTAGCTATGCACCCACGACTCATGACATACAACGATATGATCAGTTGGGATTTAGAGAGGATAGACGTGTAGACGAGAATCATTTTGGACAGTCGAGGGGTTTTCATCGGCTCTTTCAAACCGGAGCACATACAAGTAATGTACAAACTGTCTCCCAATTCTAAGTACATTTATAATAAAGAGTTTGTAAGTGGATTTCAAAGGAAAGAATGCACAGAGGCAGATCAAAAATATCTCGGCATAATCAAAGACTGGTGGAGACACCTAGCAAAATTCAGGGCTGATACCCATAGCATTTATGCCACAGCCTCATTGAATGAGTACATGGTTTATGTGGCTATGATGCTATGTAAACTTTTCAGGAAGAAAATTCCTACCCATTTCCCTGCAGAATGGGTGCCCCTTTTACATGAAGCAGTTGAAGGCTATAGCTTCAATTAGAACAAGATTCTATCAGATAACCTAGCTAAGGAGGTTATAGAGTATCAAATCACAAGATTCAGTGGCCGACCAGTAGCCTTTTACATGTTTTCATACATTATGGATGTTATATGTTTCACGACTCCTTTCCCTTTGATGAATTGGAGTTGGAACCCAACCTACACTGAACCCATTCATGAATATCATTCTAAGTTGTGGGAAGAAAATGCTAAGGATTCTTTTTGCGAAATTTGTCATTTCGTGGTGATACCGGTGCATTAGATGTTGTATGGCTGTGCACCCCCCCGTATTTCAGAGTCGGTCATAGGAAACCTCAAGGCAGTTGTCGATTAGTTTATTGAGGAGAATTTATCCTATATCAGGGTTTTCAGATGTTTGATCCCTCCTTATGCACTTTCGAAATTCCTCCGTGATAGACTGGTGTGCAGGGAAGTATCTCATCAGATAATAACAGGCAGTATTGGGATAGAACTGAAGACAACTCAGAAGAAGTTTTGGCCAATCTTTCCCGTATAGATTGGGAGGTTTTCACTACTCAAATTGGGTTATTCCAAGGTTAAAGCTGCAGCTCTAGAGGAGGTCAAGTTGGTGGATCTCAAACATAGGAAACACGACCCTTATCAAACAGTGGGAAATAACATAGCTCATTGTGGCATGAAAGTGTATGAACATGAGGAATCCCCTCGTGATGACATTTTCAAAGGGGACAAAACCTATGAAGAGGTATTAGACAAGGTACAAACATTACCATCTGAATTGAAAACTAGTTTTCTAACCTTCCAGAGACACAGACGAAGTGGTTTGCCCAAGGTACTACAGGGAGAAGAAACAACACCTCCTCCAGAACAAGAAAACACTCCCCCAGGTTTCGGACAAAAAGCGCAGGATAAAGCAGACACCGAGGAAAATCCATAGGGGGGCGAAGGGTCTTCACAAAACAAAGAAGTCCCACATACAGAGAATCCAGGAGAAAAAACAGAAAGAAGGTCTGGGACACCTCCTGAGTCCAGTCAATCTACTCCCCCTTCATCATCTACTGTTCATGTTGATACCCCCAAGACAATAGGGGAAAAAAATCCATAGAGTTGGGTAATCCCATTACTTCCTTGACCCCTTTACAGTCTACTTTTGGGCTCCCTCAGATAGGAGTCATATATGTTAGTGACCTCACCCCTGTCTCTAGAGAAGAAATACCTCCCTCTGATTACTTTTTCAGTAAAAAGAGTAAGGTTGTACTAAAGCAGGAGATGTATATGAGAGAAGGTGGCATGGTAAAGAAACACAGGGTGCTGGTAGATGGGCAGAACTTGGAAGAGGAAGATTTCGCTACAGAGGTAGCGGGCTCCATGGGAGCTCTGGCAACATCAAATCTATTCACTGTTGACAATATGAGAACAAGGTTGAAATAGAGTAACCACAGGATAGTCCAGTTGCAAAACCAACTAAAATATACCGAGAAAAATATCAAAGAAGAAATAAATAAAGGTCTAGAGCAGGCCAGAGTTGCCGAAAAGCAAGAAATTAAATTGCTTAAGTCTAGCTTGGACGAGTTGTATAAGAAACTGCAAAATAGTCAAGGGCAGGCAACCCAGCAGGAAGAATTAGCGAGACAATTGCAGGAGAGATTGAATTCCATTCAGAATCAGGTGATAGACTTGAAATTTTTTCAAGACCTATCACTGGAAGTACATATGAAGATAGAAGCCGAGCAACATAGATTAATCTTCAAAGTAGAGATTATTCAGAATTATTTTCAAGAAGTAAGCAATTCTTTTGATAATATTATTTTTAAAGAAAAAGAAGCTAAAGCAACAAGGGCCACTTTCCAAAGGGTCGTTGTATGTTTAGAAAACAAAGAGGTATCAAAAACTCCAAAGATATCTGTCACAGAGAAGATCAGAGGCGATATCATGCTCAAATTATGGGAAACTAACATAGCAGAAAACAAGAAAATAACCAAAGAAATCAAAGAAGATTGCGAAGAAATATTGGATTTGTTGGAAAAGGGATCATTAGGTATTGGAAGAGATAATTGCAGTGGGCAATTAGGACATATAAACATTGTAAGACACCAATTGAATTTCAAAAAGGGTTTGAACGAAATTCAGATGGAAATTTCACAATTAAAGGAAATTGATGTTACCCTAATAGATAGGTCGTTGGTGAAGCCAAACTTAAAATTGCAATCAATTAAGTTTTTTGGTAAGGGGAATGAAGACCGGCTTCCAAAAATTCAAAGAAAATTTTATCTATTCAAAGCAAAGGATTTTCCAGAGCCTCCCAGAAATTTTGTACACTTTCTTGAAAAATGTATTGAATGTATTGGGTCGAAAGAAGGAGACACTTCAATAAAACAATGAAGTATCATTTTGAAAGATTATATTATCGAGACGATAGAAAAATAAAATATAATCATGCAAACGGTTGAGGTTTTCATTTTTGTAACTATTTGCCCCTAGGAGTTAGGAAATCACCAACCATCAATGTATTGGTGATCTTGTATAAGTATAATTTCATGAGACTGAAAGAGGGATTTTTTTGGGTGCATTGTAAAGAAGAATTTGAAGATATTTTTGAATTAATACAAATACAGATTGAAGATTCAAAATCTGGTCAAGTTTGAGTTATGTTCTTCTCTGTTGTCTCATATTTTTCATATATCTCTTTGATGAATGCTTAACTGCAATTTAGTACAACCTCTACTATGGTGATTAATTATTCTTGCAATTTAATCGTTTACAGTTTTTCCTATGTATCGGCTATAAGCAGGTACAAGACCTGCAAATGTTTTAGATTTCAATATCATATGCTTCATTAAGAGTTTTTCCTAACTATTTTCTTCTTCTGTCACAAAGTGAGATTCCTCTTTAATTGATACCTCACCTTGTTCAACAGCTTTATGTTTTCTTTTCATTTCATGCATATTCCCTTTTCAAAATTTAAATGAGATACCGGAAATGACCTTTAGTTTCGTCATACTATTAATTCAAGGTTTTAGAGTTCTTCTTACATATTTTGAAACAGAAATAGCAAACCCTAGAAGAAAACACAAGAATTTATCTTTTCAGTCTTTATCCCTCATGACTGTACCAGTTAAAAGACAGCCCAATATCGAACCCAGCCTATCAAACCAAACAAGTATCACTTTAAATTTATTCAACACCATATTACAAATAGCTAGCAACAGGGTTGAGTTAGAACGTTCATGGGCAACAATTGAAAGAGATATTAGTATCCAGGAAAACTGGGAAGCTAGACAGAGACAATTAAGAAACCAGCTATAGCCCTTCTTCGTATGACAGACCTTTCTACCTTTAACTCTCTCTACCTTTTCAGATGCCTTGAAAGTATACTTTAGAGCCTTAAAGTATAAACTTTGGAACACAACTCACATGAACACCCACCTGTTTATCATGCATTACACTCTTCACATTGTCTTTTTAATGATGAAACATCGAATGATAAACCAGACCAAGAAGAGTGCTCAACCTTGATTGATCAATCATTCATTCCTAATGGTAGTCCATCTATGACACTTAATCCTTCACAATCTAAATTTCCAGAACATACTGAATCACAATTTGATTTTGATAATCCTATTTTCCATAATTACTTTCCCATTTTGGAATTGAATTTGGACACTAACCTATCATTCACCAGTCCTACACAATCTGAAATTTATGACATTGACACACAGATGTTAACAACATAAAATACAAAGTGTGCAAAGCATACTGATGTCCTAGATCCTCATGAAGAAATCACATCAAATGAAGAACCCATCACCATGCACATCATAAGAAACATTGAGCCAAACCAGGAAATATCATCGTCTTAATCTACTCTAGAATTACCCATTAATCCTCAGGGGAAGATGTCTCACTCATCCTTGGATTCTGTTTTAATCCTCCAACACTCTTCACATGATTCCATTGATGTCATAGGAGAAGATTTGGAGTCATCTTTTGCTCAATGTTTCCCTCAAACAATTTGCCATCGTCTCTCCTCTTAGCATGCATGGTATGTGAAATATGGACCTAGGGAAGTTTGCATCGATAATGAAGTACTCCATTTCCAATCGATAATTATGTCAAATACTCATTGTCTTACTTCGACCCCTAGGATGAACGATGCCACCCACGTTGAGACTCTCACACAAAATACATTACACCAAAATTTCATTTGTGAGTCTCACCAGGTACGTCACTCACTTTGTAATTTCTCCTAACAATCATATGATGATCGTTGTAGGTTCTATGACATAATTGAGTCATGGTTGGAGGAATCTTACATAGTTGCATGCACTGTGAATCATAATTCCTCTAAATTTAACTTGTCGAGTGGAGATTGTCTTGAATCAATTCTTCCTATCTTTCATCCCACACTACTTCATCCCCCGCAATTGGCCTTCAACCAATATGAAATCACAGGGTTGGAGTTACTTGAATGGCTCCACTGGCACTACGCTTACACCTAGCCTTCTTTCAGCCAGTGTAGGGCAGGTTAGAAATAGGACTAGCATAGTTTTTTTTACTTACTTTATGCTTTCATAATTTAGATGTTTGCTTCCTTTCTCAGTTACATAGCATAGATTTCGATTTTGTTTTATTTCTTCAATAAAGACTACCATCTACTAATTAGTCTAGTTTGCAATTCATGATGGTTACTTTAGTTTAAATTGCCTTTCAACAATTTTTTCTTATTTTCATTTGATGTTTTTTTTTTCTCTGATGAAAATCTTGGCTTAATATTTGTTTTCCTCCATAATCATGAAGGAACCATGTGCATGAATTCTATGATAAGTTCAATTGCGAAATTCACTTGTTTCAACAACATTTACTCTGACGCTGAGGGTTAGAAAACAGGTTATCCTAAGATGCTGGAAGAGTACCTTTGAGGAATACTTGGCAAGTAGAGCAAGACAGAAACCAAGCTAAGGGAATTGCATCGACTGTTCATAGCCTTACTCAGGATGGTGCTTATTGGGCATAATTCATTGAAGCGATTGTTTCTCTATGATAGAGGGTATGCTTGGGACTTTATGATGCATTTGTCATTTTCCTAGTCTTAAAGTCTTTTTTCAATCATAGGGGAAAATAATAAGTGTACTTTGCATCTAGTATATTCCTCAAGGAACATAGTATCAAGTTTCAACCTTCTTTTGATCTACCTTAAGTGAGATCTAATCTCAGGGATATTGATCAACCAAATGGCTCCCAATCACACTTCGTTAGGGAAAAACTAATCATTGTTACAACTATAGGCGTTTGATGCCCAAAAGGTGAGAATCCATCAGGCAAACCCACACTCAAACTCAAGTGTACTTTGACAATTGGAATAGGTAACACTCATGATTTGATCTCAAACATCCATACATATTTTGATTGTTGTTTTCAAATTATTGTGGTAAGGATTTTTAGAAAGGTTTCCCAGATTTTGGTCATGGAAAGATATATCCACATGAAAGGAAGGATAAGTTTTGAGGAAGACACGCGTCTTCAAAGGATTTGAATTGATCATGCACATCTAACATTAGTTCTAGAGTTGGGAGAAGTGGGGAGGAAGTGAATATCTTGTAAGACCAAAGTAAAGAAATTTGATGGACAACGAAGTGGAGTCCTAGCCAACCCTTGCCCACTGAAGCATAAGGTTGTACAATGGAATTGGAAGTCTTCATAAAATCATGATGAGAGGTGTCACTCTCAGCCAACACCAACACTGAAACCCATCTGGATGAAGTAATACATGTATAAGGTTTCACATGGATTAGTTGTATAAAGAGGCTGCAAAATTTTGGCCGGTTCGAATGCATGAATATCCTTGAAGCTGTTGGAAACACTCAATCTATGATTTCCTTATCAGTCCACTTTCTTTCCTAATTGCATATTGTTGATTGCCATTCATATAAAAGGATTAATTTTTCAGTTGAAATAAGGAATTGGACTGAGTTCATCTCTAATCATGAATACATCATCTCTTCTCTTCCCTTATTTATCATTTTTTCCCTCGAAAGCATTTCAACTATTAAATTTTGTTGGTCTTATGATCTCTGATTATATTTGATGACATACAAACCTCTCACCTCGATTTGTCTTTTCACAGGAAACACTTTCACATTGGAAGCAGGGACAAATCAACTTGCATCTCTTTCTTAGCTCATGAGTAGAATTAGGGGTCTTTTTTTAAACATGAATCAGAACTATCTGGGGAAGTTGTGACAATAGTTAGACCATGACTAATCATAGTGGGTAATCAACGGTCATCCTTGCATCTTGGCTGGCGAGAAAATCCTATGTAATGGAGGAACCATCCACACACTAAGTAGATGCTCACGTGAAAGGTGAAGTGTCAAAGTCTAAAGGATGAAAACCAAAAGGGATATCTCTATGTAGCCAGGTGCAAAAAATGTACAAATAAACCTCAAAAGCTTGCATTCATTCCCTATCAGGCTAAAAGGCCACCTTTTTCCCCATCCACCGAATGTTAAGCATGCATTAAACAAGCCTGGAAGGAATGGAAAGGAAAGTTTGACAAGACTAGGGGACATGCATATATCTTCTTCAGGGCTATGGATGCTCACTGGTAGTGGAACAAGGTCTGTGGCGTCGTGGTGACTCCATCGGGGCTATTATGGATGCTTGCGGGAAGTGGAGAAGCACCTGCGAGATACATATATATGCACCTAGTGAAAAATTTGTATTTATCCCAAACCTATATAACAGCACCAAGACAGAGATACCAACCTAGATTGTTGACGCAGTTTAAGGAAACAAGTCTCATCATTATTTGTCCTTTATTTACAACAAACGAGATCCACTAACCGATATGCAAGCATCGTCGGTGATTCCACGACGATGGAATCTTTCAGGTAACTGTTGCATTTATTTCTAGAATTTTTGAACTAAAGAGTAAGTTTATGATACTCTACATTTTCTACTTATCAGTTAGGAAAGACTAGCAAAGATTCTAGCTTCGCCCAATTTATCACCGTTTGTTGCATGTGCACAACCTCCTAATTTTCTTATCTTAGTGTATCTCCAAGACAAGAAATTGGGCCCCCCTCCAATTCTTCGTACCAGGACCCTCACACACACTCTCTCTCTCTCTCTCTCTCGTTTAAATGGCTAATCCCGATTTTTCCTCACACTTCCTCGCCTTATCATTTGCAATTCCTTCTCTTGTCGCTTCTACCTGTCAATTCACACTTCACCGAGCTCCCTCTTCCTGTGCCGCTACATTGCATACTAGGAAGCACATCCTTCTTTCACCATCGCATTGGCGCTCCATTGATTCATTTGTCGATACATATGCCACCATCCTTCGAACTTGACTAATGTGCCACCGTGCTTCCGCTAAACCTCACTGCACATGTTATTATCATCAACGAAGTGTGCGTGATCAACTCTGACACATTAGTATTGTCCACTTGATTATATTTGTTGCACACACACCTTTCAATGGTTGACTTCCTTCCACTCGTGTTGATGCATTGCATATCGACGATGCTCTCTCCCTTTCGGTTCATTACATTTCTTATCAAAGAGGTTCACCTCTTCTTCCTCGATGCACTACCCGTTGACAAGTCTCTCTCTCCTGTCGCAAATGCATCAACGAAAAGATGTCACCCCTCATCGTCATCGAGTGCATCAATGAAAATCTTCTCCCTCTCACCAACGTTGATTAGGTCAGCGTAACCCACTTTCGTCTTGAGGCCTATCTCATCCCCATCCAAGCTCAGATCCCTTCTTGTGATGCTCATCAATCAATCTCCTTACATTCTCAATGCCTAACCCACTTCATATTGTAGTCATAATTAAGTTTGTTGTGTCCCCAGTGGTTTTCTTTGCGCACACGGTACTAGCTTGATTGCTTTGCGTTTGTTGATGTTTTCACTAAATATTCGTTGTGAAAGCATTTCCTAGCATCAAATCAGTTAACCACAACACCTATTGGTCTTGTGTTGGGTCTAAAATGCACTTTGGGAGAAATTTAGTCCTTTCGGCTCCTAGAGCACGATTTTTCATTAAAAAATGCTTTTGAGCACGATTTTTCGGTGTCTGTCAAAGTAAATTTTTATTCTCGGAAACAAGCCAATCAAATTATTCTTGCTATTGCGATCCCAACGCAACTCACGTAATTAAAATCCGACGCCCAAAAGTGCCAGGGTCATTACACATATGGAATACTTGAATGACATGGTTAGTTAAGTCGCCATAAGTGCCTCTCCACTTACTTCATAGTGAAAAAGATGGTACCTCAATGCGACTTCGTGTGAACAAGTTATGAAGGCTTAAAATTTTCCTCCAACAATGTTAGCACGGGTCTACATTATTGGTTTCTTGCCTCTGTAAAGTTACTTTTGGGTAAAGATTAGTTTTACATTATGTAATCTCAATGTTTAACATATATTGAATTTAAATAATTATTTGATTTTATTTAAAATTCAAATTATTTAAAACATTAATATTTGCAAAGGAAGTATGCAAAAGAGAGAAATACCATGGACAAAAAATTAATCAACGACAAAGTTAACATAAAGTTCTTCGAAGCCCATCCCATCGAAGGAGATGAAAGAAACTCCTGAAGCCATCCGAGGAGATGAAAGAAACATTGTCTAAGCCATCGACAAACTTGAAAGAAACCTCTCCAAAGTCAATCAGAGGCAATGATGGGAAATACTCTGATTCACTCGACAAACTTAATGGAAAGTGTGCCAATTCATCGACGAAATTGATTTGGAACTATGCCAAAGCTCATCGGAGAAGAAATGCTCTAAATCCACTGGAGGTCTTACAAGGAACATCTTTGTAGCTCGCGGAGGTCTTGCAAAGAACTTCATCGATTGCCATCGATGATTTTGCAAAGGATTTAGCTGATGACCATCTTCAACCATGAGGGAAAATCTACCAATTAGGCTAGCGAGGAAAATTTTTCTTGTTCTTGTATTATTGCAACGAAGAACCATCCACACACTAAGTAATGGAAAGAAAAGTTTGACCAGACTAGGGGACATGCATATATCTGCACTGGGGCTATGGACACTCACTTGCAAGGGAGAAGGGTCTGTGACATCGTGGTAACTCCATCGGGGCTATTATGGACACTCGCAGGAAGTGGAGAAACACCTATGAGAATATATGCACCTAGTGAAAAATATTTATTTATCCCAAACCTATATACTAGCGCCAAGATGAAGATACCAACCCGGATCGTCGACGCAGCTTAAGGAAACAAGTCTCATCATTATTCGTCCTTTATTCACAACAGACGAGCTCCACCACGATGGAATCTTTCAGGTAATTGTTGCATATTATTTCCGGAATTTTTGAACTAAAGAGTAAGTTTATGACCCTCTACATTTTCTACTTATCAGCTAGGAAAGACTAGCAAACATTCTAGCTTCGCCCAGTGTATCACCGTTTGTTGCACATGCACAACAACCTCCTAATTTTCTTATATTAGCATCTCTCCATGACAAGAAATTGGGCCCCCCTCCAATTCTTCGTACCAGGACCCTCTCTCTCTCTCTCTCTCTCTCTTGTTTAAATAACTAATCCCAATTTTTCCTCACACTTCCTCGCCTTATCATTTGCAATTCCTTCTCTTCTCTCTTCTACCCATCGATTGGCACTTGAACGAGCTCCCTCTTCCTGCGCTGATACATTGCATACTAGCGAGCACAACCTTCTTTCACCATCGCGTTGGCACGCCATTGATTCATTTGTTGATACATAGGTCACCATCCTTCGAACTTGACTAATGCTCCACCGCACTTCCGCTAAACCTCACTGCACACGTTATTATCATCAGCGAAGTGCGCATGATCAACTCTGACACATCAATATTGTCCACATGATTATATTTTCCGCACACACACCTTTCATTGACTGACTTCCTTCCACTCGTGTTGATGCATCGCATATCGACGATGCTCCCTCCCTTTCGCTTCATTACATTGCTTATCGAAGAGGTTCACCTCTTCTTCCTCGACGTGCTACCCGTTGACAAGTCTCTCTCTCTTGTCGCAAATGCATCAGTGAAAGTATTTCACCCCGCGTCGTCATTGAGCTTCTCCCTCTCACCAATGTTGATTAGGTCAGCATAACCCACTTTCGTCTTGAGGCCTATCTCGTCCCCCTCCAATCTCGTATCCCTTCTTGCTATGCTCATCAATCAATCTCCTTACATTCTCAATGCCTAACCCACCTAATATGCCTAACCCACTTCAGATTGTAGTCATAATTAAGTTTGTTGTGTCCCCAGTGGCTTTCTTCGCGCACATTGTACTAGCTTGATTGCTTTGCATTTCTTGATGTTTTCACTAAATATTCATTGTGAAAGCATTTCCTAGCATTAGATCAGTTAACCACAACACCTATTGGTCTTGTGTTGGGTCTAAAATGCACTTTGGGAGAAATTCGGTCCTTTCGGCTCCTAGACAGTACTAAGCGCACTTGACGTTAGTTAGCTGTTTTCGAGGATTTATAATTTTGTGCTACCGATACATCACTAAAATATCACAGGATGAATTGAGTCCCTATATATCAAAGATGATATAGGAACTCGGGGAATCAATTTTGAATGAATTAAAATCGAATGTGGGACTTGAACTTTCATTAAAAAATACCTGATTTTTCGATGTCTGTCAAAGTGAATTTTTATTCTCGGAAACAAGCCAATCAGATGATTCTCACTATTGTGATCCCAACGCAATTCACAAAATTGAAATCTAACGCCCAAAAGTGCCATAATGAATCGCCTAAGGTTTCTCTTCCAAACTGGCCTCGTCGGTCATTACACACATGGAATGCTTGAATGACATGGTTAGTTAGCACACCCTCTCCACTTACTTCATAGTGAAAAATATGGTACCTCAATCCGACTTCGTGTTAACAAGTTATGAAGGCCTACATTTTTGGTTTTTTGCCTCTCTAAAGTTACTTTTGGGTAAATATTAGTTTTACATTATGTAATCTCAATGTTTGACATATATTGAATTTAAATAATTATTTGATTTTATTTAAAATTCAAATTATTTAAAACATTAATATTTGCAAAGTATGCAAAAGAGAGAAATACCATGGACAAAAAATTAATCAACTACAAAGTTAGCATAAAGTTCTTCGAAGCCCATCCCATCGAAGGAGATGAAAGAAACTCTTGAAGCCATCCGAGGAGATGAAAAAACCATTGTCCAAGCCATCGACAAACTTGGAAGAAACCTCTCCGAAGTCAATCGGAGGCAATGATGGGAAATACTCTGATTCACTCGACAAACTTAATGGAAAGTGTGCCAATTCATCGACGAAATTGATTTGGCACTATGCCAAAGCTCATCGGAGAAGAAATGCTCTGAATCCACCGGAGGTCTTACAAGGAACGTCTTTGTAGCTTGCGGAGGTCTTGCAAAGAACTTCACCGATTGCCATCGACGATTTTGCAAAGGATTTAGCTGATGACCATCTTCGACCATGAGGGAAAATCTACCGATTAGGCCAGCGAAGAAAATTTTTCTCGTTCTTGTATTATTGCAACGAAGAATGGACAGTCGTTTTTGTTCTTTTGGCCTATCGTTTTGAACAGAAAACCACACGTTGGACCTCAAGCTTTCGCTGCACTCCACCTATTTGCATTAGGTGACTTTGTATCATAGAAATGGCGTAAGCTAAGGTCCAAACGAAATGGAACTTTGCCGGCAGTCCTTTTCCGTGTGACTCCGTCGCCGATCATGTCAGAGCTCGAGCTCCGGCCCCCTACCCGTCCCATCTCCGGGCGGAGCTCCTGACCACCATCCATACGCCCCATCTATACATCATCCACGGCGCCCATCATCCACATCCATTTTTTACCTGTCCCATCTACCACCATCCATACATCATCCACATCCGAATCCAAAGCCCGCCATCAATTCACCACCCCTCATTTTCCCGTCGCCGATTACCTCCGAGCCACATTACATGTAACTGTTCAGCAAGCTACCACTGGAGAAAGCCTACGCATAGAGAGCCTTCACCATTTGTTATGGGCATAGGCTAAAGCTGCGAGAGTTCATGTGATTTGTTCACGAAAAGCTGCTTCCAAATTACTTATGGCGGAGATAATTTGAAGGTGATAGACAAAGATAATTTGAAGGTGAATGCAGGCCCAGGCGAAGGGTAGCTTCGTCTAACTTGGATCTGTGTAGGGTATTGATCTCCATCAAAACTTTATGCATTTTCTGCTCCGTCAAATTTGAAGGTGAATATCATCTATTTCTGCATTTTCTTCATTCAAAACATTCACTGGGAAAAAACCAAATTTTTGACCTGCAAGAACACCAACTCTGTGACTGCCTAGTTTTAAGATTTTCTGAAATGTTCTGATGATTATTATTAGAAATCTTAACTCCTGAAATCATGAGAGTATTTATAAAATGGATACTTACCACCGATTTTCAAGAGCTCCTTAATTGAATCTGGTAAGAATATTAGTTTCCCTGATTGCTTGTTTGCTTTCCGGTATACTGGGTGATGCATGTGGACTGTCACTCTACCCGGAAGAGAAGAGCTTGTCCGCGAGCATTTAATTGCGTCAGAACTCGTGATACCAACACTGAGTTTACTGTTAGAATGCATTCTGACTATACCAAAAAGAGTATTTTCAAAATTATTCGCTCTTTTTCTCCTTTTCGTTCCGGTAGATGGGGTGGAAATTGTATTTACAGAATGATGAATGTCCTTTTCTCCTGCAGATCCTAAAGGGTTGGTAATCTCCCTATGATTTTTCTCATGTACACTCAATGACACGGATAAATCTTCAATAGGTAAACTTAAGTCTGGGTGTGAAGATTTTTCTCGGAATAATTCCAGTATTTCATCATGTCCTTGTGGCTCTGCCAAAGCCCTTGGTGTCCAACCACTACTATCTGTTTTATTCATGTTTGCTCCATGGTCCAAAAGATATTTCACTACCTCTGTCAATCCATTGCTATTACTAATGGCAACATGAAGGGTTGTGTTCCCATCCGCATTTGTTGCATTTATATATGCTCCATAATTTAGTAAATCATTCAACATCTCCAAATCCCTATTTTGTGCAGCAATACATAGGAAATTGCCAACACTACCATACCGTAGGTTTGCACCATTGTCCCAGAGTAATTTGGAAATCTGTTCATGTCGACCCATAATTGCTTCCCAAAGAGGAACACTTCCATTTTCATCTGTTAAATTTATGAAAAGATATAGATTATTAAGGTCATGTTCATTTTGTTAAAGGCGTAGGCTAAACTCCAAACGAAAGGGACCTTTGCCGGCAACCCTTTTCCAGCGTCTTGACTCCTGTCGTCGATCACCTCCGAGCCTCGGCCGGTTACCCGTCCCATCTCGCGGCTGCTTCCTTCGTCGTCCCGTCTTCTCTTCCGTCGACCCTATACCATCCATACATCATCAACATCCAACACTGCATTCAATGCCCGCCATCAATTCATCAATTCACCACCTATCTCTCATTGCATCCCACGCCTGTTTCATTCCTCTTGTTTTACATTTTCAAATCTAGAGGTGAATGTCGATTCGACTCAGCTCCGTCTAACTTGGATCTGTGTAGGGGTATTGATCTCCATCAACAGGTAGGTGCTTCTTCTACTGCTCTCTCCTCTAATGTTTGTATCTTTTCAGTTGCTTGTACAAAAGTTGTTGATCCATGCAGTAATTTGGACTCAATGTCTGGTTTCGGTTACTATACCATACATGGCATGCTAATCCGATGGCATTCCTATCTTATTCTCTATTCTAAGTTTTATACCACACTATTACTTTGATTATGATCGGTCGATGCTCCACGGTAAACCGAAGGGAGTGACACCAAAAACCGAATAACTTGAATTGCTCGTGCTTCGTCTCTCCCTTCTTCCCTTCAATATCATTCCTTGTTATGGGCTCGCGGGATATTCTCTTTGATCTTATCAACAAGCGTCACCTTTTGATTTGGATTAGATTGAGCAGTCTCAATGTTAGTCTCAGTCTGGCCTCCGGTAAACATCCCTTCGACTTTATTTGCCAACGTTGCCTTCTGAGCTGCATTAGGATAACCAGTCTTAGTCTCAGTCTCAGTTTGATTTGGATTAGAATGAGCAGTCTAAGCCTCAGTCTCAGTGTGACTTTCAGGAAGCATATCTTTGATTTTATCCACCAGTGTTTATGCTTGTATCCAATTGTTCGAGTTCGCCTCTTTCCCAATACTCCCCCAGTATTGTTCGAGATGAATTGGGCCAAATAATTGAGTCATGAAAAATAAACCTGATCCTGAGTCTTTATTCATACAGAAAAATAAACACGATCCTAAGTCCTTGTTCATCCAGAATCGTCGTTAACATTCTTAATGTAGTCAAGTGGCATCGCTACACAGAGCAAGGATTTTGAAAATGTTGTTGTAGCGAAAATTGGACCGTTGTTCATTGTATTCTACTATTGGAGCATAAATTAATAGTAACTTGATGCCTATATTTACCTCCATTGCCTTTACATTTAGCTTGAGTTGGAAGGTATGCACCAGCTTGATCAGGTCAAATTATAAGCAAGATTGATAGTAACTTAGTGCATATATTTAAGGAAGTTCTTTTGTTGCTATGTAGCATACCTATATTTAACAGTCCTAGACATGTAAGATGACAATAGTTTCTAAGGTGGTGAAATCTTCAATTCCTTACTCGAGAAACTGTTATAGTTGTTCATCCATTATCGAGCCTTATTATAGGGTGTTTGTTGTTATAGTTGTTCATCCATTATCAAGTCCTATTATAGAGCGATTGTGAGACATCTCCAGAATCCATAACCTTGAGTTTATCAACATTGAAGATAGGGCTCAACAAATATGCCAACAAACATTTTGTGTGAGACATTTATATTCCTTTTAATGCTTCACAATCAATATTAAATAAACATACAACACAATTGCATCTTTGTGGCTGGGATGTCGATATTCTGTTTTAACCTTGCTTTGATGAATATCTCTGAAACTCCCCCATCTGTTGTAGAGAATATTGTATCATTCTCTCTGCTCAAGCCTCCATATTGTACTGGCACATACTCTAGCGAAATGTACCTATGGAAGAATAGCCTCTAAATTATGATAGAATGTGACTGTCCAAGCCCTTAGACATATAGGAAATTTAGGATACTACAATGAAACCGACTTTTCTATTGCAATGTAATAGAAGTAACAATGTATTACTTGAACAAGGTCTCTGTCACTCTGGCAGGATGGGTGACAACAAATTTGGTCTTAGCTTCTTGTGTTACAAACGGATATATCATCGTGAAGAAGGATATATACCACCTTGGTGCATTCACAAATATCTGTCCATAAAGATACATGCTGTTGTTAACAAAGAATTCAACAAGAAGCAGGGGAAGCCATGAGATAAACATAAGTGCAAAAACATTGTTCACACTTCCATCAAAATCGCCTCGATTGTAAGCTAAAAGAAAATAATGATGATGATGCAAGTATTTCAGGTTCCACTAAGTCCATCTCTCAAGACATCTAAGGACGAATGAAGGAAACTCAATATTGAATGTTGTCCAGAAGAAGAGTTGGGGGGGGAATCCAAAATGTCCACTAAGTTGTTGTGTGAAAGGGGTCAACCATTGTTTAATCTTGGATGGTCTCTTTGTTTGTTGGTAATGGATCTAGTCTGAAAATATTGTTGAGGTCGTTGGGGAAAGGGGATGCTCCTTTTAGTTCACATAGATATAGAGTCAAAAATAATGTTGCTATCAATTTGTCTCTTGGCCCCTAACTAATGGGAGCACCATAAAGAATGAACTAATCCTCTAGGTGGAATCTAGTCTAGGAGGAGTTTCAAGAGAATGAGAACGAAGCTTGAATCCCTTCTACATGTATAAGGCTAGGCATCTCTAGTGGTGCTTGGAGAAAGTGGAGAGGGTCTGAGCTCCTCGAAATCAACAATATAATTTCTCACAATTCTTTTAATAGATGGGGTAGTAGAAGATCAAGTGCTCCGTTGTCTTGACCTCTCAAAGATGGGACACGGCTTGTAAAATGTACAAGGGAATTCATCTATCCCAGGATCTTATTCAATAACTAAAATTCTACTATCTAAGGGTCTTTTAGTGAGTTCATTTATAGTTAAGAAACTATCACATTAATTATCTTGGGAGGCACCTAGACATCCTTTTAAAAGGCACCACGATCTCTCTTTAAGTATAAGCTAAACATTAATTTTCATCACTTTCCACCCTTAGTCAAAATTACAAATCTTGGTTTGATTTAACATCTCTGGCAAACAATCTTAGATACCCATTTCCATATGGCCTTTTCTTTGAATCACCTACAAGAATGTGTATCATAGATTCATGGCTATCAAAGGTGAGGCACTTATAGATCTAGGTCAAATTAAGTAGTCTTAGCCTATAATATAATAATGTCCATGATATAATAGACACAAAGCAAAGAAATTTTTCTTGGTTCTATTGAGGCATGTTACAACTTACAGAATCTTTATTCCCATAGGGTTACGTGGGCTTGGCATCACAAACCACATTGAGCTCATCTAAAAAATCTTCTCCCTGCCTTAGCATAGCATGGTCTAAACAAGGTGAATCTAAGGAATGCCTTCCTTTCCATCTTAATTGGGAAGGTCAATGTTGAACCTAACAAGGAGGGTTCTGAATAGGGAATTGAAATCTCTGTATAAAATTAAAATTACTCCACAGCTAATCATTTTCTGAATAGGAACTTGAAATCTCCATATACGGCACGGCTAATCATTTCCCCCCAGTCTAATATGGCTTTGTTGTTGAATAAATGATTTTTTTCTCAAATTTTCTTTAAAAGTAGTTTCCTTGATATTCAATTGAATCAAAGGAAACTTTCCAATACATATAGTGAAAGAAGGCTCGAAGCCATTACAACAATATACTTATTCATGTCATTTTTTAAGGGAATTGAACCCAGGTGGCGAGGACAACAATCATTCCTCTCAACCATCCAAGTTGTACCCAATTGATAAAGGATCTTTTTCTCAATTGTATTCATAGTATATAGACTTCTATATATTGAATAGATCATTATACCAAAGGGTATACTCAAGAACCATAAATCAGTGTTACAAACTAAGACTGAACAAAAAACTTGGCAAGGTCAAAGAGTAAGAGTTTGACTTGATCTTGGGAAAAAATCGAATAATACAAATATTGAAAAGAGAAAAACTTGGCAAGCCCGTAACAATGCATCTCCTATTGTCCCTTGTAAGTTGGATTGAGTGAGAAGATTTATCTGTTTAGGATTTTTTGTGTACCCATCCTCATTTTTGACTTGTAGTGTTATGATGATTATAGATGTGTAACATTCCGCAGTTGTGGCTTCAACCCTAGAACGTAGACAGATACGATGCCATTCTAGTTCTCCTACTACACCAGACATATTTGATGTAACCAAAGTTTGGATACTATAGTATGTGGCTAAGGTCCAAACGAAATGGACCTTTGCTGGCAGTCCTTTTCTGTGTGACTCCCGTCGCCGATCATGTCAGAGCTCGAGCTCCGGCCCCCTACCCGTCCCATCTCCGGGCGGAGCTCCTGACCACCATCCATACATCATCCACGGCGCCCACCATCCACATCCAGTTTTTACCCGTCCCATCTACCACCATCCATACATCATCCACATCCAAATCCAAAGCCCACCATCAATTCACCACCTTCCCACACCATCCATTAAATGGTAAATTTCAAATTTATTTAATGGCACTAAATCTGTCCTGGTAGGTGTGAAGGAGGATGGAAAGGAGTTTCTTCAGAGAAGTCGCTCCTGCTCCAATCTAGCAACTTGCTCATGCTAGAACTGCGCTCCAAGCTGCATCACTGCCCGTCTCCTCATCCGACTTGTAGTAAAATTCAACTTTCATCGATTCCTTGGATAGTAGACATTATTGCCTTTTATGCTTTATGTGATATTTGCAAATCTTGTATGATATAATGATATAGTCTCTAATATATTGTTTCTTAGTGATATATAATGCTAGAACAAGCTATAATATGACTACCCCATCACCATAGCTGAAACGAAATAGTTGCTACTAGTTAAACGAATGGATAGGATATTTTGATTGGATAAAGGATATTGGTAGAGTAAGCCTAGCATAGACCATAATTACCAAGTTCCAATGGAAATTCGAATTCAAAATTTTCTACATTAGCACCACCATTAGCAGGAACCAGTGGTAATTAATGGTGGTAATTAGCAAAATTTAATTACCACCATTAATTACCACTGGTTCCTACTAATTTGACTACATATCCATTATCACAGTTAATTACCAAAGATTTAGAATATGTACCGAATTATTTTCATTAGAATGACTAATTCGGGACTGGTTAAAGAACTGTCCATGAATCTATCTAGTTGGTCGCTGACTCAAGGGGGGTTTTCCCCGAAAGTGAGTCGCTCGCTTTCCTAAAGGATAGACTAACTCTAACTGGTAGTCTACGCCATAGTTACCAAATTCACCGGAATCGGGTTAAAAAAAAAGAAATTTGATAATTCGATTAGAATGCAAATAATTCGAGACATATTCTAAATCTTTAGTAGGAATTACTAGTTAATTTAGGACTGGTTCGATTAGAATGCAAATAATTACCACTGGTTCCTACTAATTGCTTTGTTGGTTTATATTTTTTAAGGAAATTTAACTTAGATCTGAAGTCTCTTAAGTCTAAATCATTAAAGCAGATCTGAAAAAGTTAATATATTGTTTGCAGGGCAAACCATTGTTTCATGGTGTTAAAATCTTGATCCATTTGTTCATTTCACCCTAACACATTGTTGGTTTAAATTTTCCGAAATCTTTGTTGGATTTAGATCTGAATTCTTTTAAGTTTCATTATTCAAAGCAGATCTAAAAATTTTACTCACTTTCCAAGGGTGAATTCATTCTTTAAACATGATAAATCAGACAACACATTTGGTTCATGGTTATTGCACATAAGAGCATTTTATAAGTTAAGTGGGAAATCTGGAAATTTATCTTAAGGAGGTTCATTCACAAATCTTTCAAAGCAACTTCTAACTTTCTTAAGGTTAAGTTTCAATGTGGTTGGAGTAGAAATTGTTGAGTAGCCACACACCTTGATCCATATTTTCATGCAATAGTACTTAATCAACTCTAATTTAACTTTCAGCATATAAGACCATCTAAAAGATCAACTTATTGAATTTGGGACAAATTCATTTTTTGGGGTTTCATGATGGTAAGTAATTATTGGATCATCTTCCAAGTTGGATTAAATCGCCACATTTCAGCTTGCAATTTGTTGTGAAGAATTTATATTTTAGGGAGAAATGATTTGCTAATCATTCATAGATCTATATGTCCACTTACATATATGGAGTTTACAATGCTTCTTGGATGATTAAGGAATTGATTCTATTGTGGTAATCTCATCTTCACATATGGTTAAGGCTCAAATCTATTTGCAAGCATTTATTCATACATCCACTTAAGGACACTCAATAAATCCAATTCTCTTTTGCAAGTTTCAAACACTAAGGGTTAAGGAATCACTCTTTCTTATGATCATTGCTCCTTATATCTTGAAATTGGTCAATTGATTTGCTCAACATAAGCTTCAATCACACCATTATTACATTCTATAGGGAATTGTGATCTTGAATAAATTGTAATTTCTAGCACTTTGTATCTTCCGAGAATTGGATCATTTTATTTGGAGAAAATCACATTAAAACTTGCAGCATATATTTAAGTGATTTGCACTCTCATTTAGGATAACTTCATCTCTGATTTTAATTCTAGAATATACATCATTGATCATAAACTTAAATCAGATAATTAAATAACCTATACCCTTCCTCACTCACTGAAATGATTAGGCTTAGTTAGCATTAGGGAAGTCCCCTTCCCCTAGGCTAGGATCATTATTAGTCTAAAGCAAGAAAGGTAAAGCCACTGAGGTGATAATGGTGGCTTTCCTAAGTTTCCATTGGGTTCTCATCACTTGTGCTTAGGGACTTTTCCACCAAGTGAGAACCTGAGTGTTAACACCACCCATCGAAACTAACTTGACATTGCCACTAGGATGCTCTTAGATATATCTACCCATTGAACACCATAAATGAAAGTTATGTCACCATCATCTGTGGCCCCCAATTTCCCTACGACAAAGTATTTTTTGGTATCAAATTAGGGTTTTCAAAGTTCCCCTCTTCTTCGACCTCATGGCCCATCTCTTTCTCTTTGTCCTTCTTGTCAATAGGATTCACATCCCAATAGATCGTGGATACTTCATCGTCATCCTGTGGATCTTCATGCTAGACCACAAGAGACACATCCTCATTTGCAAAACCCTCCTAACACTCAAAGAGGTCTTTGGGTTTGCGCAATCCATGGGATAAACTCAACGTCCACAGTAGATGAGAAATCCTTAAGATCAACAATGTTTGTCTCATTTTCAAATGAGAGGATTTGTTTGATCTCATCCATCTCTATACTAGAAGAGTTAGACACTTATATTATCAACCAACTTTATATGCTCAGTCCCATCTGCACTGGAAAATGGATGTTTTCCAGTTTGATCTATTACTATTTAGTACTTTGACACAACCAAAATCTCTATTAGTTTTTCCAGTGAACGTGAATGTAGGCTTATCTTTGACAACTTTGCTTTCTTTGGCTTAAGAATTCATGGAGTTGAAACACAACTGATAAGGACATGCTTACACTCTGTACAAGAATTTTCTCTTGATTCATGCCAGAAACACTCCCACCCAAGAAATTTTCAATAGTTGTATCAAATGCTTTGTCGATGCTCCTTTCTGTAGTTATAGCATTTGATTTCTTTGAATTTTCCTTCCAATTGCAACAAACTGGTTGTTGTTTGTCAGTTCTTGTTCCATGTCTTTCCGCCAAAATTTGTAAGAATGGATGTGGTTTTTGGGTGTTTTTTTTGGTGGCCATTCTTGAATCTTGAGGTGTTATAGAATCAATGTTACATTTATTGTTATAGGAACTGTATCGCTGGGTTCAGAATATCACTTACGGGCAATAAAAATATGGGGAATTATCACAAAACTTAAAAGAATATAAAAATAGTTAGTTTTTTTTCAAAATTTTAAACATTTAAAGCAACAACAACATCAAACAAACACATTGCTACATAAATATGAAAATAAAACTGATATATAAGATATGCGTAGGCTAAATTCCAAACAAAATGGATCTTTGTTGGCAGCCCTTTTCCGACGTCCGAACTCCCATCGTCGATCACATATAAACCTACCTAAATCTAAAATAATTGAAGCAAATGTTACAACAAGAATTTTTCTCTTATAAGCTTTCTTTCAAATATCAGATCGAATGCCTCAATGCATACCTGGTGTAAAGTAGGTGGCCAATCCAAAGTCAACAAGCTTGATGGACGACGAAGGAGACTTTGTTGCAAGAAGAATATTTTCTTGCTTTAGATCCTTGTGCACAAGCCCATTATCATGACAATATTTCACCACTTCCATGAGATGCTTGAACAATCTTGCAGCATTAGGCTCAGAATATCTCCCTTGTTTCTGCAACTGGTCAAAAAGCTCCCCACCTACACATAGCTCCATAACCAAATGCACATACTCCTCCTCCTCAAAGACTTGCTTCAAGGCCACTACATTAGGGTGCCCAAACATGTTGGTCATGATCTCAATCTCCAATTTCACACTCCGAACATCCTCAGATTTTACCAATCTGTCCTTTGCAATGGATTTGCATACCAGAACCTCCCCAATCACTTTGTCTGTACAATACCTGATCTTACCAAACTGTCCCAACCCCAATTCATCCCCCAGCTCATACCTATTCATCTACTACTCAAACTATGTCAGTGACATGGGTTATTTGAGGCTGAAAGGAGCTCTGTGATATTGAAAAGAGTTCTATGATAGATTGATGTTGAAAAGAGCTTTGTGATAATCATAAGTTTAGTGGATTAATTGCGATATTTGCACTATCTAATGCATCTTCTCACACTATGTCTAATGCATTTGCATCTGCTATCCACAACTGCTTCACCAGAGAAGAATCCCCAACCAAGAGGATTGTTTGGTACAATTCCAATGCCCAGTTCCTTGAAGACAAACAAGCGAATTCAGCTAGATATTTGCATGAGATGTTTATTCCTATATGCTTGTTTAATTAGCAACTAATGCTAAGACTTCAAATAATAAATTATCATGCCAAGACTTTACAAACTTTATAGTGAATCCTAAACTTTGCACCATCCCCACCATCATCATGAATAGTGAATCCTTAAACATGAAACCTAAACCTATGATCCTAAAGTAATAATTAGTAAACTAAAACCCCTAGAGCAATAAAAGATGATAATTATCTTTGATAATAAATCATGACCCTCTAACCCTCAACCTTAAGCCTTATAAACATTTATCTTCTATTTCATATATGAACACCATGAAAATTACATTAGCAAGACAAAATCTCGGTTACATCATCATGCCAAATATTTGAGTATGCCAGCCGCCCTTCCCTCTATAGGAAAGGAGTAAAAATACCAGCATTGGCTCCAATGCTGAGACAATTTGTATATTTTATTAATACCCTTATCCTCGCTAGAATCTGCAATGCTAAATCTGATTTGAAAACTTTGGTTTCCCCAAATACATTTCAAAAACTTAAGGCTAAAAAACGTTATAGACATAGAGAGAGACCTTATAATCCAATGGGATAGGTACACGTTGTAAGATGACCACTACTGACTAGAGTAGGTAGAAAATGCAATGACAGAGAATCCCAATGAAATGTATCTTCAATATTGAAAATTTCAAAACTTTATGCTAGAACACACAATAGAGAGAAAACCTTGTAACCCAATCAGACAATTATACATTGTAAGATTGATAATTACTCCCAACTAGAGTCGGTAAAAATGCTTACATTTTCAAAAGCTGAAAGCTAAAACACGTGATAGAGAGAAGACCTTATAACCCAATTAGACATGTATACATTGTAATATGACCACTACTAACTAGAGTAAGTAGAAAATACATGTCCATAAAGACACATGTTGTTGTTAACAAAGAATTCAACAAGAAGCAGGGGAAGCCATGAGATAAACATAAGTGAAAAAACATTGTTCACACTTCCATCAAAATCGCTTCGATTGTAAGATAAAATAAAATAATGATGATGATGCAACTATTTCATGGTCCACTAAGTCCATCTCTCAAGACATCTAAGGGCGAATGAAGGAAATTCAATATTGAATGTTGTCCAGAAGAAGAGTTGGGGGAGAATCCAAAATGTCCACTGAGTTGTTGTATGAAAGGGGTCAAGCATTGTTTAATCTTGGATGGTCTCTTTGTCTGTTGGTAATGGATCTAGTCTAGAAATATTGTTGAGGTCGTTGGGGAGGGGGGATGCTCCTTTTGGTTGACATAGATATAGAGTCAAAAATAATGCTGCTATCAATTTGTCTCTTGGCCCCTAGCTAATGGGAGCACCATAAAGAATGAAGTAATCCTCTGGGTGGAATCTAGTCTAGGAGGAGGTTTAAGAGCATGGGAATGGAGCTTGAATCCCTTCTACATGTATAAGGCTAGTCATCTCTAGAGGTGCTTGGAAAAAGTGGAGAGGGTTTGAGCTCCTCAAAATAAACAATAGAATTGCCCACAAGTCTTTTAATAGATGGGGCAGTAGAAAATCAAGTGCTTCGTTGTCTTGACCTCTCAAAGATGGGACACTTGGAAAATCTTGTTCATTTGGGCAGTGTGGTGATTTGTCTCAACACAGAGTCAATATGAGCCCACCTAGAACTATCCAAGGGGAATGCGAAGAAAGTGCACCCACTATTAAGATGTGTATGGGAGTCAGATGATGAGCCTATCTCTTGCCTCCATGCAATACTCAACATAGAAGGCCATCTTTGGATCTAATGTTCCCTTGGGGTTTGTTTAATTGACCTATTCAAACTGCTTGTAAATGTCATCTCGGATGATCCTATTCAACTCTTGCCTCCTAGGTAAGAGGTGGTCAGGTGCATCTAGGGAGTATCTGAACAGAGGAATATGGTCCATTGAAATACCCACTAACTCCAAAAAATGATTGTAAAATCATTAGTCATTTTAAAATATTTTTTTTTGTAAAGTTCTATCATTTAATTAGTTTGATTTTCTTACAAGTTTGTCCTCTTTGTCTGTAAATGGTTCGTCACATGTTTTTCAAACAATTTTAAAGGTTCTAGAGCATTTTTAAGTGTGGAATGGGGCATTTTAAATCTTGATAAAGTTAACTTTGTTTCTCTAAAAATGTACTCGACAATTTAATTTATCAATTCCTAAAAAAAAACAACACTTTGTGTGGCAAGAGGGCATTTGAAGGGCATGTAAGATGGTCACACAAGGTTCTTTATCTTTAAATTTTAAGTAAACAAACATATTTATGGGTGTGTGTTATCTTAGAGAACACCAACATAAAGGGAGTCTTAATTGTCCCATTTCTTACATAAATAAAAGTTTTTGGGGAACCAAATCCTTTCGAAGTGGGGAGGTATTTTCCAACATGGATCATTCTATATATTTGTTCATCATTTTGGGTACTTTTTGGTGTATAAAATAGAGTTAAGGACATGTAAATTCTAGTTTAGGGTTGATCCTAATTCAGTGTCTTGGGGCCTTAAAACTTTCAAAGTTTGTTTTGGGCATTATGAAAGTATTTGGGGTTAAAACTTCACAATTCTAGTTCACGACCCCTCAATGCTATTCTACTTGTCAGAGATTTCCAATGGTCCAAATAGCACCTAAATTGTTGTTTGTATGAGGGAGTTATTCCTTTGGAAATTTGAACTATTATTTTACCATTGTAATATCAAGAGGATCTGACAAGGGAAAAAAGAATTGAACTTCGATGGTGTTTCCTATTTTTCCACTCAGTATTCTTGCATACACTTCTTTTGTGTAAACATATTTGATATGTCACTGTACATTTTTATTAACGGGTGGCCACATGGTTTTTAGGTATCCATTCAAAATGGGTAGACAAAAGAAATGGAAGATTGTAATGGGCCTTGAGGTCCAAGACCCAAAAGACAAGTCAACGTTTTTTAGCAAAGATTTAACCTGGACTGAAGTATATAGATCAGACAATCCTTTATTTGATCGTGTTGCACGAATCCCTTTAGGTAGAGTTCCTGATTTTATTAGAGTGGAGGAAAGTAATCCCGATGCTCCTTGTACTTTCTTACCGACAATAAAAAAAAAACCCAGCACAAAGGGATAACGCTCACAAGCAATATGAGCTGTAAGTATATCATAGTCACATGGTTCTTGCATTTCTAACTGAGTTTTTGTTTTAGTTGGTGCATGCATATTATGACTTGGTATATATATGATCACAAATGGTTATTCATGAATGGATATATATGATTTTGTGATAAGGTGTTGTAATTTGTAGTGC
>ML778591.1:851100-868840 GCA_009831015.1 Picea engelmannii | reverse complement strand
TTATTAATTCAATCAAAAAACCTAGTACTATTAAAAATTAATCACTAAAATTAATTCTTAAAACTAAATCAAACTAAACTTATAATCACTCATATTAAACCTAGTATTATTACTAAATCTAAATAAATAACCTAGTATTATTATTAATTCAATCTAATCACTATTATCACTAAATCTAAATCAAAAACCTAGTACTATTAAAAATTAATCACTAAAATTAATTCTTAAAACTAAACTTATAATCAAAACATGAAACCCTAGTACTATTAATAATTCAACCAAGTATTATTAATAACCTAATTAACTCATTTACTAAACGCTAAAATTGAATTTTTAGTTTTAGAAATTTGACATTACAACTAGCCGACCTAATTACAAATCTCAAAATTGTCCTGCATCTACTATTAATTGACGAAGATCAGCAAGCTTTGTAACTAACGATTAGTCCTGATGATGAATCTCGATTCGGATTCGAAACGTCGATGACAAAAATGACACCAACTGTGGATTATCCGGCAATTAATCTCGAAACCACTCACCACAGAAATCTGAAAACAATTTTTTTTTATCAAGTATTAATATTACACACCAGCTTAGATTCATCTTTAATTCAGGATTTTTTAGGCATCCAGAAATATACATCTCAATTTCTTTTTTATCCCTCTTACTACTTAATAGATTTGGAATTATAATGGATCTATGCTATTTAACTCACTGCAACACATTGTTTTAAAAAGTAATCTATGTTCACTTGGACGATCAAACCAGGCATTCACAAATTCGATCATCACAGTTCCTCTGTTTAAGATATGATTGTTAACTGTAGAAACAGACTGCACCTATATTCTCACCATGGTTCAGTGTTAAGAAATATAATAATCCAAAGTTTGTAATTTGTTTTCTTATAGCATAGCGGAGAACTGCATTCAATTAAGTAGGACTATTAGTTCCATGGACCTTGCAGGTGTACCTTGTATATTGTGTAATATATTTGTGTATATTGTTTCTGCATTTTTATGATCTAGAACCTTTCAAAATTGTCATTTAATTCACTGGGACACAGAATTTAGATCTTAATCTGTGTTCACTTTAACAGACACACTGGCCATTGACAAATTCGATCATCAAAGTTCATCTACTTATAATATGGCTGTTTAACCAGCACCGTATGATAAAATGAAACTACAATAGCCATGGACACATCCATGACTCCTCATACATTGCTTCTCTATCAGCCAAATAGCAATATAAACTATTGCATTTGTTACATCCAATGGATGTAGTCTCCAGCACGCTTGGAGAATACAACATTCATCGGGCAAAGCATTCGCACTAGGATTTTAATCCTAGCAAATATGGAAGGGAGATTTCTATCAGTCCTTTTACCTTGAAAGATTTAAATGCTATACAGTTTATGTGGCAGAAGGTTCGATCTCTCTAGTTTGTGCACACATATTAACCACGGAAGTAACTACAACACTGTCTCCTGTCGTTTTCCTATGTTGGCAGACAGTTGAATTGGAGTAGATCTCATGCAAAATGTGGCTGCAAATTGCCAACACTCCACAAAAGCACAGTTCGCAGTGGGGATTGGATACACAATCTTTTTGTAAGGAAAGATTGCAGCGCGCTCTCCCACTGGGTCACCTACGAAACCTAATTGCAAATTTTCCTTGCCCTATATAATATGTTCCAATGAAGTCCTCTTGTTGAAGATTGTTGTTACAGGAAAACCTTAAAAGAAACCTTGAATTTTGTTCTACAATTTGGATTCAGTTTTGTACAAAGGGACCTTTTTATATTTGGGTTCAGTTCTGTACAAAGGGACCTAAAGATGGTGCAAAGTTAATATTTCTCTATTCTTTACCATCACAATAGAAAATGGCAGGTAAATGTAAGGTTTGCGAAAAGTGAATGGCAGGTAAATGTAAGGTTTGTGAACAGTTAATATTTCCTTATTGCTTGGCAGAGAATGAAAGACAACGTGTTGTTTCTTGACAATAATCACCACATACTTACCATTCAACTATAGACATAGGAAGAACTTAAAGTTATAGTTCTTTTCCATCCTTTTTTGGTTATAGATATACAGACAGAGACCCAAAACACATTTAAGACAGATTAAAAGATCAAATAAATATCCATATCATATATTGCAATCATGTTAATATCTATTCCACATTAATATGTTTTTTTTTTTTTTTAAATAAAACGGTGGGACCTTTTATATTAACAAAAACCAAAGTATACAGTGACTGGTTTTGGCTCCAGCTGGCCTGCCTGAGCAGGAAACCAGGAAAGCTGGGCCATCTGTGCTTGATGCATGTTTACTGTTAGAACATATTTATGCTCACCCTGCCCGAGGGAAACCAGGGTGGCGGTGATATAGAGTTTCAAAAACCATAGCATGTCTACTCTTAAAAAGTCTATGAAAACGAACTAGACAGAACAACATGAAAACTTCTAACCCGGACCCTTGGGTGGCTGGTTGCTCGAGCTCGCTCGCCTGTTTCCTGGTCGTCGCCAACCTGCTAGAATTGCAAACTCCTGCGCGCATGTAGGACACTGCTTTTTCGGGGTGGTCTTCGAGAAGGCTGCGAAAAGCATGTTCGTTCACTGCTCCATTCTGCCAAGACGATAATCTATGTCGCCGAGCAGACTTTTGAGTTCAAAAACAAGTGGCAGGTGCCAGGGCTCCGAGAGGGCAGGCTAGTCCGGTTCTCCCTCATCGTGATGCTTTTGCCTACCAGTGCTTCCTTCTGCTTCTGCCTTATGGTCGTCCCTTGGACAAGTCGAATTTGCCTGGTTTCGTTCTGTCCCTGTGGTATCGCCTGGTGGGATTTCCTCCTCGATTATGCAGTGAGGGGGAAAGTCCAGGTGGGTAGCACTGTGTTTTGCTAGGTTGGCATTCTCGACTGCCTCTGCCACGGGAGGTTGGTATTGCATGGCCTCCTCCGGGCTAATCTGCTCAACAATTGTCGCAGTTGTCGACCTGGAGCGCCTCTTTCGTCGTATGGACGCCAAACCCAAGGCTTTCTCAAAGTTTTGAAGACGTTTACGCCGGGATTCAGCCCTGTACCAAGCTGCTCCTCGGCGTGACTTGCCTCTGAGTCGAGGCATGATGAAGGCTTCTGCAGGAAAGCGGATCGATGGGGATTTGAAGTGTTGGGCTCCCTCTCTCGGCTCTATTCTTGACAGAAAACGGAAAGGTTTCTCGGACAGGGTTAGCTCTGCGAAGGCCGAATACATCGTTTCTCTGTCCCTTATCGTGATAAAACCACTAGCGTCTATACACACGATCACCATTAACGTTGTGCGTTGAGTGCTCTGCCTCCTGGTACCGCTCCCACGTGCGAGGGGGCTCTTCTCATTAAGGTGGCGAGTGCAATACATAGGTCGATTAATTGACAGAGGAATGGAGCCGGTCGATGCCATTTAATGGGCGTCCTGGCATCCTTCCGTGTGTCCTCATCTGAGCTTTTGACACCCCATCCGGGGATTCCACATTAATATGTTGCAATCATGTTAATATGTTAATATATATTGCAGGTATTTGTAGGACAAAAATTTTTATTCCATGGTATCACTCATTCCACATTATTTACAAATGTTGCAACAATGAATCATACAAAATAGACAACAATTGCCCACAATTGGAGACCAAGCCAAGTCAAATTTACTATGAATGAAAATCAGAGGATGCAGAGTATCCTAGTCGTTCAATTTCCTAGTTTCTTTGAGGTGCAACCTTGTCGTGTATAGGTACATATTCCTGCACATATCCAAACTACAAATGTTTTTAATCCTTGTCACCAGGATATACGAATATATAACTAAATGATGAGCAGTCAAGAAGTTCGAATCCATTAATGATAACATTTTATTTTGGATTCCAATCCCTGCCCGTATTCTTTTCTAGACATTGCAAACATCAAAGCAAGAATCACTTCCATATGATTCTCCCTACCTCCATCCTGGCTATAAGTTGTTTTGTTGTTGGAGCAGACACAACAATATGTCATGCAAAAGGCTTTATAAATCCTTCTTCAACACCCTTATCAAATAAGGCAAGAAAGAAATTGTAATAACCATCAACATTAAGTAGACCCACCTGTATTTTCAGTAAGATATAAGTGATCAACGCTTTAAACAATTGGCAGTGCTTTTGAACATCAAAGGTAAGGGCACTAAATGAGCTCTAAAACAATTCAACATTAAACAATGGATCTATACCAGCTTATTATGAATGCCTAGTTGTGACCATGTGATCATCTCTAGTAGCTCTTCCATTGTTCCATAACCACCTTCAATTAGCCAAATCTTGAAGAAATCAGGGAATGGAATATCAAAGGATTTGGATGTTTTATTATAAATTATCTGCATACTGTCTCTCACTGGCCTCTAATAGATGCATATTTACCTTTAGCATAGATTCATCTTAACCTCTGTTCTATTAATCATATAAATATAAACTTAACAAACGAAAACAGGTTCAAATTTCTAGTTTCTTAGAAGATCTCGGGATATGATGGATCTATGCTAGTTTATTTTTTTAATTTTTTTACATGATGGTAATTAACAAATTGTCTGAGATTTTTTCAAACATTGGCTGTTGGACCTTCACTTTTTATTTTCATTTTAGTTTATTAGGGTTACCCAACATCATGGCACATTCGACTGGGCTATAAAGTGGGCCTGGCTTCTCTAGGTGTAATTAAAAGATCACCAATTAACAACAAACTATCCAATTTGTTATACCCTAAAAAGTTTCTTAAAGATGCATAGTATCAAATCACTTGGGAGAGCAATAAAAGTATCAGCTTGATGAGCCATTTCGGCCTTCCTTTCATGCATGTCAGCAACAGTCTTTACTTCACCGATTGTATGACCAGATATCTGTGACATAATTTACAATTTCAAAATTTAGATTGTAGGATCTCTAAGAAACATCGGAAAAAAAACTATTTCAATTACACAAGAAGCCAGAATAATCATACCCATAGCATCAAAAGAACATTAATTAGTCGCAAAATGAAAAAGCCGAATCATCCAATTTCAAAGAATCAGTCCTTAGAAAAGAAAATATAGAAGCCTTTTGCCAGTAATTCCACTGCAATACACAGTTTTGCTTAAGCATGTTTGAGTGATGGTATACAACAAGAAGCCAGGTTGAATAGGTTATTGTTCTTTATTTTATCCCCCTCTCATCTGTCCTCTGTTCTTCTTTGTGTTCCTTCTGATCAGCCTGATACTGTTCTAGTTGGCCTGGATTTAGATAAGTCTGAGATATCTGTCCCATTTTTATTTTGGCCTGGTTTTAAAGAAGTTTGAGATAGGTGTCCCAATTTCATTTTGAGTTATTTGTGTTTGAAATCATTTGATAACTTGTATTCTAAAACCTCAATAGCTAGTAGGTTGAAGCATTTATCCATTCACTCTCTACCAATTTTGCACACCAATTTGTAAGGCAAAGCTATCAAAGATGAACTAAAAATTGGTAATATGAGAAGGCCAGTAAACACTATTTTCCCAAATTGTTTGGGACAACATATATAGACAGTAATGATTCAATGTCATTTAACATGAAAGAAAATCCATTTATAGATACGAACAATCAGTTGGCAGATTTTTTTTAAGTTAACAGAAAAAATAATACTTCCATTAATTTCAGGGTGACAATTCTATTAGGCTTCCATCATTTTCATTTAGCTTGAATTGCATTGCTTGTAAAAACCATCTAAACAAATAATGTTATCCGATAACAGAAGACAAGAACCAATATCTTGCCATAAATTTTAGGGTGAAAGTTCTTTTAGGCCTCCATCATTTTCATTTAGATTTAACTGCGTTGCTTGTAAATACCATGCAAACAAATAATGGTATCCTATAACAGAAGACAAATCTACTACCCTGTCTTCAAAGTTTCCTTAATCCAAACATACTAAAAGCCTGGCTATATAATTACAACCATTTACAGTTGAGGTACATTGGAAATAAAATTTGAACTAGGAGTGCAGAAGCAGTAAACCAACTATTGTCATTGATTGTACAGATCAAGAAATGCATGTGTCTTGACATGATGGGAAGTAATTGAATAAGCTTGTGAGCATTATAAAATATGCTCTTTCAGTATGCTCTGCTTCTCCAACAAAACAAATATTCGTTGTTTCTAAGGAATTGCATTTAGATCTTGAGATGACTAGGTAAAATATCCAATCCATGACTCAAGTAGAAGAGTCTATCAGTTGAAATATGGCCCCAGACAAATCTTACATCTACCCTAGAACGTAAACCCCTGTCTGATAGCTCTCAAGGGTCTTAATTCATTTTTTATCAATATCCCATAATTGTCATATTTTCTTGACATCTCTTGTTACTTGTTAGAAATTAGAATATATTCACAGTTTACAAGTTCAGTCTGATGCTAAGAACAATGGGACATCACACAAGCAATACCTAACTTCACCGAGAATAGCATGATTTTCTTCCCTCCTGTCGAGGGTTATTAGCCAAAAAAAAATTCTGCAATAGAAAATAAAAGTTCTGTATGGGCCTACCCACATGGGTCATGCAATATCCAAACAAAAAGAAGGGAGAATTTGAATCGGCCATCCTGGCAGCAACCAAATGACAAGAAATGACTAAGCCTACAAATTCCTACAGACAACATAGAATGGAAGGTTTCATAATCCAAATAAGCAACCTAATAAAGATTTATTCCCATAAAATGAGCTTGGTCTAAAGTTATAAACTTGTTCTATCCTCAAAATCACTCACACCATACTTAGAATGTTAAGTATATCGGTGTAAAACCCCAACCCTGCTAAGTCGTTATACCTGTGTGCAGATCTAGATTCTAGACTATGTATTACATTGGTTCCTCTACTCTAGGTTTGAATTTTAACAATGGTACGAAGTTCCAAGGGAGTTACTCTACATAACAAAATCAATAATAACATATAAACCTCGGAAGATCTCTCGAAAAGGTTTCCACTCCAAGCAAAATAGAGTTACCCACCCTTGGATTACTCTCACCAAGACGAAAGCAATGCATTGAAAAGAAAAATAAAACCATCCAATCTTCTCTTAGGCAGAACATCAAGAAAAACCGCCTTCAATTTTCCTAGAGTGTACAGGAACTAAAATAATTGGAAGACATCTCTTCAACTTGTCTGGCATAATACCTTAAACCTAGAGTTAACTTTATCTCACCATCGTATTCCAACACAGCTTTATTATTCTTATTTACAATCACACATGCAGTCTCCATGCTTCAACTGAGTTGAATCATAAGATCAAGGGCATCAATTTTACTCATATTTGTTCCAGAAGGGGCATGTAATTTTAGGGTCATTTCAAAACTACATAACATATTTTTCCCAAGAAAACTAGAACGTCTTACACTRATCTATCTCAYTKCTTAGCAATTCAAGAGAAAATYGCAAACCATCTYARCAKTTTGGATTGAATTCCACACCCACAAACAACTTCTTGAATAAATCCCAGCACATATTAAGTATTTRTATCCCARCACATATTAATGATRCCATGTYTCCATTACCAATAYAGTAAAATGAGCCTRCAACCAAMCCCCATARARSYTGCTATCTTGAGAACTAAAGGCTAGGATATTGAGAACTAAAGAAACACCAAACATATCCAGATAACTACCTCYMTTATATTRGAGGAGAAAAAAGCAAGCTCCAGTGACAATGTTAACATTAATATATTATGTGTTAAATGGMTATGTTTGTAATAAAATGATAGTAATATAACATGACATTAAAGATTATGTTAACAATCAATGCCAAGGTTAGTTAGGTGGTTAGACATTAGACCATCGTAACAGCCTTAATGTATTATAACTGATGTAATGTATGATAAGATAGGTAAAAGAGTGCAACACATATAGATGTGCACATGTAGCCTACCTCGGGCTACCCCTGTGATGTATAGCTGCAACATGCAACATTATTAGTAATATATGACATGTATTATTCTCTCCACTATATCTTGTATTTATTTTTATGTGAACATGCAGTTTTGATACCTTTTACTCATCATTGCAGTATAAAGTTTTAGCATTAAAGATGAGTGTTTCTCATGTCCCATAGTTTAATACGATTTTTCCCCTAAAATGAAGTACAAATGACCTAAATAATATATGAGATGCATTTTTTATTTCAAACCTAAATAAGATGGATAAGAAAATTATATTAATGTTCATGATTGACCAAAAAAAGAGGTCAACGGGACTCGAAAGAACAATCCAATAGTGACAAACTATGGGAGTTCCTAAGAAGTGTTCTCTATTTTTGGATGTGATTCTTTGGTCAAGGTGGAGTGATAATGTATGCTATTTGAAGCAAAGGTGGCAAAGCACCTAGCAGCAGATGAGATTTTTTTATCAAGAATCCGAGCTAGGAAACAGGGTATCTAGTGAATATGTGGTAGAGCATTTCGATGCAGAGCACATGGAAGATACAATTAAAATATGTTGTGCACAAACAATGCTAATTATGCATGTGCTACAAAATTGACTTCTATTATGCAGCGCAATTTTCTAGCAGGAGAAAAGGCTTGCTACAGTTAGGGTTGAAGCAATTTTGACAAAGGACATCTTCAAAGGCACCCTATGAAATCATACTTGATACTTGAAGAAACAATTTCTTGATTCTTCTCTTAGTATTGTAAAGCATGTCAAGTTTGAAATCCATGTCAGATTAAGAGGTAATAAACATGGTGAGAAATGGTGAGATCGGGCCTATGAGAATTCCAAATTTTTGTAGTGGACCCAAAATCTTTATTTTGGTTAGTTGGGTGCAATGGTTTGAACATTAGCAAGGAATGAAAAAAACACCTTAAGGCCATTAGCAAGGAATGAAAAAAATGTTCCCTTTGCAATTATAAGGCCAAAACTTTAATATCAACAAATATTTTTCACAAGTTCCACATGATGATGCCAAAGCAAATATAGTTGAGCCATGTATATAGAACATTAGCAAGGAATGCAAAAAATGTGCCCTCTGCAATTATATGGCCAAAACTTTAATATATACAAATAGTTTTCACAAGTTCCACATAGTGATGCCAAAGCAAATATGGTGGAGCCATGCATATAGAATATTAGATTGATATTCTTAAAAAAACACAAAACAATAACTATCAATTCGGTCAAGGATTAATGGAGATTTCCCCAGGAGGATGAAGTTGAGCTCTACAAAATGACTAATAAACTTCTACATGCCACTGCGTATTCTTCTTGAGCAGTGAAAATCTCTCATCCCAACTTTATCGTCTCTCTTATGTAACTCTTTTTAAGGTATATTGAATTCCAAGCATCATGCCCTTCAATACACAGATTAGATATGAGCTTCCTTATCCAAAAGATAAAAAATTCCATCACTGTACTGAACCTTGTGTTTTATATGCATCTTGCCCCCTCTTTTGTTACCTGTCGTTGCAAGTGTTACCTGTCAAAGAAACATAAAAAATACTTGAATACAAAAATAATAACTTCATTTTAAACATAGTATAGATATTATAATCCATCAACAAAAAACAATATATTTAAATGTGAAAAACCCGATAGATATTATAAAGTATCGACAAGAATAGTTCAGACCTATTTTTATTTATAGTGCATGTGCGTGTCCTCTTTGTTTGGGCAACAAATTGTGAATAGAATGATGGGTGATGATAATTGGATTTCCCACCCTTTGCTCCATCTAGGGTGAGAAAGGTCCTTTTGCAACCCTTGCTGCATGTATTTGTGCGCAAATTTGTTTTTTCCAGCATAGAGGATTCTCTAATATCACCCTCATTTACCACATTTTTGACCTCTCCATGACTTACCATAGTTATGTCCTCTCCATCACTGTGATCGTCTTCAATAAACAAAGTTGTTTCTTTCCCATCAAGAACAATTTTTCTTAGATCTTCACCACATTTATAAGAAGATGGTTGCAAATTCACTGAAAAATCAAATGGGTCATCTAATCCCATGGGAGTCCTATCAAAAGTTGGTGGGCCTAAGGGAACACTATCTAGTGTCATATCAAATATTGGCCAAGAGCATTGCCCATAGGAACATTGAATAATGTCATTAGTATGAAATTTCTCGTTTTCTTCAGCGATGGTGTTTGGTGTCTTATCATACAAAGCCTTTGAACTTTGCTCGAAACAATGAATTGTGTCAATACTATCAAATATCTGATTTTCTTCAACAACAACGTCTGGTGTCTTGTCATATAATGGGTTTGAAATTTGGACAGGAGAAGTATAAAACTTTGGTGAATTAAAAGGAGTTTCAACATTTTTCCCAACAATAAGAATTTGACTCATTCCTTTCCCATCTTTAACACCATCCACCCTTTCCTCCATATCTGATGAAGATGGATCACCAATAGATACAATATTTCCCTGCATATATTCAAATAAATACATCCATTGTAAAAAAATACGTCAATAAAAGGGGTTTTCATTTAGTATTTTGTAGAATTATATAACAAAACATGTGGTATCTTACAAAATGTACACTGAGTGACTCTTCAATAGATAAGGTATCATCCTCTTTACATTGGGAGGAGGTAGAGAAATTTTTCTGTTGCAAGAAAAACATGCTAAAAAAAAAGTGATTTTATTAAATACCATGTAGTATTGAATTCGTATCCAACAAAAAAAAATACAAATTTGAATAGCTCTTACGGGTGGTGACTCATTAAACATGTTACGTAACATGCTCCAATTTTTGTTCTTAATGATTTTCTTGCGAACATTTTTTTTTAATGCAGATTTTTTTTCCTTTGATTGAGCGTCATATTCATAAACGCGTCTTCTCACATGTTCCAAAGCATTTGCACTCAACTCTTGAGCACACTTCACCCCCTGTAACATGAAAAAAAATGCATACATCAGTAAAGCATAATTTAATGAAAATACATGAAAATAAAATTTCATTAAAAAAAACAGCGTACCGCATTTTGAACCTCTTTTCGAATGGCAGTGGTCACAACAACCTTTCTATTCTTCTTATAATGATATTCAATGTCGTAATTTTTTCGGTAACGATCTATTTTCAAATTGGATTCAGATTTAAGCTTGTACCGAAAGCCAGGTGGTGTGCCAACATGCAATGTTATGGGTCCCCAAGATTGTACTTCTTTTCTATGTTGATTAAATGTAGAATACTTGATACGTTGTAGATCATTGCATTCACTGGCCAAACAATAAAAGTAGTTGCACCCATTGTTTTCCTTAAGAACTCTATACTTTGAATTCTCCTGAAATAGTTATGCAGTGATATATTTAGTTCATGTAATACACTGCATCACTAATAAGACCATGTTATCTATCTAGTAAATAAATAAATAATCAAAACATCAATTGTTTAGAGAAAATAAAAACCTGTACTATGACCATCTTATTCAAAGTTGTGACTTTTATCCAACTTCTGTAGCAAGACAAAAACCTACAAAAATAATCATGTATTTATCTTAGTAAATACAAGGCAAAATAATCAACTACTACAATAAGAATGTTTTTTCATGCGGAATGACAGCCCATGTAGAATTAATAGGTCCAAGTCTAAGTAAAGCCATGGAAACTCACAAAATAATATTTTTTCATATGGATAATATAACTTTACAATAGTGAAGATGGACAAACACAAGCTAGAAATAGTTCAATGAGTACATCACACAACGCTAACTCACTTCCCCTACAAAAATGGCCCCGAGGTCTTCTTTTCATTAAAATTTTAGTACATAGTTCTCCAAAATTACAAAAAGTAAAATCCCTTTTTGTCGAGTTCTCTTAGGTATATAGCTAATCATCTTAATAATACATTAGCACAATACTTTATACAATACATTACAAAATTGAAAATTTGTTCTCCTCCCTAGCCTTGATTTTGTAGATAGGCAGTCCAAATCTTATGATAAGAAGAGATCATTTCAGTTCTCCTAAAAGGAAAACTTTCTAATGTAATTGAATAATCGGTTGTTTTCTGAATTACAGTCTTCATGTCTTCTTTCAAAGTAGCAAAGTAAGAAATTAACATATGATGTTCTCTTGCTGGCTCAACAATATGTTTTTTTAAAGTTCCTTGGGTTACTCTTTGAGTTATGCTTATGGAGATTTCCCTAACATTCATGGCCTCTTCTAATTATGCAAAGAATTGCTCTGTTGGCCTTGGATTTCCCAAATCCCCGATTTTGGGCAACCTGCATTTTTCAATCAATTTATCTGCCAACAAGTAAAGCCGCTTCCAGGTGCCAATGGAGTATTCTATGTCTTGATCCAACTTAATTTCAGTGCTTTGGGCCCTTGCAATCGTTGTATAGTTCATTCGATGTTCCTCTTTGATCATCCTTGGGACTTCTCGGGGTGCATCTGAATGTTCTTGAGGCCACCTATTTATATCATAAATGGCTATGCGCACTCCTGTCAGCTCAATGTTCTTCTTCTTAACGTGATCAGATAATGACAAAATTCGAGCAGCTATGTCTTGGAATTCCTGTAGACAAGGATATACTTTATTTGCCATATCACAGAATTCTTTGTGTAATTCATTAGCACATTCTTTGTGCTCTATGACACTGTTCCTTTTCTGTTTATAACATCTATTTTCTTTCTCCAGGGCCACATTTCGAGCCTTGTATTCTTCTATTTATTTGGTATAGTCTCTAATATTTTTCTCCCTGACCATTGTAAATGCTACACCAGCGGAGGCCATAGCTATAGGATCCTCGCTAGTGTCTGTGACTATTTTTCTTTCTGAGGTTTCTGTAACTGGTTGAACACCTGAAATGGTAAATGTTCTTAGAGTTCATTGTACAATCTTGCCCTGGGTCCTGTCAAATATGAAAGAGTCTAGGTCTGCCACTCTACTAGCTTTGAAGGAAGTTAACCCCCCCAACCCTAGTTCTCCCATAGGGAAATGGCCTCCAGTCAATGATATGCTAGAAGCCTCAGGTAGGTCGGTATCCATGAGATCAGTGTCATCTATTTCCTCTTGTGCTTTCTTTTCCTCCTCTTTCTTTTTCCTTTCTTCTTCTTCTTGTTTGAGCTTTGCTTCTTATTCTACTCGGAGTCTCCTTTGCTCTTGTTCCTCTTCTCCCTTCCTCTTTTTCTCCGCTTCTGCTATTGCAATTTCTTCTTCTTCTTCTTACTTATGCCTAAGTGTTTCAGCCTCCTTCTCCAACCTTTCTTTTTCAGTTGTTGCTTTAGCTGCAGCTTCTTCTTTAGATTTCTTATGATGAAGTGCTTCAGGCTCCTTCTCTAACCTTTATTTTTCTGCTACTACTTTAGCTACAACTTCTTCTTCAACTTTCTTTTTCCGGATTGCTTCATGATCTTTCTCCAATCTTTCTTTTTTTGTTATTTCTTTAGCTTCACCTTCTTCTTCATCTTTTTCCTTGGCTTCTGCTTCTTTAGCTTCATTTTCTTGCCCGACCTTTGAGTTTTCTTTAGTCGTAGAGCTTCTTCCCCTTCTTAAGATAGCCTCATCATAATTATGTGCCTTTTTGTATATATCTTCATCTCTCCATGTTTCAGATTCATAAGCCCACTTATGCTTGCAAAGTTTATAGTGTTGGTTGACAACCTTCCGAGGATCATATCTATGGAATATTCCTTCCCTGAAATGGAATGTTGCCAAAGCCTCTGCCTTAGCATGTGCCTCCTTTGAGTTCTTAAAACTGTAGGATCCCACATAGAATGGTAGTGGTGGCCACGACAGTTTCTTATATTGGGAAAGGGATGCCCCAACCCCATGTACAAGGGTGTGGTATGCTACCTCCTGCAACACCAGTTTGTCAGGCACAAATTTGGGAAGTACATGTGGAGGTTTGGTTGATCCGTAGATCCTAATATAAGTCACATTCTCAAGTACAAACCAATCATCGATTTTGCTGATAGCTTCCATTGCTTTCTCTGACATGCATGGTGCTCGGGCGTAGAATAACAATTGGAAAAATGGAATTAAGAAGTGGTCGTAAATCTTTTGATAGTGCACTCGATATTTATGCCCCCACAAGTCCTGACAATAGACATGAATAAGGAGGTCACTATTTTTCCATCTCCAACCCATTCTTGGGTAAGCATGTGCTTGGTAGACCATATCCAATAGGTAGGATGACATGTGGAAATGAAGATGCTTCCCCGACACTGCATGTTTTACTACTGATATGGACTTTTAAAGGTTGGCTGAGAGGATAGCCGCCCAGTTAAATATATGACCAGTAGTTGTGATAGTGTGTAGCAAGGAAACCCAAGATTCCTTGAATGTTGAAATGTCTGCTTCTTCATAAAGCCTACACATAAGGGCTACAACATATCTGTAAGGGGCTATGAGAATTTTCGTGGGATAATCTCTAGATCTTGATCTAAAACTTACACTTGGAACCCACCAATTCTTAATTGTTTCTCTGCAATCTAGAGGACATTTCAACATCCATTCATCTGTGAGTTGAATCTCTTCAGTAGGAATCTTATAGCATGCATGTATAGTTGAGGCCTGGAACGATGGAATAGCTTTCCTTTTAATATATTTTATCATCCTATTGTCAATGTCAGTTCGATGGACGATCCAAGAAATAGCCTCTACACACGGGAACACTTCGGGATGTGTAGTTATCTGATAAAGTCGAGACCTTTTTAGAGTGTGCTAGACACCCAAATCTCAATCATCATTTGATACCTCGAGATAGGAATCTCGATGGAACATCTGGAAAATTTTGCCCCATTGATATGCCATGTCGTTTTCCACAATGCAAGCAATGTCGTTGTAAATGGGGCCTTCCCCTCCTTTGTCTGACCTAGCTTCAATAATGATCTCTTTGCCACGCCTCCTCTTGTAATGTTCCATAGATGTTCCTATGATTCACTCGTAACAAGCTAGGATGATAGTATGCTTAATATATTCACATTTAAGTTGAGGTAAACTTTAAATCGATTGATCTTAATTGATTTGGTGCAATTCAGTTATGCCTTGTATTTATTTGCAACAATGTTCAAGTTAGAACAATAGACTAATTTATTGAGCTTCGAAACTGTGGTACCATTTCCCATGCAAGGATACATTTCTTCTTGTAGAAGACCTCAAATTAATGTACGTTTCAAAAACTGTGCCTTATGTCTTGAATGAACATTACAGTTCAAAGTGCAGGAGAAGCTCTTATAGAACATTCAAGTTGTTCATGATTGTTAGCTTGCAGCACTTCTCACTTCAACATTTATTAGAAAATATGGAAGCATACTCCAATGTTTCCTTAGCCTCAAAACAAGGAATCCATATGAGGACCCATACAAAAAGGATTAGAGGGGATTTCACCTCAAAACATACAAGAATAGACATTTAGTGCATTCCATGTAAAGCATTCTAGATTCACCGTCTCAAATTATTCCTCACTTTGTCGCAACTTTATCATAATATACTAACCATGATTCAATCTAGCTATAAATATAAATACAATATTTTATCATTGCACATGAGTTATTGGCTTTCCTAGAAGCTTCAAAATAGGTATGTAATCTTCAAAAGTTAGCATGCCTTTTATATCTCATATTATTGAGATCATTATAAGGGGATTTGTTATTAGCTTTCTAATCCATGATACCATTGCAAATTTATTGTCTTGGAGTTGATCAAAGAATGATCTAATCCCTGGGTAAGGCCTAACCTCAACTCTGTTGCACAAGCACTAATTATCTATTATAAACTCTGATTTCTATCCAGCATGGTCTTAGCAAGTCATTCACAAATGACAAATAACTGTCTATACAAGGAAGTTATTTTAGTATGTACTGAACAGTGAGATGAGTATGAGTATGTATGTACTGACAGAATACTCATCTCACTGTTTAGTACATGAGAAGTTCCTACATCTGTAATGTAACGATGCAATTTTGGTCAAATTCCATCGTAGCATCAAATAAATTACACTATAGTATCCAAACTTTGGTTACATCAAATACACCTGGTGTAGTAGGAGAATTAGAATGGCATTGTATCTGTCTACGTTCTAGGGTTGAAGCCATAACTGCGGAATGTTGCACATCTATAATCATTATAACACTACAAGTAAAAAATGAGGATGGATACACAAAAAATCCTAAACAAATAAATCTTCTCACTCAATCCAACTTATGAGGGACAATAGGAGATGCATTGTTACGGGCTTGCCAAGTTTTTCTCTTTTCAATATTTGTATTATCCGATTTTTTCCCAAGATCAAGTCAAACTCTTACTCTTCGACCTTGCCCAGTTTTTTGTTTGGTCTTAGTTTGTAACACTGATTTAGGGTTCTTGAGTATACCCTTTGGTATAATGATTTATTCAATATATAAAAGCTTATATACTATGAATAAAATTGAGAAAAAGATCCTTTATCAATTGGGTACAACTTGGATGGTTGAGAGGAATGATTGTTGTCCTTGCCACCCGGGTTCAATTCCCTTAAAAAATGACATGAATAAGTATATTGTTGTAATGGCTTCGAGCCTTCTTTCTCTATATGTATTGGAAAGTTTCCTTTGATTCAATTGAATATCAAGGAAACTACTTTTAAAAAACAATTGAGAAAAAAGTCATTTATTCAACAACAAAGCCATATTAGACTGGGGGGAAATGATTAGCCGTGTTGTATATAGAGATTTCAAGTTCCTATTCAAAAAATGATTAGCTCTGGAGTAATTTTAATTTTATACAGAGATTTCAATTCCCTATTCAGAACCCTCCTTGTTAGGTTCAACATTGACCTTCCCAATTGAGATGGAAAGGAAGGCATTCCTTAGATTCACCTTGTTTAGACCATGTTATGCTAAGGCAGGGAGAAGATTTTTTAGATGAGCTCAATGGTGGAGGTGATCGGCGATGGGAGTTCGGACGCCGGAAAAGGACTGCCGGCAAAGGTCCATTTCGTTTGGACCTTAGCCTACACCAAAATATTAAGGTGATTGTTACAAGAGAAACTGATCACACAAAATCATATCGAGTAAGCAACAATTGCCATGGATGCAAATGAAGGAACAAGTTCCTTTGAGAGTGAAGTTTCAAATTTTCAACCCTAGTCGTTTAGGAAATGAAGCAAGGGAAATAGGGTAATGAAGCAAGGGAAATAGGGTCGAATTGGCAAAGTGATATTTGTTAGGTTGAAGTTAGTAGTGGTTCTAGAAATTTGAATTACAATTGAATCTCTCCCAGGAGAAAAGTCTCCACTTTATAGAAAAGGCACTGATCTAGGAAGTCATGGGGCAATGGACAAACAACAAGATAATCAAATTTTGGTTGAGAGAACACTGGGCTCCCTTAGAACAAGGGACATTGACCTTTTTCCTTTGTGATCATAGTTACATCATCTTTTTGTTTCAGTTAAAGGAAGATCATGACATGATATTTAGAAATGGTCCATATTTTATGCTCCCCAAAGGTTGTATTTGAACCATTGGAAGTTAGATTTCAACTCTAAAGAGGATGTTCCCAAAGTGATACTAGTATGGATTTGTCTCATGCATTCACCACACATATTTTGGGACAACTCAAATTTCTAGGTAATAGGGACCAATGATGAAAAATACATCAGTAAAGTGACACTAAAGGCAAGTGAGTATGCATGCAAGAAAATATGTGAAGAAGTGGATGTAGAGAAAGGATCATGACCTGGTGCAATATAGTTGAATTTGAACAACTAGTATTACCTCCAAGAATTGGATTACGAAGAACTCTTGTTCAAATGCA
>ML778591.1:772166-850870 GCA_009831015.1 Picea engelmannii | reverse complement strand
TACAAGAGGAAGAAATCCAAAAAGTAGATTTGGAAAAGAAAAGCGAACCAAAACAAAACAATGTGATCTTAATCCTCACTTTCCAAATACAACTACACAATGGGAGTTCCAAACAAGGTTTAGCTATGTACTTTCAATGTATTATTCTCTGCAATCAACTTATAAAACAATTCATAGGCACTTAAAAGGAAGAAAGCATTATCCCCTCAACTATATGAAGTGGGGTTAGAGGATGAGTGGTTTAAAGAGAAGAGTAAATCATTTTGTAACAAGTAATATGATATCACTACAACCCCTACTTTCATTTAATACAATTGATAATTATTACCATGCAAAAATAACTATATTAAATAAACTAATATATGTCCATGAATTATTACTGATCAAAAGGATAAAAAAATCTTGAGGGATGAACTTCAAGGTTTATGAACTCTTAAATACTATAATAAACATTGAGTTACCTTAAACCCAATTCACATTGATAGAGATATAAAAATCCTAAGGTGCATATCTAAATATTTTTATGACATCTTGAAACACTATTTAATACGTATTGAGGTTTATATATCATTTTTGAGAAGTCTTCGCAACAAACATTTCCTAAATGGTCAAGAGTTCAAATTTCAAGATAGTTTAATGGAGACACACATGAATTTACAGCACAGGATTACAAATTATACATATTAAAAAACATAAAAAAAAAATTAATTACTTTTACGTTGAAACATTCATTCCAACATGTCATGGAAAAAGGTTTCATGTGATGAACTTTAAGACCCAATTTCAACATAGCACCTAATCACTATCATCCACGCACTATTTTGTAGAATTCTAATCACTAAAGTCTCCCCTCGTAGGTCCAATCTCAACCATATATACATGAACATAATAAATGGCAATGCCTAAATTTCCACTACCTCTGCAGAAATCTTGAATATGAGGAAGGATTCACTATCATCTACCCACTGTTTTGTAGAATTCTAATTACTAAAGTCCCCTCGTAGGTCCAATCTCAACCATATATACACAAACATAATAAATGACAATACCTAAATTTCCACTACCTCTACAAAAATCTTGAATATGAGGAAGGATTGTATATGGCGAAGGAACTCAGAATAAGAGATTTGAGGGAGATTCTACCATTCCCGAAGAAGTTAGGAAAAGATAAAAAGGAACCACCAAACTAACTAGAGAGTATCTCATTTGTTAGAGGAGATCATTCACTTCTTGACTTTGTTAGAGAAGATAATTATTCGAAGTAAGCAAAGATCAAAGAACACAATAGTGATTATTCGAAGTAAGCAAAGATCAAAGAACACAATGGCAATCAGTCTTGCTAATTTGGGAGCAGATATAAAGTAGGAACTAAAATGGTAGGTAGCAAGAACTCTGACAGACAGAATACCCTAGATGCCTAGTAGTATAGAGGCTATCATTAAGCAAGAACAAACAGAGGGTAACAATGCCAAAAGGCCACCATCATCATGTTTTTCGAATCATTTCAATATACATACATAGATATATGTGTCGATCGAAGGTTGTAAAATATTTTTAATATTGCTACTGATCCCAATGTTAGCTCTATACATATGAACAACTATGAAAAAGACAAATGCAACAGCTTAACAAAAAGGTAAATGTCATCATGTTTTTCGAAACATTTCAATATACATACATAGATAAATGTGTCTACCGAAGGTTGTAAAATATTATTTTTAATATTGCTATTGATCCCAATGTTAGCTCTATACAAATGAACAACTATGAAAAAGACAAATGCAACAACTTAACAAAAAGATAAATGTGAGAGCTTAATGATCATGTGCAGGTAGATTTGATTCCCTGGAGACCAGTAATCTGAATCTTGGCAAGGTGTTGTAGACTTAGAGTCTTCTCATTCATAAATGAAAACGATGTTTTGGAGCCCAAGGTGGAGGTTACTGTCTGAGTCTGACCATTCCATTGATTGAAGACCACAATGCAACCTGGGGCAATGCCTCTTGTCTACTCAATTGTAAGTACAATAAATGATCCCCAAAAATAAATTAAAAGCTGTAGTTGGGCAAAGCTAGCCTGCCTACAACCCAAAGAGGCTAGGTAATGCCTACCATTCATCAAACAGGTAAACTGAGGAAATCTTAAGTCGAGACTCGGAAGCTGAGATGTTGTTTTTGGGTACTCCTAGAACAAGTAGCAGTGAGTTGTTTCGAAGCAAATTACACGATTTATGTAGAACCCAATGAAGAAAATGCCATGATTTATGTAGAACCCAATGAAGAAAATGCCATGTCTCAATATGTATAGAAGCCGAGGAAAAAAATTAGCAAGCATTCATAACCATCCATATAAACGATCATAAGAAAATAATCTGCATATGTTGGGTCCTCCTTGTTGTTATGATTATTGCAAGAAACACAATCAAAATAAGTAAGAAAATGAAAGAGATCATGCCTGTAATCCCAATGCTTTGTTGTTATTCCCTTCTATGTTTCTGTTGCAGCTCCTTCATATATTCTGCAACTTTGGGAACACAATCACCTATGTTTCCATTTCCTCGACACAGATGAAGCCAAACTGTATGAAAGCCTTCCTTATATTTTAAGGAAATAGCATGAACAAAATGTTGGTTGGCAGAACTACTTGCTTTGCACCGTAGTTTACGCCGTAAGGGCATAGGCACGAATACCTGCACTGCTGTAGATCAGCGGGAGGAAATGGGATGAGGCGAGACGCCGACAATTGCAGCCGGTTCAAGTGGAGCAGGGACGTGAAGGTGGTGAATTGATGGTGGGGATGGGTGGGTAGGTGGTGAAGTGATGACGGGGATGTATGGGATGGGACGGGTAGCCAACCGGAGGGCGGAGGTGATCGGCGACCGGAGTCGGACGCCGTAAAAGGACTGCCGGCAAAGGTCTATTTCGTTTGGACCTTAGCCTACGCCAATAGAAATTACCCTATGGCAGGAACAAAGCGATTTAAATTGATGGCACACTAGCGCTTTTAATATGTACGATATTTGGTGACGAAGATTCTGGTTCGCTGGTTTAGGGTTCCACACACACGGAGCTGCAAAACGTCAAAATCGCGGGGTTCTATTTGGCAGGATTTAGATAAAAAAAAATGGAAGGGACAGACTCTGTGCTTGCCCTAAGTTTCGACGCATCTCCCAAAGAACGGCTTAAACCTACACGATTTACTGCAAATGTTGCATTAGACACTGTTCCATTTTATGGCAACCCAAAGTAGGATCGCCACCTGTTAGTAAAATGGCAGATCGATCAAAAACTACGCATGAGGATGCCCTAAATCGCTTAATCTCCCTCCACGATGGCACACGCCCTAGCCACTGAATCGGTAGCCAAATTAAGACCTTGTCCTCGATGGTTTCTTCATAACACGTGAAGGTTTGTTGATCTTCCTTAAACAAGGCAAAGCTCCTGGTGGCTACTCAACCAATTCGACGATTGTGAGAGAACTTCCGATGGTTCCAGCTGGTCTAATAACTGAGCATACAGATCCATTTTAGGTATTCGCCCACATCTGGAGACCGTGAAGAAGAGAAAAAGACCATCAATCTCAGTAGTAGATGCGGCCAGTTAAAGACAACGCGAAAGACACATTTTTAGGGGTTTCCATTGGCATTGGTAATCATTTCAGTTTTAGACATTTAAGGGTCGTCGTCGCCTTCTTATGACTTATCTCCCGCTCAAAATGGGTTGACAATGCTCAGCAAACTCAAGCATCTAGACAAGACTTGGACCGACCCACTGCAACTAAGGTTAGGGTTACGTCTTACCATATTATTAGGGCTGAGAAGATCGGTGGAATGACGCAGTTTGGAACGTTCCGTGGCTTGTCAATCTAAAGCACTGTCGCCTTAATACCTGCTGATATATGTATATATGCTTATAAACACAAAGGCGTGTGGATCTCCTTGACATTTTTAACTAGGGCATCGGCTGGAAACTATGGAAGTCTTGGTTGATTAAACTGAGTTTACTATCGCTTACTCATCGACGCATCGACCACGAAATTTACGCGCATAAGAGTGAAAACTTAACATAAAGTCCAACGCTTGTGATCGGAACACTTAACATCAACTCCAGCGATGAGGCCGGAGCATTTTCCACATAGTCTAGCAGTGAACCAGATTGCTTGTGGTCATGAACTCTGGTGTCAAGGTTCTTGTAGTCTCGTTTCCATTCAACTAGGGTATCGAAGCATCGACATGAAGGAGTGGTGACCCACGACCCCCTCCATCTTGTATTTACACGCTACTACGAACGGTCCCGAGCATTAGTAAGCAAGTTCTGATCACACACTCGCCTTCTGATGTTATTCAGAAAATGACCAGGAGAAATGCTGTACGAAACATAAAGCTAACAATGCATTTTAAGTGAAAATGGTATTGGCCGGATACACCAAGTGTTTGTTATCGCCAGCAAAGTGACCAGGGAAAATGATATGTGAAATTTGAAGAAAAAAAGATAGATCGATCTCCTTGTTGCTGACAGCTACTTTGGAGGTATCGTTAAAATTCTTATCCATTTCAGCCACTAGTCCAATTCAAGGCAAAATACACTCTTTGCAAATATACGAAAGAGTATTCGTTTAAATATGAGCAATTGTCATGACAGCTCAGAAAAATTCTGCAAAAAATATATGACCCAACGATGGAGACAATAGGGGCATTGAATAATCAGAGACCTTGAGCACAATTGCCATCTATACATCGGAGGTTTTTAGAGAAAGTCCTCTGAATCCATCGGAGTTTTTGAGAAGAAACTCGCCAATGGTCATCGACGGTTTTGAGAGGAACTTCGCCACTTGCCATCAGCGACCATTAGGGCATTGACTCCCACGCAAATGAAGAGGGCTATTTCAAAGCCTGAAAAACTGAATACTTTATCCATTAAAGGAGCGAACATCAGTGATACTAAAATGTCCATCTTGGAAGGTGGAAAGGTTTCGTAAATATCCTCAGCTCTGTGTGATTGCTAAAGAGTAACAAGTAGTAGAGTAATGCTTTTGTTGGAAGGTTCCACTAACAAGGCATTGAGAAAATCTGATTTGGGATACATGCCTACCATATCATACAAGACAATAAGAATATTTACAAAGCGAGACCGGAGATGGTTGGACCCTGCAATCACAATTATTTTGTTGTCACAGGCACATATGTCCTACATCTTTAGGGACGGTCACAGGAACTCTCGGGCGGCGAAGGAGCATTGCACAATGATTTAAGCTGAGTCCGCGCACAACATGACAACGATACGAAAACCTAGCCTAGGCTCAATTATTGCAATGATCACTTGCATGGAGAGCTTAAAAGAATGCACAACAACACGATCACTCACTCGACGAAGTTCATAACTTAGCACCAACTTACACCGACGAGGTTTATAACTCAGCCTCCGATTCACATTGGAGGTCGAGTTCATTCAAACTCCTCCGATGCACATCGAAAGAGTTCGTTCAAACTCTTTTGATGAAAATTGGAAGAGTTCATTCAAACTCATCCGATGCAAATTAGAGGAGTTCTCATCAACTCCTCCGATGCAAATTGGTGAATCGGAGGCCGAGTTCATTCAAACTCCTCCGATGCACATCGAAAGAGTTCATTCAAACTCTTTTGATGAAAATTGGAAGAGTTCATTCAAACTCCTCCGATGCAAATTGGGGGAGTTCCCATCAACTCCTCCAAAACCTAAAAAATTACCTTTTGTAAATTGAACATAACTTTTGATGCGGTGTCTATTTCATGCATTCTTTATATTGTTGGAAATGTCTTTCCGAGATATAGAACTTCCTTGTTAGACATTTTAAGAAATTTCTAACCAATGGTCTTCTTTTTTTAGGATCAAGATCTGACACCTTGTTAGCAGCCCTAGGAGAACACAACACCTCAACTACGAGTAGAGGAACCACAAATCGTCTACGAGCAGAGGAACCACAAATCGTACTCAAGGAAGTTTGCATGATGCTTCAATTAGTTAATGCTTCAATTTTATCAGTTTGGATGCTTGTTTATAATAGTTTTCCTCTAATATCACTCGTTGTCGCATACTGAACGTTGTTAGGTATCGATGCCGAGAGGAAGACACAGTCTTGTAATGCGATCTACAACCAAAGAAAATAGAACAGTAAAACGGTATCAATTTTTCCAGCAATAGAAAGTAGTGAGGGGAACCAAGCTCGAATGATCGAAGAATGAGTATGAACCCTACGACAACCAATGCCCCTAATGCACAAGCCAATCATTACGGTGAACAAGGTGCACCACGACCAAAATCCATGATGGCACACGAGCACTAAAGGAAAAATTCGAAATGCAACTGATGTCTTCGCCCTCTCATCATTACAAAAGGAATAAAGGCAAAGGTTGGGAAATGAATGGTCACTAGGGTAGGTAGAAGGCCAAGGGTCACATGGACCTACAATAAATACCAGAATTGTATCTAAGAGAAGGAATTTTTGGCTCTTCAAACATTCCACACTTGTGAACTATTTTGGGAATATAGTGTTAACTAAAATTGGAGAGCTTTCCTTAGAGTTTTCATGTACTATTGCTAAAACTGTAAATACAGAGAATCCCTTAGGGCCAACTTTTTATAGAGAGAAGGACTCGCATGTGTTTTTGCTTTGTTGTGAACTATTTCAAGCAAAACATTTGTTGTTCACATGGGTAGTAAAAGCATGTTTATTTATGGACTATTCTGACCCAATATATGTTTCCTTTTAGTTTTGTTACTCTTTCTTATATTACATGCCCTAAGCGAATGAGTTGTGAATGTATGCATAAATGTGACTTAGAATTTTTTGGATATAGACTTGTATGCATGTGTTTCTAATTTTTTTCCTTCATGACAACTATCTGATTGGGGTTTATGTATAGTTTAGTTTCATTACAACTCATTATGTTACTATAGTTTTCTCTTAGCTAGGATATGATAGATTAGAAATAGATTAGAGTTGCATTTACATAGTCTTCATCTACATCTTCTGTTTGCATAACCATCCATCAATCACTTTCATTGGTGGACTTCTTACTGGGGATAACTCCTTCCTATTGTCGGGCGAATTTAGTCCCGTCAACATATTGCTAAAGTAAGAGCTAATTCTCATGAGTTGCATAGTGAAACTGGACATTGGAAAATTCCCAAAACACCATAGCATGGAAGAATCTGTCACCTTTGTGACACCCAAAAGGTTGAAGATGAAAATCATTTTCTCCTAGAGTGCCCTACGTATACCCATATTAGATCCCAATTTCAAAATATTTTTCACAATACCGACCTTCCTAACCTTCTAAGTCATCAAAACTATAGTGATCTTGGAACGCTTCTCCTAATGTTTTTTGAGCATCGAAGTAACATTCTAAATAAATCCAAGTAATCTCTTACCTTTCTTAAGGTCCAATAGACCAATCTTGGTCTCAATGGACATTAACCTTCATCATCATCATAATATTGTGTTTTTTGTGTTTATATATTATATTATTATACACAAGAAAATAAATTAAACATGGGAAAAGAATGAAAGATATGTAGTGATAAAATTTGAAGGGCTACTCTTAATTTCAAGTTTAAGGGTATATATTCATCCAACCTTTCATAATGAAAATTTGCAAAAATAATGGTATTCCAATTAACAAGAGTAAAATAGTATACATTTCATAAAAAAATATTGCCCTTCTAATTTTTTAAACATTAAAAATTAAGTAACCAAAAATGAATAAATTATAATTTAAAAAAAACTAATAATAAGAATACATTTTTAATTTAAAATGTAACCTTTTGATGAGTTATATGTACATTAAAAATAAATAAATTTCATAAATAATGAGTCACTATTGTTTTCTTCATAATTCAAAGTGTTAAAAATAGCAATATAAAGGTTCATACAAAATGTGAGAATCAAACATTTTTTTGGAAACCCATATAAGAGGTGATTTGTTCGATGTATCCATATGATACTTGAGAAGTCAAGACTACATCTTGGATTCATATCTTAAGCATATCATAATCATGTTTAACAATTGAATGTAGCATCCTTTAAAGTGCTAAACATATTTGTAATATTCATTATAGATTTGATTAGAAAATAAGGAATTGTATTAAACTTTGAGGCCATTGTTGAGGGGTGACAAATCTATTAAAACAATATAAGAGCCATGAAAAGAGACTACTTTATTAATAGACCTCTAGGAACATGAAAATTTAACATGATTGCACCCATTGCTTATGGTTTAGGCTAAGATGTCTATGATTTGGAGCTTCCTAAGGTCCATATAAGACTAGAGTTAAATGACATTATTCATCAAGACCACCAAGTATGTTTTCTTATTGTGGATATTGATTGTTCACTCTCTTTCTAAAACCATGCAAAAATGCATGCTAGAGTAGATTTTGTTTTTATTAAACTGAGACTGGGAGATATTTGTATTAGTAAGTGGCCAAATATGGCAAAAAATTATAAAGATAATAGGTCCGATGTTTCGAAAAAGGCTTCACCTGCATCATTGTAATTCCCCCTTATCATCTAATGATTTCATTCTCGATGTAGCTATAAAAGTGTTGATAAGACTATTATAAAGTATGTAAAAAAAATCAAAATACATATGGACTTGTGATAGATATGAGAAATTTATTATTTATATTTTGCTCTAGTTGAGTGGTAATCCAACACTTTCCTTTTGGCTCATTGAATCGTTGTTGAGAGTCTTCTTCTTTGTCTCTATCATTTGCATGTCCTCTGTAATGTCCCTTTCCAAATCATCACTCTAGGAGATTGATGTAATAGCCTAAGTGATTCTCGTAGGCTATAGTCCGTGGAAGAAAAGGGGATTAATTAATTATTTGATGTCATCGGGGCAAAAAATATATCTTTTCAAAAGTGACATTGAGGAATTAAGTGAAAAGGTGTTTTAATTGACTTTGATATAATAAAGTCACTTTACTTTATTACAAGGGTAAAAGGGTCAGTAAAAGGGTGAACAGAGAAATAAAAGAGGAATGAGAGTGCTCTCTCTCATTATGCATTTTTATTTTCTAAAAACGAAATGGAGAGAGTTCTTGTAGCTTTGGCTCTTGGGATGAAAAACCCTAGAGAAAGTTTGGGTTGGGTGGTGAGACTATCCACCCTAGCTTATCGTGGAGGAAATACCACTCATATATTTCATTGTGTTTCATTGTGACTGAGTTTCTCATTTCGTCAGCTGATTTTTATCATTTTGTGGCTGAGTTTTCTTGTATGAGGGTTGAATTCTCTTAAGGAGTTTGAGTTCTTATTAAGTAGGGTCGAACTTTTTTTATTGGGCCAAGTTCTAGTTGTAGAGAGGCTGAACTCTCTTGTTGAGTGGATTTTAGACTTATTGGGGCCAATTCCTACCTGTTTGGGTGAATAGTATCTATGTTGGGCCGAGTTTAGTTGTGGAGGAGTCATTTTACCTCAAGGGAAGCTGAATATTCATTGGCATCACATTGAAATTATGAGTGTAAGGGACCCTTCTAACTGCAAAATCGTGGGACTTTCCAGCTATTGTTACATCCTCAATCTCACCTCCATCACCAACCAAGTTTATCATCTTTTGTCATTATTTATGTAGACAAAATTGTGAGTTATTTTGTTGATGTATCAGTTTAGAAGTAAGAGTTAATTAAGAAATCAAAATTGTTCTATCTATTGCTATTTGGTCAATTTTTTGCTATTCTAGTTATTGTTGTCCTATTTTATGTTCCAAATGTTGAGATTTGGGTACCTTGGAAAGTGGTCCCCGAGTGAAGACTGCTACCCTTGTACTTTACTTTATGATTCTAATTTCACTTTGACTTAGGAGATTTAAGTCAAAAGTGAAATATGTCACTTAATTCATAAAGTGACAATTAATTCAAAAAGTGGGTGAATTAATAGACATAAAGCAACTAAGGAAAGTGGGTTTCCTTAGTGAGATTTTTGAATTAAATCTCACCCATTGATTAGACTTTGCTAGATTGGATCTAGGCCATTGATCTTTTAGGGTTTGGCCAAAGGAGGCTAAAGGAGGGTATAGTGCATTTATGAGACTTATTCTTCACTTGTGAGAAGAGGAGAAGAGGAGGAGAGCTTGGACACATTTCTTGAGGAGAGGAGGGCACACTTGCATGAGGGTTTGAGGAGGAAGATTTTGCTGGGTTGAGATAGCTTGGAGATGCCTTCCATGGAGACTTGGATACCATTCTAGAGGAGGGCACACATTTGTGATGGAGGGCGCATTTGCTAGAGGAGAGGGCACAACCTTGAGAGGAGGGGTGCATATCTAGTAGAGGGAGATCTACCCATTGCTTGGAGGCTCACTCCCATTGTATTGGCTTACTCTTGTGCTATAGAGGGAGCTATGAGGAGTGAGGGTGCATTCTATGGAGGTAGGTGCACTTGCTTGAGGTGGTGGCACATTCTTGGGAGGAGGGTGCATCACGCAAGAAATGAACTCATTCTTGGAGGGTTCTATCTAGTAGAGAGGAGGCACAATTCATGAGGAGTTGAGAGTGATTGGCTAGGGAGGATTCATCCCTTGTTGGGTTTTTGCATGAGGAGGGGGCGCACTTCAGGAGAGGGGCATACCATCACTTGGAGGAGGTTTGCTTGTGAGAGGGAGGCTACTTCAAAGGCAAAGAAAAAGACAAGGCAAGTTCAAAGGCAAGCAAGAGCAAAGGAAAAGCAAAGGATCAAGATAAAGACAAAGCAAGGAAGAGGAAGAAAGGCTCACCAAGGAAAGGGGTGCCTTACTTCACAAGGCTTGTGGGGAGGTCTTCAAGGAACTCCAAGGAATCCGAGAGTGGTTGCTATTGTACCAGGTTCACTTGGATATGTTTCCTGTGTTGTACATTTTGCTTTGAGGCCTTCTATATATATCTGCTCCAAACTGGTTTTCCCGTGGGGAGGTTTTTCCAGGGTCATGTTGACCAAAACTCTATGTGTCAATTTTATGCATGCTTAGAAGTGTAGATCAACATTTTAAAGTTAAATATCTAGAGGTAGTGTTATGTGTTTTGATGTATATTGCATGTGCTAAGATTGAGTAAAGAAAACACTTGCAAGGGAACCTCAAAAGGGCACTTAACCATCAAATATTGAGTAGAAAGTTTGGTGAGACAACAAACAGTCACCAAAATTAGGGTTATGTCTTACCATATAATTAGGGCTGAGAAGATTGGTGGAATGACGCAATTTAAGCACACGAAGATTAACCCTAATATAGTCAAAGGTCTAGCCATAGAAACAATAAAATCTACGTGCAAAAAAAAAAATGACACTGCTGGACGAGCCAACCCACGACAATTTGAGATATAAAACGAAAAACAATTTTTGACCAGTATTATATTTGATTTGTAACGTTCTGTGGCTTGTCAATCTATAACATTGTTGCCTTAATACCTGCTGATATATGTATATATGCTTATAAACACAAAGGCATGTGGATCTCCTTGACATTTTTAACTAGGGCATCGACTAGAAACTATGGAAGTCTTGGTTGATTAAAATGAGTTTACTATCGCTTACTCATTGACGCATTGACCACAAAATTTACGTGCATAAAAGTGAAAACTTAACATAAACTCCAACGCTTGTGATCGGAACACTTAACATCAACTCCAGTGATGAGGCTGGAGCATTTTCCACATAGTCTAGCAATGAACCAGATTGTTTGTGGTCACAAATTCTGGTGTCAAAGATCTTTTAGTCGCGTCTCCATTCAACTTTTGGGGTATCGAAGCATCGACATGAAGGAGTGGTGACCCACAACCCCTTCATAGTGTAAAGGCTTGTATAAGAAGGAGCGCTATGTAATATTAAAAGGAATTCATCTTGTATTTACAAGCTACTATGAACAGTCCCGAGCATTAGTAAGAAAGTTCTTATCACACACTCGCCTTCTGATGTTATTTAGAAAATGGTATTGGCTGGATACACCAAGTGTTTGTTCTCACCAGCAAAGTGAGCAGGGAAAATGATATGTGAAATTTGAAGAAAAAGAGATAGATCGATCTCCTTGCTGCTGGAATCCACTTTGAAGGTATCGTTAAATTTCCTATCCATTTCATCCACTAGTCCAATTCAAGGCAAAATACAGACTCTTTGCAAATATACAAAAGAGTTTTCGTTTGAATATGAGCAATTGTCATGACGGCTCAGAAAAATTCTGCGAAAAATACATGACCCAACAATGGAGACAATAGGGGCATTGAATAATCAGAGACCTTGAGCACAATTGCCCTCTATACATTGGAGGTTTTGAAGGGAAGTCCTCTGAATCCATTAGAGGTTTTGAGAAGAAACTCGCCAATGGTCATTGATGGTTTTGAGAGGAACTTCGCCACTTTCCATCAGTGACCATTAGAGCATTGTTGAAATTAGTGCAGCTACAAGAGCCATTCTCCAGAGGATAGCTAAGACCCTAGTTGAGATCTAGGGCCCAGTGCACTCCTGGGGTTTCTTGGTTTGGGACCAAGTAGTTAGAGGCATGGAAAAAGGCCCTAGTGAGCCCCCCCAGTATATTCTTGGGGTTCTTGGTCAAGGACCAAGAAGTAAGTCCCTAGATGTGTTCTAGGGACCCTGGATGTGTTCCAGGGAATCCTTGCGCGGTGCTTGGATTGATCCTTGGATGTGTTCCTTGGTGGTTGATGATATAAGTCCCTAGGTGTGTTCTAGGGCCCCTCAATGTGTTCCAGGGAATCCTTGATTGGTGCTTGGATTGATCCTTGGATGTGTTCCTTGGTGTTTGATGATGTAAGTCCTTAGATGTGTTCTGGGGTACCCTGGTCTTGGACCAGGTAGTTCTTGGTTGTGTACCAAGATGTGATGATGTGTGATCTTATTCCTCTCTCCCGGGATGGTCCATGAGACCTAGGAGCAGCCACAAAGATGGACATGACCACATCATGGATGTTTCCTCCTATGCAGTGATGATACAAGTTTATAAGCGATCATGAGACTTATGTGGACATGTTTTTCCATTGAAGAGGAGCCCCTTGACCTTGTCTTGTAGTCCCCCCTTTCTTGTTTTTGTTTCCCTCCTTGTTTAATGTAGTGCTGGGGTTTTATAAGTCACTTTGACTTATTTGACTTTTAATTAATATTTTTATTAATTGATTATTAATTATATATATATTTTTTAGGGTTTGACTTAATCCTAAATATAGGGTTAAAATAGAAAACCCTAACCTACCCACCTAAGCTATAAATAAGAGCCTACCCCTCTCTCATTCATACACTCTCCTATCTCTTTCTAGTCTGAACTTGCTACGACTACCTCAAATTGTTTTTATTATTTTTGGTAAGGCTTTCCTAGTGGATTTTCTTTTTTAGTTTTGAGGTATTGGTTGGACAATTTTTCAGTTTAGTATTAGCTTACTGGTTGGGAGATACTATAGATCTTATCCTTGGTTGTATGTGTATGTCGTGGACGTTTTGTTGGATGTTGTGGGTCTTCTCTTAACAATCGTGGAGCTTCCTATGATTACCACATACCTCTCCTTGGCTGAGTGTTGGAGTCGCAGACCCTTCTTTGATTGTATGTGTATGTCGTGGATCCTCTGTGTGTGCTTCATCCTCTTCATTTGCTGCTATTGTGTGATGTGAGGGTGTGGTGGCCTCCCATCTCCTTGCTGCCACTATGTATAAGGTGCCAGTGCCTTCTAGGCAGCCTTTGGCTCCTCCTCCTTTGTTTGCTGGTGCATTCCCTCTTGAAGGGATTCTCTTTGTTGTCCCTTTTGCTGGTGCATTCCCTCTTGAAGGGTTTCTCTCTGTTATCTCTATTTTGCTGGTACATTCTTTGGCTTGAAGGGTCTTTTTGTTGTAGTGTACTACAGTTCAGTTTCAAACAATTTGTTGTGGTTGTTTGCATCAGCTATGTATGTGGTCCTCCTTGGAAAAATAGTCTACCTAATATCATGATAGACGATCATAACCCTTGAGTTTGATCCATGACTTTAAGCTAATTTCTGAGCATATTAAAGGGGACACCATCTACCTGTGACAGGTACATCCCTCATTGGCTAGAGGTAAGTTAAGATTTGTTTTGTTTGAAATCTGCATTCAATTTGTTTTTTTCATATGCTCAGATCTAACTTTCTATATTTAATCTGCTTCAATTAAATGTTTTAAGTGTTGATCTATATTTGTTTTAGTGCACAGATTTGAAAATATATTATTGTTTTCTATTTTTCCCTAAAATCCAACAGGCATTGACTCCCATGCAAATGAAGAGGGTTATTTCAAAGCCTGAAAAACTGAATACTTTATCCATTAATGGCGTGAACATTAGTGATACTAAAATGTTCATCTTGGAAGGTGGAAAGGTTTCGTAAATATCCTCCTCTATGTGTGATTGCTAATGAGTAACAAGTAGTAGAGTAGTGCTTTTGTTGGAAGGTTCCACTAACAAGGCATTGAGAAAATTTGATTTGGGATACATGCCTACCATATCATACAAGATAATAAGAATATTAACAAAGCGAGACCAGAGATGGTTTGACCCTGCAATCACAATTATTTTGTTGTCACAGGAACATATGTCCCAGATCTTTAGGGATGGTCACAGGAACTCTCGGGCAACTAAGGAGCATTGCACAATGATTTAAGTTGAGTCCATGCACATCATGCCAACGATATGAAAACCTAGCCTAGGCTCAATTATTGCAATGATCACTTGCATGGAGAGCTTAAAAGAATGTGCAACAACACGATCACTCGGCGAAGTTCATAACTTAGCCCCAACTTACACCGATGAGGTTTATAACTCAGCCTTCGATTCACATCAGGGAGTTCATTCAAGCTCCTTCGATGCACATCAGAAGAGTTAGTTCAAACTCTTCTAATTTTCATGAAAATCAGAAGAGTTTATTCAAACTCTTTTGATTTTAACTCCTCCAATGCAAATCGGAGGAGTTCCCATCAACTCCTCCGATGTAAATTAGAGGAGTTTGTTGATGATTATAGCTACGTAAGACATTCTCCAGGACACAGACTGATTGAGTCAACTTGAGAGAGAGCCCCTGAGATGGTTGTGTGGTTACTATCTGAGACAGAACTGGAAGGTAGTGATGGCCTCCTCCTTAAAGAGAGTTGAGAAGAACTCCAGATGATTCTCCTGTGTAACGTAGTGAGAAAGGAGATTTGTTGAGTTGGACGTGTCTATGGTTGAGCACAAGGTGAACATGTGAATTCCCATAGAGCTGGGTGCATCATCATGATACATAGATGAATATGATGTATTATACTCTTATGACCAGAGAGTTGAGATGGTGAACTCTAGATGAATCTCATGTGTAATGCAGTGGGAAAGAAGATATGTTGAGTGGACGGGCCTATGGATGAGCACAGGTGAACGTGATCCTAGTGGTTGAGCACTAGTGAGTGTGGTTTTGTTGTGAGACACAGTGAGATAGATATATGGACATCCCTATGGATGTGCCCCTAGTGGCTGAGCATTAGTGGGTGTATGAAATCCCTTGCTTTATTGTTCAAGCGTCATACCTGCCTATAACCCTAATTGTAATGTAAAGGGTACATGTCGACCCCACCTTAATGTTATTGATAATTAATGTAAAATATTATTAATCTGGTTATTCTTAATTATATTGTGAGTTAGAGAGCTCAACCCTGTTGTGCCAATAGACAATTTTGTTGACAGGTCAAGTCTAATATAAGTAAAGGTAGATTCCCCATTGAGGAATCATATCTTTTGTGTGAGTTTGAAAATTTCAGCAAGTACATCTTCTTGGGAAAAGTGCGCACCTCTCTTGGGTGCTAGTCTTCTAGGGTTTGCAAGCACCCTCTTGTGTGCTAGGTTTTCTTGGTGGTGAAGGTCTTTCTCTTGAAGAAAATAAAAAAGGATTTGACTGGGTTTTCTTCCCTTGTTGAGAAGGGTTTCCCAAGATACTTCTTGTGTTTTTGTGCATGGTGTTTCTTCTTGTGATCTTGGTTGTTGCAACATAATTGTTTATGGTTTAAGTTAAATGCTAAAAATGAATGAACTTCATGCTTAAAGCTTGCTCATTGAAAAATCAACATGGTATCAGAGCATAGGTCTTGAAGAACCCATTGCACAAGCATCTACCAGTCTCCTCTCTTTTCTGCAGAACTGTACGACCCTCCTTTCTGAGGTGTTTCAACCCTTAATACTTGAACGTTGGGGCTAATTTTGGCATAGGAGAGTACGAACTCCTCCAGTGCACCTCCAAAGACTCTCAGAGTGAAATTTCGAGCATTTTGAAATTTTGGCCCTAGGATTTCGCTAATTTTTGCAGAAATTTCAAAATTAGGGTTTCTGCAACTCATTGAAGGAGCTCTTCACCTCACCAGTTTTCTCCTATCTTTCAAAGTCTTATTGTTGGCATTCATAATTCGAACAAAACCAAAAATTGCTAGCCTAGCCTAACCATTAGGTTTTTCTAGCCCAGTTGACAAGGGTTTGTGAATAATCTAAAATTATAATGAAAATAACTATGATGGAAGATAAGCTTGATGGATCAAGCAACTTCAAGTTCTTGGTAGACAAGACTTCAGAGGAAGGCTTATTGTGGGTGATACAAAAAGGTGACACTATGACTACCCTCTTCATGAAGATGTCAGGAGGATAGATATCAACCAGGTGCCATTGGATAAATCATATCATCACCCTCAGGTATGTACGTGTATATATATTATTTGTATCATTTTCATAAGGGAAATTGCAGAAGGAAGGAACATTTTGCTGAAGTCATGGATCCAGAGGGATATCAGTGCATTCAGAGGAATAACACACTGGAAGTGAAGACTCCAAGTTTGATTGTTGTAATTGTCATTCCTCTAACCTATATTTCTAAAGTTTGCTACATTACAAGTAGGTGTTGTAGTTGTGACAACAATCCTTAAATTGTTTTGATTCTAAAAATGTACTCATTATTCTCCTTTAGGAGATATTCTTATTTTGGTTCCTCTTGTTTTCTTGTTCTAGACAGGTTAACAACAAAGAAAGATGGTTATCCTTCAGAGGGAGTCAAAACTATTTGAGAAAGAGGAAGAATAGAACCATCATTGAGGCAACAAATGCAATAATGCATGATCATAATCTTTCTATGATTCTATGGACATAAACATTCATGACACAGTATATGTTCAGAACAAGAGCCTTCACTAGACTTTGAAAAACATAACTCCCGAAGAAGCCTTCACCAAAGTGAAGCCTGAGATTGAACAGTTCAGGATATTTGGGTGCCTAGTGTATTTTCATGTACCCAAAGAGAAGAAGTCCAAGCTAGACCCTTCAGGAATAAAGGATATGTTTATGGGATAACAATGAATCTTCGAAGACATTCCAAATCGACATCCCTGGTCAGAGACAGATTGAGACAAGCATAGATGTTGTCCTTGAAGAAGAGATAGCCTTTCAAAGATTCAGAGAATCTCAGATGGAGATTGACAGTGAGACAATACCTTCTCCCCCTTCAACAGTTCAAAGGGAGACATACATTATTCCAGCTGATCCAGTTGCTCCAATTGATATGTTCAGAGATATTACAGTAGGGAATAAAAGGCCTATCTAGGCTCACTCTGCAGGGGGAAGAGAAACATACAAACCTCTCAAGACACATCCCAAGAAAGCAAAAGAGATTTTCGAGCTATCGTTCAGTCATGAGCCACTTCATTGATTCTAAGCCTCCTTGTCTTGGAGAAGCAACATGAGAACATGTATGGAAAGATGCCATAACAGAAGAACACTAGTGTATATTAAAGAATGATGTATAAGATATTGTTCAAATACCAGAAGGGAAGTTTGTGGTAACTTCCAAGTGGATCTATAAGATCAATCATGCAGCAGATGTAAGTGTCGAGAAATACAAAGAGAGATCTATAGCTAGAGGATTCTCACAAACAAAAGGAGTTGTCTATGATAAGACACTTGATCCAATAAGCCTGATACACTTCCATCTGTACTACAATCCATGAGCTAGAAACTATATCATTTGGATAGATTCTTGATGAGTTTGGGTTTCGGCAAGAGTGTTTCTGATCCAAACCTATATTATTGCAGTGTTGGTGGCGAGAGCCTGATTTTGATCACTTATTCAAAAAGCCTTGTTGTTGGATACAATTAAGTTTTGACTTTTGATTTCGAGATGAAGCATCTGAGTATGATGCACTACTTCTTGGGACAAGTATGACAGAGGACCAATGAGATTTTTCCCGAGTCAAGGAAAATATACAGTGGGAATATTAAAGAAGTTCAGTATGACAGAATGCAAATCCACGGTGATGGATTTGAAGAAAAAGATTGATGATGATTCATAAGAGATTGATCCACAACTGATTGGAACACTGATGTATATGGTTAACACTAGACTTTATTCATGTTATGTAGTGAATGTGCTTAGTCATTCTATGAGTTAACCAATACAGACTCACTGGACAATAGAAAAACATGTATTGAGATATATACGAGGCACAGTTTGATACGGCCTGAGATATGCCTCTAGTGTGAACTTGAGTTTGTAGGATATGCCGATACAGATTGAGAAAAGAGTACAATGGATCGAAAGAGAACATCTGGTTGTTGTTTTACCGTGAAGGTTTCATGGTTTCTTGGTGTGGTAGGAAACAAATCTTTGTGACCTTGAATACCACAGAAGCATAGTATATATCATTGAGTGTGCAAAGCAGTGCGGCTTCATAAACTTCTGACATATTTACTTGATCATGAGATGGATTCTATGATTATAACTAGAGTTGTGTGAATCTCTTTGAGAAACTTGTGTTTCATGATAGATCGAAACACGTTGAGATAAAATATAATTTTCAAAGACATGATGCAGAGGAAAGCAGTACACGTTCCGTACCTTCCTACACATGAACAAATTGTAGAAACCTTCACCAAACTGGCTTGGTGAAGAATACCTCTCTAAGTGAGAGGGAGTGTTGATGACTATAGTGAAGAAAAAGTTTGAATTACTTCCATGTGAGACTTGGACTGATGAAGAATTCCTCCCTAGCTGAGAGGGAGTGTTGATGATTAGAGTTGCGTGAGACATTCTCCAGGACATGGAATTATTGAGTCGACCTGAGAGAGAGCCTCTGAGATGGGTGTGTGGTTACTATATGAGACATAACTGGAACGTAGTGATGGCCTCCTCCTTACAGAGAGTTGAGAAGAGCTCCAAATGATTCTCCTGTGTAACACAGTGAGAAAGGAGATATGTTGAGTTGGACATGCCTGTGGTTGAGCACAAGGTGAATGTGTGAATTCCCATAGAGTTGGGTGCATCGTTATGAGATAGAGATGAAGATGATGTATTAGCCTCCTCTGAGGAGAGAGTTGAGATGATGAAATCCAGATGACTCTCATGTGTAATGCAGTGGGAAAGAATATATGTTCAGTGGACGTGCCCGTGGATGAGCACAGGTGAACATGATCCTAGTGGTTGAGCACTAGTGAGTGTGGTTCTCCTATGAGACGCAGTAAGATAGAGATATGGACATCCCTATGTATGTGCCCCTAGTGGCTAAGCACTAGTGGGTGTATGAAATCCCTTGTTATATTGTTCAAGATTTAGACCTGCCTATAACCCTAATTGTAATGTAAAGGGTACAGGTCGGCCCCACCTTAATGTAATTGATAATTAATGTAAAATATAATTAATATGGTTATTATTAATGATATTGTGAGTTATAGAGGTCGGCCCTATTGTGCCAATAGACACTTTTGTTGGTAGGTCAAGTCTAATATAAGTAAAGGTAGATTCCCCATGGAGGAATCATATCTTTTGTGTGAGTTTGGAAATTTCAGCAAGTACATCTTCTTGGGAAAAGTGCGCACATCCCTTTGGCGCTAGTCTTCTAGGGTTTGAAAGCACCCTCTTGTGTGCTAGGTTTTCTTGGTGCTGAAGATCTTTCTCTTGAAGAATATAGCAAAGGATTTGGCTAGGTTTTCTTCCCTTGTTGAGAAGGGTTTCCCAGGATACTTGTGTTCTTATGCATAGTGTTTCTCTTGTGATCTTGGTTGTTGCAACATAATTGTTTATGGTTTAAGTTAAATGATAAAAATGAATGAACTTCATTCTTAAACCTTGCTCATTGAAAAATCAACAAAGTTCCCATCAACTCCTCCAAAACCTAAAAAATTACCTTTTGTAAATCGACCATAACTTTTGATGCGAGTGTCTAATTCGTGCATTATTTATATCGTTGGAAAGTTCTTTCCGAGATATATAGCTTCATTGTTAGACATTTTAAGAAATTTATAAGCAATGGTCTTCTTTTTTCAGGATCAAAATTTGACACCTTGTTAACAACCCTAGGAGAACACAACACCTCAACTACGAGCAGAGGAACCACAAAACGTACTCAGGGAATTTTGCGTGAAACTTCAATTAGTTAATGCTTCAACTTTATAATTTTGGATGCTTGTTTATAATATTTTTCCTCTAATATCACTCATTTTCGCATGTTGAACGTTGTTAGGTATCGATGTCGAGAGGAAGACACGATCTTGTAATGCGATCTACAACCAAAGAAAATAGAATAGTAAAACAATATCAATTTTTCCAGCAACAGAAAGTAGTGAGGGGAACCAAGCTCGAATGATCGAAGAATGAGTATGAACCCTACGATGACTGATGCCCATAATGCACAAGCCAATCATTATGGTGGACAAGGTGCACCATGACCAAAATCCATGATGACCCACGAGAGCTAGAGGAAAAATTTGAAATGCAACTAATGTCTTCTCCCTCTCATCATTACAAAAGGAATAAAGGAAAAGGTTGGGAAATGAAAGGTCACTAGGGTAGGCAAAATGCCAAGGGTCACATTGACCTATAATAAATACCAGAATTGTATCTAAGAGAAGGGATTTTTGGCTCTTCAAACATTGTAAACTTCTGAACTATTTTGGGAATATAGTGTTAACTAAAATTGGAGAGATTTCCTTAGAGTTTTTATGTACTATTGCTAAAACTATTAATACAGAGAATCCCTGAGGGCCAAATTTTGATAGAGATAAATATGCACATGTGTTGTTGTTTTGTTGTGAACTATTTCAAGCAAAATGTTTGTTGTTCACATGGGTTGTAAGAGCATGTTTGTTTATGGACTATTCTGACGCAATATATGTTTCCTTTCAGTTTTGTTACTCTTTCTTATATTACATGTCCTGAGCGAATGAGTTGTGAATGTATGTAGAAATGTGACTTAGAATTTTTTGGTTATAGACTTGTATGCATGTGTTTCTAATTATGCTCCTTCATGACAACTATCTGATTGGGTTTTATGCATAGTTTAGTTTCATTACAACTCATTATGTTACTATAGTTTGCTCTTAGCTAGGATAAGATAGATTATAAATAGATTAGACTTGCATTTACATAGTCTTCATCTACATCTTCTGTTTGCATAACCATCCATCACTCACTTTCATTGGTGGACCGAGCTGCAATTGGTAAAACCAAATCAACAATGGTTGTCGGGCCATAATTTGGATGGGTTCCCTATTCCAAACTATGAGAGGTCTAATTGGGACTTCTTACTGGGGAGAACCCCTTACTATTGTCGAGCAATTTTAGATCCATTAACATATTACTAAATTAAGAACTAATTATCATGAGCTGCATAGTGAAACTAGACGTTGGAAAATTCCCAAAACACCATAGCATGAAAGAATCTATCACCTTTGTGACACCCAAAGGGTTGAAGATGAAAATCACGTTCTCCTAGAGTGTCGTACGTATACCCATATTAGATCCCAATTTCAAAATATTTTTCACAATACCGACCTTCCTAACCTTCTAAGTCATCAAAACTATAGTGATCTTGGAACGCTTCTCCTAATGATTTTTGAGAATCGAAGTTACATTCTAAATAAATTTAGGTAATCTCTTACCTTTATTAAGGTCCAATAGACCAATCTTGTTCTCAATGGACATTAACCTTCATAATCATCATAATATTATGTTTTTTGTGTTTATATATTATATTAGTATACGCAAGAAAATAAATTAAACATGGGAAAAGAATGAGAGATATGTAGTGATAAAATTTCAAGGGCTACTCTTAGTTTCAAGTTTAAGGGTATATATTCATCCAACCTTTTCATAATGAAAATTTGGAAAAATAATGGTATTCCAATTGACAAGAGTAATCTAGTATACATTGAATGCCCTCAACCAGTTCATGTGTGAGCTGAAACATATTCATATGGTTGTTACCAAACATATTTTCAAATATTGTTTGGAGGTGTAATGCTTCATAGATATATAGATTTGGATTGGATGGGTAGTACAGTGCACTGGAAGAGTACTTCCATATATTGTTTCAGTTTGGGTTCAACTATGATATCCTGGTCCAGCAGGAAACAAGTCTCCATAGCATAGAGCATAGCAGAGGTAGAATACATTGTTGCAAATGTTGTCAGTAGAGAAGTAGTGTGGCTCAGAAAGCTACTCTCATATTTGTTCAGTGTTGAGTTGGAACCCACAAAAATCCACTGTGATAACCAGATCTCTCTGTGATTCCTATGTTTTCATGATAGAACAAAACACATTGAGACGAGATATCACTATGTTCGGGACATAGTGCAGAAGAACATTCTTAGTATTCAATATATTCCGACGGTGGAACAAACCACAGATATTTTGACCAAGTCTCTGTCAATGACAAAGTATGTGTACTTTCAAGACAAGCTTAGTGTTGCTGAGAATGCCTCCCTTGCTGAGAGGGAGTGTTGAAATTAGTGCAGTTGCAAGAGCCATTCTTTGGAGGATAGCTAAGATCCTAGCTGAGATCTAGGGCCCCGAGTGCACTCCTAGGGTTTCTTGGTTTGGGACCAAGTAGTTAGAGCCATGGAAAAAGACCCTAGTGAGGGCCCCCGATATATTGCTGGGGTTCTTGGTTAAGGACCAAGTAGTAAGTCCCTAGATGTGTTCTAGGGCACCTCGATATGTTCCAGGGAATCCTTGCTCTGTGCTTGGATTGATCCTTGGATGCGTTCCTTGGTGGTTGATGATATAAGTCCCTAGATGTGTTCTAGGGCCCCTGGATGTGTTCCAGGGAATCCTTGCTTGGTGCTTGGATTGATCCTTGGATGTGTTCCCTGGTGGTTGATGATGTAAGTCCCAAGATGTGTTCTAGGGCCCCTGAATGTGCTCTAGGGAATCCGTGATTAAATGTTTGGGTTGATCCTTGGTCTTGTACCTTGGTGGATGAAAGACCTTATATGTGTTATAGGTCCCCCACATGTGTTCTGGGGTACCCGAGCCTTGGACCAGGTAGTTCTTGGTTGTGTACCAAGATGTGATGATGTGTGATCTTCTTCCTCTCTCTGAGGATGGTCCATGAGACCTAGGAGCAACCATGAAGATGGACATGACCACATCATGGATGTTTCCCCCTATGCAGTGATGATAAAAGTTTACAAGCCATCATGAGACTTATGTGGACATGTTTTACCATTGAAGAGGAACCCCTTGACCTTGTCTTGTAGTCCCCCCTTTCATGTTTTTTTTCCTCCTTGTTTAATGTAGTGTTGGGTTTTTTTTTATTAATTAATTATTAATTATCTTTTATTTATTTTTTTTATTTTTTTAGGGTTTGACTTAATCCTAAAGATAGGGTTAAAATAGAAAACCCTAACCTACCCACCTAAGCTATAAATAAGAACCTACCCCTCTCTCATTCATACACTCTCCTATCTCTTCATAGTCTGAACTTGTTGCGGCTACCTCAGATTGTTTTTATTATTTGTGGTACGACTTTCCTAGTGGATTTTCTTTTTTAGTTTTGAGGTATTGGCTGGACAGTTTTTCAGTTTAGTCTTAGCTTGCTGGTTGGGAGATACTATAGATCTTCTCCTTGGTTGTATGTGTATGTCGTGGACCTTTTGTTGACTTTTGTGGGTCTTCTCTTGACAGTCGCGGACCTTCCTGTGATTACCACAAACCTCTCCTTGGTTGAGTGTTGGAGCTGCAGACCCTTCCTTGATTGTATGTGTATCTCGTGGACCTTCTGTGTGTGTTGTGGCCTCTTCATTTGCTACTACTGTGTGTTGTGAGAGTACAGTGGCCTCCCATCTCCTTGCTGCCACTAAGTATAAGGTGTCAATCCCTTCTAGGCAACCTTTGGCTCCTCCTCCTTTGTTTGCTGGTGCATTCCCTCTTGAAGGGCTTCTCTTTGTTGTCCCTTTTGCTGATGCATTCCCTCTTGAAGGGTTTCTCTCTACTATCTCTATTTTTCTGGTACCTTTTTTGGCTTGAAGGTTTTTGTTATTGTAGTGTACTACAATTTAGTTTCAGACAGTTTGCTGTGGGTGTTTGCATCAACTCTGTATGTGGTCCTCCTATGCAAAACAATCTACCTAATATCATGAAATATGATGATAACCCTTGAGTTTGATCCATGAATTTAAGCTAATTTATGAGCATATTAAAGGGGACAACATGTACATGTGAAAGGTACAACCCTCATTGGCTAGAGGTAAGTTAAGATTTGTTTTGTTTGAAATCTACATTCAGAAAATTTGTTTTCATATGCTCAGATCTAACTTTATATATTTAATCTACTTCAGTTAAATGTTTTAAGTGCTGATCTATATTTTTATTAGTGCATGGATTTGAAAAGATATTATTGTTTTCTATTTTCCCCTAAAATCTAACAGGCATTGACTCCCACGCAAATGAAGAGGGCTATTTCAAAGCCTGGAAAATTGAATACTTTATCCATTAATGGAGCAAATAATAGTGATACTAAAATGTCCATCTTGTAAGGTGGAGAGGTTTCATAAACATCCTCGTCTATGTGTGTTTTCTAAAGAGTAACAAGTAGTAGAGTAGTGCTTTTGTTCGAAGGTTACATTAAAAAAGCATTGAAAAAATCCAATTTTGGATACATGCCTACCATATCATACAAGACAATAAGAATATTAACAAAGCGAGACCGAAGATGGTTGGATACTGCAATCACAATTATTTTGTTGTCACAGGCACATATGTCCCAGATCTTTAGGGATGGTCACAGGAACTCTCGGGTAGCTAAGGAGAATTGTGCAATGATTTAAGTTGAGTCTGCGCACAACATGACAACAATACAAAAACCTAGCCTAGGCTCAGTTATTGCAATGATCTCTTGCATGGAGAGATTAAAAGAATGAACAACAACACGATCACTCAAAAAAGTTCATAACTTAGACCCAACTTACACCGACAAGGTTTATAACTCGGTCTCTGATTCACATCAGAAGAGTTCATTCAATCTCCTCTGATGCACATCAGAAGAGGTCGCTCAAACTCTTCTGATGAAAATCAGAAGAGTTCATTCAAACTCCTTTGATTTTAACTCCTCCTATGCAAATCAGAGGAGTTCCCATCAACTCCTCCGATGCAAATTGGAGGAGTTCCCATCAACTCCTCCAAAACCTAAAAAATTACCTTTTGTAAATCGACCATAACTTTTGACGTGGGTGTCTATTTCGTGCATTCTTTATATCATTTGAAAGGTCTTTCCAAGATATACAACTTCCTTGTTAGACATTTTAAGAAATTTCTAACCAATGGTCTTTTTTTTTCAGGATCAAGATCTGACACCTTGTTAACAACCCCAGGAGAACACAACACCTCAACTACGAGCAAAGGAACCACAAATTGTACTCATGGAAGTTTGCATGAAACTTCAATTAGTTAATGCTTCAATTTTATGAATTTGGATGCTTGTTTATAATATTTTTCCTTTAATATCACTCATTGTCGCATGTTGAACGTTGTTAGCTATCGATGTCGAGAGGAAGACGCAGTCTTGTAATGCGATCTACAACCAAAGAAAATAGAACAATAAAACGATATCAATTTTTCCAGCAATGGAAAGTAGTGAGGGGAACCAAGCTCGAATGATCGAAGAATGAGCATGAACCCTACAACGACCAATGCCCCTAATGAACAAGCCAATCATTACGGTGGACAAAGTGCACCACGACCAAAATCCGTGACGACCCACGAGCGCTAGAGGAAAAATTCGAAATGCAACTGATGTCTTCTCCCTCTCATCATTACAAAAGGAATAAAGGAAAAGGTTGGGAAATGAAAGGTCACTAGGGTAGGTAGAAGGCCAAGGGTCACATTGACCTACAACAAATACCAAAATTGTATCCAAGAGAAGGGATTTTTGGCTCTTCAAACATTGTACACTTCTGAACTATTTTGGGAATATAGTGTGTACTAAAATTGGAGAGATTTCCTTATAGTTTTCATGTACTATTGCTAAAACTATTAATAGAGAGAATCCCCCAGGGCCAATTTTTTATAGAGAGAAGGACTCACATGTGTTGTTGTTTTGTTGTGAACTATTTCAAGAAAAATGTTTGTTGTTCACATGGGTTGTAAGAGCATGTTTGTTTATGGACTATTCTAACGCAATATATGTTTCCTTTCAGTTTTGTTACTCTTTCTTATATTACATGTCCTAAGCGAATGAGTTGTGAATGTATGTAGAAATGTGACTTAAATTTTTTTGGTTATAGACTTGTATGCATGTGTTTCTAATTATGCTCCTTCATGACAACTATTTGATTGGGGTTTATGCATAGTTTAGTTTCATTACAACTCATTATGTTACTATAGTTCTCTCTTAGCTAGGATTTGATAGATTAGAAATAGATTAGACTTTCATTTACATAGTCTTCATCTACATCTTCTGTTTGCATAACCATTCATCACTCACTTTCATTGGTGGATCGAGCCGCAACTGGTAAAACCAAACTAGCTATGGTTGTCGGGCCCTAATTCGGATGGGTTCCCTATTCCAAACTATGAGAGGTCTAATTGGGACTTCTTACCGGGGAGAACCACTTACTATTGTCCGGCGAATTTAGACCCGTCAACATATTGCTAAAGTAAGAACTAATTCTCATGAGCTGCATAGTGAAACTGGACGTTGGAAAATTCCCAAAACACCATAGAATGAAAGAATCTGTCACCTTTGTGACACCCAAAGTGTTGAAGATTAAAATCACTTTCTCCTAGAGTGCCCTGTGTATACCCATATTAGATCCCAATTTCAAAATATTTTTCACAATACTGACCTTCCTAACCTTCTAAGTCATCAAAACTATAGTGATCTTGGAACGCTTCTCCTAATTCTTTTTGAGCATCGAAGTAACATTCTAAATAAATCCAAGTAATCTCTTACCTTTCTTAAGGTCCAATAGACCAATCTTGGTCTCAATGGACATTAACCTTCATCATCATCATAATATTATGTTTTTTGTGTTTATATATTATATTAGTATACACAAGAAAATAAATTAAACATGGGAAAAGAATGAGAGATATGTAGTGATAAAATTTGAAGGGATACTCTTAATTTCAAGTTTAAGGGTATATATTCAACCAACCTTTTCATAATGAAAATTTGCAAAAATAATGGTATTCCAATTTACTAGAGTAAACTAGTATACATTTCATTAAAATATATTTCTAAAAAAAGATTGCCCTTCCAATTTTTTAAACATTAAAAATTAAGTAACCAAAAAATGAATAAATTATAATTTTAAAGAAACTAATAATAAGCATACATTTTTAATTTAAAATGTAACATTTTGATGAGCTATATGTACATTAAAAATTAAATAAAATTCATAAATAACGAGTCACTATTGTTTTCTTCATAATTTAAAGTGTTAAAAATGGCAATATAAAGCTTCATACAAAATGTGAGAATCAAACATTTTTTTGGACACCCATATAAGAGGTGATTTGTTCCATGTATCCACATGATACGTGAGAAGTCAAGACTACATCATGGATTCATATCTTAAGCATACCATGTTTAACAATTGAATGCGATGTCCTTTAAAGTGCTAAACATATTTGTAATATTCATTATAGATTTGATTAGAAAATAAGAAATTGTTTTAAACTTTGAGGCCATTGTTGAGGGGTGACAATTCTATTAAAAAAATATAAGAGCCATGAAAAGAGACTACTTTATTAATAGACCTCTAGGAACATGAAAATTTAACATGATTGCACCCATTTCTTATTGTTTAGGCTAAGATGTCTATGATTTGGAGCTTCCTGAGGTCCATATAAGATTAGAGTTAAATGTCATTAATCATCAAGACCACCAAGTATGTTTTCTTATGTGAATATTGATTGTTCACTTTCTTTCTAAAACCATGCAAAAATGCATGCTAGAGTAGAATGTGTTTTTATTAAACTGAGACTGGGAGATATTTGTATTAGTAAGTTGCCAAAAATGGAAAAAAATTATAAAGATAATAGGTCTGATGTTTCAAAAAAGTCTTCACCTGCATCATTGTAATTCCCCCTTATCATCTAATCCTTTCATTCCTGATGTAGCTATAAAAGTGTATATAAGACTAGTATAAAGTATGTAAAAAAAAATCAAAATACATATGGACTTGTGTTAGATATGAGAAATTTATTATTTATATTTTCCTCTGGTTGAGTGGTAATCTGACACTTTCCTTTTGGCTCATTGAATCATTGTCTAGAGTCTTCTTCTTTGTCTCTATCATTTGCATGTCCTCTGTAATGTCCCTTTCCAAATCATTACTCTAGGAGATTGTTGTAATCGATTAAGTGATTCCCATAGGCTATAGTCCGTGGAAGAAAAGGGAATTAATTAATTATTTGATGTCATCGGGGCGAAAAAAAAATCTTTTTAAAAGTGACATTGAGTAATTAAGTGAAAAGGTATTTTAAGCGACTTTGATCTAATAAAGTCACTTTACTTTATTAAAAGGGTAAATGGGTCAGCAAAAGGGTGAACGAGGAAACAAAAGAGGAATGAGGGTGCTCTCTCTCATTATACATTTTTATTTTCTAAAAATGAATTGGAGAGAGCTCTTGTAGCTTTGGCTCTTAGGATGAAAAACCCTAGAGAAAGATTGGGTTGGGTGGTGATATTATCCACCCTAGCTTATTGTGGAGGAAAGATCACTCATATATTTCATTGTGTTTCATTGTGATTGAGTTTCTCATTTCGTCAACTGATTTTTATCATTTTGTGGCTGAGTTTTCTTGTATGAGGGTTGAGTTCTCTTAAGGAGGTCGAGTTCTTATTAAGTAGGGTCAAACTTTTTTTATTGGGCCAAGTTCTAGTTGTAGAGAGGTTGAACTCTCTTGATGAGTGGATCTTAGACTTGTTGGGGGTGATTTATATTTGTTGGGGTCGATTCCTACCTATTGGGGTGAATAGTATCTATGTTGGGCCAAGTTTAGTTGCGGAGGAGTCATTTTACCTCAAGGGAAGCTGAATATTCATTGACATCGCATCGAAATTATGAGTGTAAGGGACCCTTCTAACAACAAAATCATGGGACTTTCCAATTGTTGTTATAGCCTCAATCTCACCTCCATCACCAATCAAGTTTATCATTTATTGCCATTATTTATGTAGACAAAATTGTGACTTATTTTTTGGATGTATCAGTTCAGATGTAAGAGTTAATTAAGCAATCAAAATTGTTCTATCTATTGCTATTTGGTCAAGTTTTTGCTATTCTAGTTATTGTTGTCCTATTTTATGTGCCAAATACATTTCAAAGGGTTGCAAACTATTTGTAAGAACTTCTACACCAACAAACACATAAAAACACTACTACAACAAAATGTTTGATAGAATACCACAACCACATAATCACATAAATACAAACAACAATCCACAAAAAAATATAGTAGCAATAGGGTGGGTTATTACATATTGATGTCTGTTGAGTCATGGTATTTGAAGTGTAGTCTTCTCTTGTGTATTGGACATACCACTTTATCTTGTAGCAGTCTATTTTAATATTGGGAAATGTTTTCCAATGTGTTTCAAGGATACCCATTATCTTGCTATACTGATCTTGATGTTGCACTTCTAGGTTATGGAGAAATTTTGAGAGGGTTCTTAGTGAAATGCTATCGCTTTATAAGATTTATTCATTCCTTTGTAGTTTCCTGTGAATACCTTCAAGTCCTCTTGATTCCATGTTTCTTCAAAACCAGAAATGGGAACTATATACCCCATTGAATCCTTTATATATTTGTATGTCCAGAGAGGAATTGAGTGTCACCTTGTGAAGAATGAGGGGACTAAGAAGAGGTACAAAGAGGAGAATCCTCCAACTCCAAATTATTTTAGCGAAGCAAGAGACCTAGTGTTTAAAAGAGGTTTAGACACAAATTGTATAAACAAGATCACCTTCAGGCCAGAGGACATCCACACACTTCCCCTATCCCATGTCGACTAGAAAATACAACCAACAACTCAAAGCGTCACAACATCTTTCCCATGAAAATAAATAAAAGATAGACTAACCAGAGGGGATGAAAGGTGATTTCTTTGAATTCTCCCACCATAGGTTTGACCTGCGCCACAGGGATAAAACCAAATTGAGATGTGAATTTATGAGGATAAAAAAAAAAGTTAGAGCCACCAAACCTAGGGTATGTCATCCTAACACGAATCCTGAATTTGAGTATAGTTTGGGCTTTTAGAGCAAATTCTCCATCAAGTCAAGAAACAAAATTCCCACAACTCAGGTTGCCATGCAAAGCCACCTCACAAGTCGATGTGCCAAAACTACAAACCCAACAATAAATAATAATACACACAAAGGGAAAGGACTTCCCAAACTCCTCCTTCCACCAAAAGGCCTAGCCCCAAGCCAAAGAAGATAAAATGAACTGATAGAGGACTAAATTGAGAATGCTAGAGGGAAAAATCTAGAAAATTTGGTGCTAACTTGGGTCTCTGGTTTCTGAATCTCTTTGGCCGAGGGAGTAGACTATGTCACAATTCTCCAATCTTCTCTCCTGAGTGATAACCAGGAAAGGGAAGATTTGCGCTCCAAGAGATTCCCCAATGCTTAGATATTTCTAGTCTTTGAATGGGCTTGTCCCACCTTCCCAACGAGGAGTGAATGCAGTGGGAATAAATAGTGAATTCTCCATTAATTGGCTCATGTCACTCTGGGTGGGATGAGGTTGTGAATATATAACTCACCCACTTGATTCATGTGTTCCTTTAATGCAATCCTTGTGATATAGACATGTCATGTTTAGTGGATATTGGTGGATATTTTAAACTTAGGGGATGAAGAAATTGTTAACCCCCCCATTTTTCTTCAAAGTTCCTTGAGACAAGGCCAAGGCTTCTCTATCCAGAGTTTCCTCCCTAACATTATTTTCTCATAAGACACGATAAAGAGAGTGTTTGTTCATCTTCTAAGTGAGTTTTGTTACTCTAGCAAGAATTGAAGCCAATGAAAATCCTTTAGGGTTTCCTTGAATAGTAGGGACTTGATGATGATCCATGAGTCTTTGATGATTTCCAATTCATTTATCCTCAATCTGATGCCAATGKAAATGCATTGAAGAAGGGCGTAAGCCTCCRCTTGATTATTTGTCACAGTTTCTATCCCCCAAGCATAGGCATATACTTTATTTCCCTTAGGGTCATAGATGACCCTTCTTGCTCATGTCACCCYGCTAGAGTAGATATTWCAGTGTAATMTCTAATGCATAAATTTGATGATAAAAAMAATTATGATACACTCTCCATAGCTTACTTAAGAACACATGTGCATCAAAAATGTTGCTACAAGAATTAATTCTACAAATGATACATCTCATAGATCTTGGTGTGAGGCACAAGSTAAGTGAGCTATGGGGTATTCTCAAAATATTTGACATAAGTGAAGTATCATCAAGCTAATATCAATGTTTCTAGAACCAACAAGAAGAAATTGAAAGAATATGATAGATAAATATGCCTAGAATCGAGCAAAGGGGAATGATAAAACTAGGGAACAAAGAAGTGACACTTTAATGATGTAGACAATTGAATGAATTGAATCACAATCACATTTCTCCCTATTGTAATCCCAATTTTAGGTTTTATGATGTTGACAAAGTTCATTTTGTGTAGGTCACATCTAAATTTAATCAAGAACATACAAGTTAGAAAATTTCACTGATCTTAATAGAGGTTTTATCCAAACAAAATCTAAATCACACTTTTGTGTGAAACAAAGCAAGCCTACGCATTATATTTACAATGAGCTTGACCAAACCTACAAAACAATTATGGATTGTTCAAAGATTTACATTCAAGTTTTTAAGAGGCCATCATCAAATGTGCTCAAATAATAATCAAATATTAGATATAGATGTTTATTTTTCCAAGTAACATATCTTGAGGAAAACCCCCAAACACTTCCCCTCATTTCAAGGGTATGTAGAGTAAACCCTATATTCTTCAGGGAACAAGGAGAGGTCAACAATAGGGCTCGAATCCATTACAACAATATACTCATTAAGAGCTTAACATGTCACTCAAAGGCATTGAGTCTAGGCGGGGAGGATAACACTTCTCCTCTCAACCACCCTAGCTAGACCGAAATGATATACCAATGTTATAACCACATCATGGCCGATAACATATAGACACATAATATTACCAATGCAACCAAATAACTATGAACCAACATGTTAGAGACCTTTATAGAGATAAAATATGTGAACATGAAGAAATAGAGATGATTTCATCTCCTTGGATCCAGTCAATGTTTATTATTTTCTCTTCATAACTGTCATTAAGATGCATATTTGCAATTAATCTTACTAATGAGTTTCCAATGCCATTACAATCTACACTCATATTCCATGACTAACTATTTTGGTGTTTTACAAAGCCAACAATGGAAGAAAATATAACAAATTGAATGACATTATGACAAGGGTGAAATCCAAACACATTAAGTATGGATAATGTGTTAGGGTATTGTTATCACACAAATTCACACTTGTTGAGATATAGTTTGAAAGCTCAAGTGCAATCCTACATATCTGAGAGGGAAGGCCACTACCACCTCACCTATCCTCTTTCACTTCAGGCCAAGTCCCCTTCGGCTCAAGGGGATTTCCCTGGATTAAGATTGCTAGGAATTGGGGCAAGGAAGTTCAATGTGGGGAGTGAAGTCCAGGAAAAATGAGTTTGGGTAGCTTTAGAGTGTTAAAGAAAAATAATTGGAGGTCTGAAGGTCAATGTATTTTCATTGGGAAATGGAATCGAGAAGGAAACACCTAGAGGTTGAACTAATTGAAGTAAGAAGGATTAGGCCTAAACCCTAAGGTGCAAGCACTTTTGGGCCTTAGGTTCTAGACTTTTGAAGGAAATGGTTGCTAGGGTGCAAACGCTCTTGGGACCTTGGTGTTTCTTTCTTTCTTCTTATTCGACTTAGGTCAAGGATCAAAGGCTAGGGTTAAAACCCTAAAGTGCAATCACTTTTGGGCCTTAGGCTTTTAACCCTAGAAAAGAAAATTTTCACAAACTCGGACAAAAAATACTTTATGAAGGACAGAAACACTTATATCTCCTTCCTAAGGTTTCAACAAGACAAAGAAACTTGCAACAAGATAACAATTAACACCTTTAACATTAGCAAGAGACAAGAAATTGCAGCAAATTTCTTACTCATTCCAAGTAGCTAGACCATTCAAATCCTAGTTACAAAAAATAACCATCCAAGAAAGGAAACCATCCACAAAAATCCTTCTCCAACAATAGTGCATGATTTAAGAGAGTATGAAAATTTTAGAAATTTCATATATCTTGAGGGACAAATCTGATGATAAAAAATGAGTGAAGTGCCTCTCTATTTATGGGGAAAGGCTCATCTTCCTCCTAAATTATAATAATAATTTTTTAGACTAAATTCCCCTAATCTAGCCTATGGAGGGGAAAAATGCCCTCCACAACAATTAAATAATCTAAAATAATACAACTTGGGGGGCATTCATGCCAGATGTACAAAATCTAGGGGCATAATCCCTCAATAGTCCCCATTTCTTCCACGAATGAGGGAAATAGGGTTTTTGGTGCAATGTCTAGCCTCCAAATGCCCTTCAAATGTGGTCATGAAGCCTCCAATGATGTGAAAATACTCTATCAAGAGAGGTCGAACCTGCTTTTTCCACTGAGATTCAATTTAAATTTGGAACAATTTCAAGTCATCCCTAATCTAGGGATCTGTATTATGTCATCCCAGTTATCATCAAATATTCATCAAAAGGTTTCTTGCATGTGGTGTGTGTGTTACTAAACATAAACAAGGAGCCCATATTATCAATTCCTCTGTAATTTCCACAGTTCCCATGGGCAGTGTGTCAAATTCTACAACATTTGCCTGGGTTTATAAATTATAACACGTTGGCCCACAGACCTTTCACTAAAACAAAATAATGTGTCCCTCTTTCACAGCCAAGATAGGAAGGTCCGGTTTATATTTTGCTAATTATGGATTGTTTTCAAACCAATTTTGGATATGCTTGACAGTTGGAATAACTGATATTTGGATTGTTGTTACAGGTGAGTCCATGGTGGATACATATGCCCAAACACCCATGGAAAACGTGCCCAGAATGGCTATAAACGTTCTGAATTGACCTCCCCTAATTTCAACTAAATACTAGATGAAAGAAAACCACCAGATCTGCCAAAATTCCAACTCTAGTTTGCACTTTTGTTTTTGACCCCGACACTACAGAGAACATGTTTCTTTTATCTGTATAAATAACATCCTATGTATTTTCCTGTTCCTTATGTAATACATCCTGTGTTGTCTCAAATTCTCAAAGAGCACTTTCACTTTAGATTTCTCCAAAATTATGAGTATCCAATCCACTATTAATCCTATGGAAAAATGTTGCTTCCAGTTGGGTCTCCTGTAATTGCTACCCGGTGAGCATCACTTCTCTTTCCACCAGGGGTACCACTCTCCATGCATTTATTTACATATCCTGAGCAAATCTAGTAGTATTCAAAACAAGGTCATGAGAATATCGTTGCAAACATTAGCATTGAAGAAACAACTTTGGTGCTCAATAAAGATTGGTATGTATACTATTTGAGACACCAATGGAAATAAGAGATATAAATGGTAAAGCTCCAGGATTTATCATCCACCAAAGTATTGCAATACAATGTGCACAATCTGGTTTTCTTTGATATATCTGCTATCCCCAGTATCTGCAATCAAGAAACCATCTGCAATTTTGTTGAGTGACAACTATCAAATGACCTCAACATGTCATCATGTTACACATAACATATAGATGTTTGTAGTTCACATATAACCCTTCAAAGCTCATCAATAATAACCACCCTCACAACCTCAATTCCAAACACTTCATACATACAGACAATGATGGGGTTCCAATTTTATTTTCCACAGATGATTTCCCTCAGCCAAGGAATAACATGAGCAACATTCCTGGTGCTAACACTAGCATAATGGAGAGTACTAGGTGTCACCTTGAGTAACTTTATTATCCCTTTAAAATAACTCTAGGGAACCCCTATGGTTACCCAGTGAAATTGTGTGTAACATCTGGCTCCTACTTGGGGACGAGTGCTCTTTTCGAGAGCACTTGAGAAACCCACAATCTCACCATAACTTCAACTCACCTAAAGTAAAATTTGCGACCCAATGTAACCATCTCATGATTTTGTCACCACAATGACCCTTTCCTCTGTGCTTGATCGTCATAGAAAACAGGGAAACATTGAAATTTGAGTGATGATAGATTGACTTTTCTATCACTATGGAGTTGGACACAAATCCGTTCTTCCCTTTTATCCATTGAATGGATGGTTTGGCATCCCCACATATCTTTGATATATATCTAGCTGAACCTTCCTCATGCCATTGGGAAATGGTGTCTTTCTTCACGGTGTCCTCATCACATGAGATCTTAATAACCCAAACAACCTCTCCGATGCAAACTTCACCTGCAACTATATGAATTGATTGAACTATCAAGATGGATTTTTCAGTCAAATTTCCCTTTAGTTCATCATTTCTGGGAACAATCATCCAACAAGCTCCCACAACCTCCAACTTTGCAATGGATGTCATGGTAGTTAGAATAATTTTAGCATCATTTAGACTGTCATATGAATTTCAAGACTCAAAATCAACAACCTGAGTAGTATGATACCATGTGTGTCTCATGCCCCCTTTTATTCCCTGTAATATTATGCTTTCCCAATCTTCTAGTTTCTTGCTAGGTCTAAGAAAGAAAGGCCATTGAGACCTCCAATATGTGCACCACTGACTCCAATGCTATTGATCATACCCTTTACCATCCGAAAAGGAATCCTTTTTGGAGTCTTGAGCATTAAATTGGCCAAATTCTGATTTGTTGACAAGTCGAACCATAAGGAGAGGAATCCAAATACCACACCAGTGACAGAAAAATGATGATAATCCCTCAATGCTAACATCAAAGGGAATCCTCATCATCCCTGATATCATTTTGTCCAATTTCAAAATACAGGTTGGGGATGGTAGAAACACCATTACATTCATATTCAAGGATGTTAAGGCTGCCATCAAATTGATTTCCTGCCATAGGAAACTTGTCATTGTTATCTCACGAAGTGTCATTGGGGAAAATCCAACCACAAGCAACAAATGTGAGACACAACTGGGAGTAGGAACCATTGTCACCTTAGCAATTACTCCCCTCATTTTATTGATGGATGATTCCATCACAAGGGAGGCTTCCTGGGTGACCTTGGGGGGATTTGAGGTAGCAAGACAAGGGTTTAGAAAGGGTCCCTCCTTTTGTCACTAGATGAGAGTGCTTAGGGTTTGAAGAGTGATGACTTTGGTGAAGGAAAGAGAGAAGTTGATCAACAACCTACAAAACCAACGTTAGAATCAATATCCCAAGACCAAAGATCATGAAAATAAACCCCCAAACACTAAAGGAAACAACAAGAAAGCATGCAATCCCAAAATTTGCAATAGACTATAAATTATATCAGTAGGGAAAAAATGTTAACAACTGCAATAAATCACTGTCAAAATCAGCATTAAATGATTCCAAATGAAAGCTTGTAAACAATAGACAATATTCCAATGATTAAACCAAAATTTTGACGGTTAAATAAGTTGTAAAGTAAGTGTTATAAACAAGTTTATAACAGCCCTAGATGGATGCAGCAAACATTTTCTACAGCAGCAAGTTTCCACCACAAAAATCAGAAGATAAGTGTGACAATTTATAGCCCTTAACAAGTATATTAATTTCCAATCCTCATACACAATTTTCTACGGTGAAAATAACAAGAAAACAGAGAAATAAGGAGGGTTTGCTGCAGCCCTAATCAATGTATCTAATTAGTTATTACAGAAAAAAGAAATTCTCCAAGAAATCAAGACGTTTTAGTATGAAAAGATAGCTCATAGTATGAGCAATTTATCCAAAACTTTAGGGATCACAAGAGAGCAATTTCCACATTTCTCAATGCAAAATTTTACTTTCTCCAATGCAACTAGTGCCTTGTCTATTGGGTAATGGAGTCATAACATCAAATATAAGTTAATTGGATAATAATGGAGGACTTGAACGTTGGACCTAAACCCTTATAAACCAAGTCGTACCTCTAAAATTAGTCACCTAGCTTACTAGTTGATGGAAAACTAGGTTTTTAGAACCTAGGGGGATAGACCATCCTAACCCCTAAGTTAAAACCCTAGCCAAGAAAGGATTCAAGGGGATAGACACTCATAACCCTCAAATCAATCCTTTAATGGACTCCTTTCATAAAGAAAAATGGCTTGAAGGAAGGGATAGACAATCATAACCCTCTTAGGGTTTCTTCAAACAAGAACAATCCAAGTAAGTTGCAACAAAATAACCTTAAACATCAATAAACCTGCAAGAAATAACATCCAAGAAGTATCCTAGGTCATAAACCATCCTCTAGAAGTGAAAAAATCCATCTCCAAGCAAATTGCATGAGTAATTCTTCCCAAAAAGACAAGTCACATAACAAGAGAGAGGGCTTAAATTAAGAGAGAGATATAGTAATGTCTCAATAATCAATTATGAAAAATGAAGTGAGGCTTGTCTCTATTTATAGAGGGAAATCCAAGATCACTTTACCCAATTTACAATTAAATACACTAATTTAGGCTTAAATTCATGTTTTAACATTGAATTTTACCAAATCCACTTGATTTTTGTCCACATATGATAAGTAATGACCCAAAATGAAAAAATAGAGGGAAATGTGTCCCCAAAATCTTCTCCAAGAGTGGTTGTTGGGTAAACTAGCCTCCAAAGGCTAAGGCATCAACCCTCAAGGTGCCACATCATCCCATTTGTTCACAAAAAATGGGGTAACAAACCACCCAATCACCAAATGCAAGCTTCCATGCCATATTGACCTCTCCAAGTTTGACGTCAAGGTGAGCTAGGCCAATGTTCAAGCATAGAAGGATGACATCATGTATGGTTCATCTTCCCAGACCTCTTTCATGAGTAAATGATGTCATAATGAGTGCAACGTTCATCATCAATACCCTCCAACATGTGGGGTGCAACATCCATCCTATGGACTTTCATGTCTTAATGGAGATCCCAAGTGCCTTAGTACCTCCACCAGTGGTGTCACCAAGCAAGATCCTACAAAGACAAAGAAGGTATGCCCTCCAAGGGTCCACAAGTCATATGAATCATGCCAAGTAAGTCAATCTTAATACAAGAGCCACCCAAACAAGTACATTGGATCCCCTCTTTCAAACTAAACACATGCTCAAAGACTGTATGCAATTTACCAAATTTAAATATGGGAGGGTTATCAAAAGGCCCTATTGGGTAGACCAATTCCTAAAGTAGAGGAGTGTTTCCTAGGTGAACTCTATCTAGGTCATGTGATGAATGTGAGGTGGATGAAGGGAGAAAATTTTGGGCATAGGGTCATTGACATGCAAGGGTCTCATATGGTCTTATTTCCATGGGTTCCTTTGTAGAGGGTGTGTTGCATCCTTGAGTTACCTTTCGTTTGGGTAGCAACCTTTTTCTAGCCCCATAATTTACCTATTTTTAGTATTTTCTTTAGATGATTTACAAGTCCCCTTTACAAGGTTTCTTGATTTTTGTGCATTAAATGCATTTCCTTTTAAGTGGGATACTTATAAGTCCTTTTCAAATAGGTGAGGCGTTCATTTGCACTCAGGACTTGGGGCGAGAACCTAGAAAGGTAGAGATTGGGTTGTTGGACTATGGCTTTTGTATCCCTTGTATCCTTGCCACCGCATGTTGATCATGGCTGCTTTTTCCTTTTATTATTTATTGATTATGGCTGCAATGACCTCTGGGCCTTTAGCTCCTTCTTCCCATAAGAGAATGAGTTATAATCCCTTTTGGGGGTACATGTAACCCCAAAACCTAAAAGGTGGTGATACAGAGAGGAATGAAGATGAAAAGTGATAAAATATGGTCAAGAATGACACAATTACCCATCAAGAAGGACCCCCAGTAGTACCCCTTTCTCTGTGGGTGGAAAACTCTCTAGGAACCCCAGGATAACCAACAAGGTGAAAAATGGTAAAAATAATAACTTCTGATCGAGCATCTCATAATAAAAAAGAAACCTTTGAAACTTATCTAAATGCCCCAAGTATTAAAATGACACTTACCATGAAACTTGACTAGTTACTTCATGAAGCAAGACCTATCACCCTCTGTGGATCGAGTGAGTGTGGTGGATGTAGCTTTGTTGTCGATGATGATGGTGAAGCATGGTGAAGAAGAATGGATCTATGGGTTGTGTTGTCCATACAACTCTCAACACTCCATGTTTTCTACCTGCAAGCCTCAAGACATCATCTCCTTAGTTACCCCTAGGCCAGGGGGGTAACAATCACAAAATTTTCCTTGAACATATGTATCAGTCCAAGTTTCTATACTCATTCTTTCATCATCTTTATCCCCTTTGAAAGAAGCATGGCATCCTAAAAAGTATTGTTGTCCTTGGAAAATAATCAATTTTGTTGTATATGCATGTGCCTCATTTCTTCCATTTCCCTCAGGATCATAAGAAACATCAGTGAAAAAGTCATAAGTTGATAGGTCACCAAGGGTCCTGTTATCCACCAGTTTGCACTAATATGAATTAAATATGAGCCACCAAATATTGAGCAGATAGATGCTCATAAGTCAGAGTTCAGAGTTCAACAGGTCTTTCAAAAGACCACCTTTTTCCACATTTCCATCATTGTAATAAATGACCTGAGTATGAAATATTGTAAAAGGATATTAGCCACCTAAGACCTAGGTACGAGCATGTACTCTAGAGTGGTTTTTTTCACTTGTTAATTATTTTTTGCCTGCCTTAGTGGGCGATTAATAATTTCTAAGTTTTTTCACTCAGAGACTGACTCCAAAGCTGGAGTATGTGCTGGTGGTTAGGCCTTGGCATGGTATAACCAATGCCTAGTGTCTAAATGTATATGAGTTCATACTAGGTCATATCAATTGATTCGTATGGAATTTGCGGCTAGGTTTTTTTTAATGTTTTAGTGAAATAATAAAATTCCCGCAAAAATGGAATTTTTTAGTAGTAAGTCAATAAGTTGTAAAAATATGGCATCAAACATTGTTAGATGCCATATTTATGGTCGTTTTCCAGTCCAAAGTACCATCTAAACCCTTATTTCCCTTCTGTCGAGGAAAAAAAGTTATTATTATCACTAAAAAATGAAATTTGCTCGAAAAATATGGAAAAGGGGTAATTTAATTAAATCCCTATTTTTTAGGGAAACTGGGGAACATATCGAAAACATGTTTTTTCCTTCTCCCCAGTTGACTAAAGGCTTGGATGAGTTTAGTAAAGTGGTGGGCGACTTCAACTAAAGTGACATAGGCATGGAGGAGATACCAATGAAGGGACTCGACCCCACTTACATAGTTGGCATACTTAGGAAGGATGGTGCACATCCCAAGGCATCCACATGCACTTCCACTCCCACTCACACTTAGTTCACTCCCACACACCCACACTTCACCTCACTTCACTCCCTATACACCCTACTTCACTACCCTTCATCTCCTCTACACTCCACACATCTCCCACCTCACTAGTGCACCACTCCACTTAACCTATGCACCTCTCCTTCTTGGCCTGCGCATCTCCTTTGGAGTTGTCACCCACCGAGATATAAAGCAAGGTTGACCCCTCTCCATTGTTTAGTTGGAGTTTCAGGAAGATGCTTGCAATGTTATGTATCATATTTTGCTATTGAAGATTGAATAAAATATTTGGAGATCTATGAAGAAGTGTTCAATGTGTGATTGTTAATGTTGATGGTGCTACATACATGAGGTGATATCTTTCAAGTTACTTGGATTTATGTTGTTAAGTTTGTCTTAAGAATAATACTATTATTCCATAGGGTAGAATTTGTAAATCTTGGTTGCATGTGCAAATTTTACAAATCATTTATTTGAGAATCTTGTCCATTTTATAAAGGTTTTGGTTAACTAATATATCTTGCATGAGATTTGTTGTAGGTGTTTCCAAATTGTTAACAAGTTGATGCAGGTGTTCTTGGATTCATCATATTTGTGCTTGGAGATGTGTATGGGCTTGGTTTCACTTTCCACAAGCTCTAAAATATAGAAGCAACAAACTTCCTCTTCACAACTTCTAAGACCCCGTAGCCCAAGTTCTATTTTTCAGTAAATCGTATCTCCCTCTCTTAGTCAAATTCTCTTTAAAAATTGGTTTCTTTGGGTTACTATTTTTCATGCAAGAAGGTAGTTGATTTGTTAAAGATACATCTGTTCTAATTCTTTTTCCATGCAGCTCTAAAAGATCAAATATAAAGTATATTTAAGGAACTTTATCTTTTACCTAGATCTAGTCTAAATTTTGCCTTAGTTTAGCCTTTATTTCTGAGCATATTTGGAGGCTAGTAATACGCAAGTCTTCGTGTGCTTTCAAAGTTATAAATCTGCAATTTAAAGTGTTTTATTTGCTGATTTTTAATCATCCTAAAAGACCCTAAGGAGGCTACATTTCTAGCTCTCACTCAGTTATTTCCCTTGTTTTAGCCTAGTTTTACTAAGTCAAATTTTGCAATTTTTTGAGTTGACCAAAGACACTTACCAAAGTGTTTTTGGCCATCTTTTGAGTTTAATAGCTTGTTGTTTTCACGCAGAAATAACAGGTACAAGAAGAAGCTCCGCCCATTTTTCGAAGTTTCAACCTCTTTCAGACCCCCCGGTGCTCTCGAGAGCTCTTTAGTTCAATTTTATTACTTGAAAAAGCATTGTAAGTTTTGATCTCCCATTATAAATATCAAGTAACTCCAAAACCAAAAGTAAATTAGAGTTGTAAATAAAGTTTTCGAGCCACAAAGCTCATCTCTCGTCGTTTCCCCTGCCCTTGGGGGGGAAACCGATGTCTTTTTCCTTTTCTTGTTTTCGGGGTTGTGTCTCGTTTCTTTGCTTTCTTTAGCTTTACTTGCATAAAGAAGATAAAATGAACTCATCTCACTAAATCAAAGTCCTAAAATTAATTGCAAGTTTTAGATTTGCTTTCATAGAACACTAATTGCTAGTTTCCCTTTTTGCAATATATTGGAATAAACCCGAATTGCTCAACCACGTATGCAATTCCACTGTTACACTCAAGTGGCTTTGGGGACCCAGAAATGGTTTGAGCAATGCATGCTAGTATAATTAGGGAAATCTCTTGGTTGTGTTATTCATCTAAGACCTCTATCCTGGGTGGAGTGTGTTAAGTCAAGGGGAAACTCTCCTCGTTGGACCTACGACACACCCGGTCAGTAAGTCTATAAGATTGGTGAATAACGAACAAAGAGGCCACATTTCACTTTGCATACAAAGAGTGGGGACCCCGACTTCAATACCCACTTCACGGTCTCAAACACTTTTTTATTATTCCAAATCCTCTAACTAAAATCCTCAAGATAAAATTAATGTGGCACATTCATCACATCACAATTTTCTTTTATCTGGCACTGGTCTATCTCTAATTATTTCTTGTCATATTATCTATTGATTTAAAGTTATGTGGTGAATGATTAATGTTTATGGGTTTTACACAGGCTGTATCCTTTGATTAATTCATGTTGCTTATATTATCTTGTGTTTCAAATATAAACTCCTAGAATAGTTGTTCTTTTCAGTTTCAGTAGAGTAAAAGCCTTAGATTATTTTCATAGGGACTACCCCCCTTGGCTTTGTTAGGAGTTGGCCTAGGTGGAGGAGTTGAGGATCAGGTGAAAACACCTGGAATCGAAACTTTCCCCCAAGGACACACCAAGTGGATTGAAGATTTCTTCCATGTTACCCCAGGTGTGTATAAGGTGGAAATATTTTTTGGCATTGTTGTCGGGGATAAATCTTTCTATTCCCAGAACACAACTTGTTTTCCTTTTTTTTTTTACTTAGTTTCTTTATGCTTGTAGACTATCAGACCTAGACTCAATCATTTGGCAACTCCACTAATTTCTAATTTGACTAAGTATTCTACAAGAAGAAACTCAGAAGGCTTAGTTGACTTTGTTCCTGAACCTGAACAGGTTTACCGAAGGAGGTTAACCAAAGCCTCTTCCCGTAGAATCCTTAGTGTTTCCGTCCTTATACACACTTGTAGACGTGAGCCAAGCCCTACTCACTTAGTGTGTCCTTGGAGGCACATTGCCTAGGTTCAAAGCCCACACTGTCACTTTGGCTTGAACCTCTTCCGTCTAGGCTTACTCCTAGGGAAGCCAAGGGGGTAGACCCTAGTTTCTAGATGAGATTTACGTTAAGTTCTAGGAGTATATTTTAATTAGTTAAGGTTTAGGGGGAGTTTAACCTATGATGCAAAGGTAGCAATGCAAGATGCAAGATTTAGTTATGTCAAGCAAGCCTTTCCCTAGGTCAACTAAGACTAGTGCCTAAGGTTGGGCAAGGGGTCAACTAATATGTAAGGGTGTTTAATTACAAGTAAGATTACAAAGATTATCAATATACACTTATGCTATAGCAAGGTTAGATACTTACAAATAAAGAATGCTAGATACACAATATCACAATATAACAAGCTAACCACATTTGTTTAAATGTGCAGGAAGTTAGATACAATCAAGATGTGAACATCATCAACACATTAAGCCTAAGCATGCCCCAATAACGCTTATTCTATTGGACTGCTCCTCAATGGCAACATCAACACTCAAAATCCACAAGGACACTTAGAAGATTTGAAACCTTCAAACAAAGTGTTCCACAAGAGTTAAAACATTTAGTTAATTACTCACAAAGCGTTACTTGTAAATAAGATTGGAAGATTATACTTGCAAATGTTTAACCTTAGAATATGCCAATTTGAAGCAAGGTTATTAATTGCTTAGTGAGTTAAGGGTTTTAATATTTGAAAGACTTTAATTACCCTAACTAAGTGTTTGACCAAAAACCTCCTCCCCCAATTACCAAGTGGTTATTGGATACTCAAGAAGTGAGGCAACGAGGCCTACCCTAGCTTCACAGGTCAACCCTAATGAACTGAGTACCCCCAGAAAGGACGTCTCGTGCCGTGAGACCCTCCCTGGCCTAGCACCTTCTGTTGCCTACCTCAATCCCCGTTTTAGATGGCGAAGATGGTGGTTTTAGGTACCCTATTAAGTCTATTAAGTTTATAGATCAATTGGTTAGGTTTTTAGATGTATTAGAGAGTGTTTTGATGACTTTTAGTTGCCTTAAAATGGTGATTTTATGCCAAAACCGAAACTTTAAGCAACTTACAAAGATGTGTTATTAAGCATGAAAGTTAAGAACATTAACACATGTAAAGCATGTAAAATAAAGTTGAAATAAAGAGTTATTGTATCAACCCTTATTGAGTCACAACATGAAAAACTTGTAATGAAAGAATGCTAATGAACAAGGGAAATAACAACTTGCCAAAGAAAGGAAGAAAGATTTAAAGTTTATCACCACTTAAACATTGATTGTTATAGCATTACGATAAAGTGTTAAGTGTGAAAAGAAAGATGAAAATTTAGATGTGTGCCTACACTATCTACATGTCCAACAATACATTAACTTAAGTGATGGCAAATGGCCTTAAGAATGAAATGACATGAAAGAGAAAGCCACTTATTATACCATCAATGCATTAAACCATTTAGTGTTGGATTAGAGCATGTGAAATGAAATAGAACTTGAGATAGCTCAAAACATGCAAGTAGGTTATGCCCCAAGGGCTTAGGCTAAACTTTAATGTGTGAATGAGATCTAGATCAAGATGATTTTAACCAATAAAGCATGAAAGAACCATTAACACATTGTTACCCTACCCTTACGATTTTGGGGATGTCTCTCCCAAGGTGTAGGCAATTATTAAGATTAGAAATAGCTTAGAAAGAGAAAGTGAGGCAATAAACAAACCACTCAATGGAACAAGGTGGAGGCAAGCCTACATTTATTGTGCCAAAGGGGTTGAGAAGAAAGCAAGCAACCAACTACTATCAACAAATCACTTGCTAACCCCACATCCTAGCCTTGGAAGACGATTTTGAAAGGAAAACTTGAAAATGAAACTAACCCTAAGCTCACACGTGGGAGGTAGGCCGTACCAATTCTCCTCCCAAGCTATGAGCTACCAAAAATCAGCAAAAAGTGAAAGAAACTATGCACAAGAAGCTAGAATAGTGAAGAGAAAGGTTGAGATTCGTTACCCACTTGAAGAGAAGGGTCTTGGAGTGTTGTGTGGCTGATTTTGGGCAACATAACCCCCTCAATCTGATAAGAACCTGCAAAAACCAGCAAGTTATGGTTCCTGGGAAAGCTACACAACAATAAAAATGAAGAAAAATTTCTTTTTTAGGGCATAAATTTTTCACATAAAATTTTTATGGAAAAAATGTATTTTAGATGACCATTCTATGATGTTAAGCTAGCTGAAATATTATATCAAATTGACAGCAAGAAAATAAATGAGAAAATAAAGAGTTTAAGTAAGCTTTGAGGGAAGACTCTTCCTTGAGGCAATCCCAACAAAACCCTATAAGCAAACCTGCAAAACTTCAACAAAATTTGATGCATACAAGTAGATAATATGGCTGAATATGCTAACAAAATAAAATACTTGTACGCTATTAGCAAACCCACATATATAGATCAACAATAATACAGTTGTTTGATCTACCCAAGTAAAATACTTTACCCAAGAATCTACTCTATGCAACCCAAGATGCCAAATCCACAATATTACCTCATATGCAAGCAAGAAACAAGAATACTCATTTTTCTTCCAATCCTCCAAAGTTTGTCTTTATTACTCAAAAGGAGAATATGGTAGCAATAAATTGCTCCAAAACCCTCAAGAGCAAAAGAATGGATGCAAGATGGACAAGAATGAGAGAGATGTGAGATGGAAATCAAGTAGCATAACAATAGCTCAAGATATGGTGAGGAAAAGAGTGAGCAGAGGGTTCTATTTATACTTGGAGAGGCAAACCTACCTCTCTTGGATCAATGCCAAGTGTCCACCACCAAGCACAAGAGAGAATCCCAAGGAGGGGGGCGCACCATCTAGGGTTTTGGCTAGGAGTGGAGAGGAATAAATGCAAAGTGAGGTGCGGGGATCAAGCAAAGGGTGACGTGGAGGTCTAGGAAGGGTGCACCACATGTGAGAGGGGTCCACCACCACTTGCAAATCAAGTTACAACGTTTCACCAAGCAAGGGGGGCGTAACTTCCCCGAGGGGGCGTGAGGGTTTGAGTGGGTGAGTGGGTGTGTAAAGGTTAGAAAAGGTTGGGTTGGGTAGGTTTGGGTTAGAAAACATCCCTTTTATCTTTTTCCATCTTTACATCACCCTTTTAACTCAAAAATACAAAAATTTCATTTTTACAATGTCTAGACCTAGCAATTAAAATTGTTGTTTTTGACTGACTTAGACTCTTGGTGGATAAACACCTAGCAATAGTTGTCCAACTGAGTTGAAACTTGGTACAAGGGTGTAGGGGGTCTCATTCCATTTCGTTTGAGCACAAATACCCCTATCAAAAGTCCAAGGACCTAGTTTTTACAATTTTTGCTCAAAAATAATTAATTAATTAAATAATTAAACCTCCAAACTTAGGAAAATTTAATTAAAAATTAATTAATTAAAAAAAAATATATCTAGACTCGTCGGAATTTCGCGAAAATTTATAAGATGTCATATGTGGTCATTTACATCATCCCTAAACAATAGTTACCAAATAATAATCCCATTAGAACAACCTTCACCACTTTGGAGGAATTATTGCAGGTGTGAGGGAAAAACTCAAGGGAAATTAATAAGGCTGAAAAGCCCAATTAATAACCTGAGAATAAAAAAACCTCGGTGAAAGGAACTCTCCCAATGAACCCATCCCAAGGTAACTGATCTAAATATGACCCATGCAGACCTATTACATTATTAACCCACGTAGGGGTGCATAAATTCTGTTTACAAAAAGATGTGCTGGAGGCAAAAAATGCCATGTAGAACCAAATAATCTTCAACAAATGAGCATCTGAAGAGGCATCTCTTCATGGCACATGGATTTGACCCCTTAGTTGGATAGGTGGTCAACATCTGGGTCCACATGGGGACATGTGTTCGATCTTCTCAAATGGGACGGAGAACATACGAGAATCCAACACCTACAAAACAGAGTGCTCACCAATATCCAACATAAGCATACATATATATACAATGAAAAAAATAAATGCTATAAACAACATCTACATAATGAAATAACTAAAGTACAACATCTATAATTTTACAAAATGAAATCTATAATACAAAAATAATTCTAAGTACATATTGACATAATGAATGAAATAATAGAAAATTGAAATACAAGGAGAAAGGTTAGAGATACGTTAAAGAGGGTGTCCCTTTGGACACCAAGTTGCTCATCATCTGAAGAAAAGATTGAGCTGCTGCCCATTTCGTGGAATGTTGATGGGCTCACCATCCAAATGACTGAGATGAAAAGAGTTAGGCCCTGTTGTTTCTCTGATCAAATATGGACCCAACCACAAGCTGTCAAATTTTCCATGTTTTCCAGGTTTCTCTCTGCCTTTATCCCATAAAAAAACTATATCCCCCATCATGAAATCCCTCTATCTAGCTGACCTGTCGAAAGCCTTCTTTACCTTACTCTGATTTTTGCAATTCCGATCATAAGCCTTTCGTCTGATTTCATCCAACTCGATGACCTGATTGACCCTGTTCTGAACGGCATCTTGCTCTGTGGAAATATCCTCAATTGACCCATAAGTAGGAAGTCTAAAGTGCACTGGAAACCTAGCCTCCAAACCATACACTAACTCAAAAGGACTCTTTCCAGTTGCTTCTTTCTTTGTTATTCTATCATCCCACAATGCATGTTTGATCTTACTATCCAAAGATCTTTTATTTTCATCGACTATCTTTTTAACTATGGTCATTAAGTTTTTGTTGCTTGAATCTGCTTGACTATTTCCTTGAGGATATTAATCTGATGCATGTGATAAGATAATACCATACTTGAAACAAAAATAAGACATCTCTGCTGAACAAAAGGCCTTGGCATTATCTGTCACTATCTTTGATGGGACCCCAAATCTAGTTATGATTCTGTCTTCTAGGAAGTCCATCACAACCTTTTCAGTTGCTGACTTTGTAGAAATGCCCTCAACCCACTTTGTAAACTAATCTGTTGCTGTGATAACCCATGAATAACAATTACTTGAATTATCATTAAACTTCTCGATGAAGTCCAAACCCCACTGCTGAAAAGGTTCTTCAACCACAACTGGTTGTAAAGGGAGTGCTGCTAACTTTTGTTTTCCTGTGAAAAGATGACATGGCTCACATTTTCGAATAAACTGATGCACATCTGAAAACATAGTGGGCCAATAATATCTTGCTCCAAGGATTTTGTGGGTAGTGGTTTTAGCAGCAAAATGTCCACCACAAAAACCTCCATGGAATTCATCCACTAGTTTCTTTGACTCAACGTCATCCACACATCTAAGGATAATCCCATCAAAATTTTTCCATCCTAACCCGTCTCAAGTAAGGAAATACTTAGAATATTTTAATCTTAAATCCCTTTTCTTGTGTCCTACAAGATGGCTTGGACAAGTTAGATTTTTGAGATAAAATATAATGTCTTTGTACCATTCAACCTATTCAAGTTTCAACAAATTAGGATGCCATTCTTCATTATTGATTTGACAAACCATACCCAAGGCATTTTCATTACTTTCAGTCAACATTTTAACTAGGCCTTGACCTTTAATCAACATTGTAGGTTTGATTTCCAAATCATACTCTTGGATTTTAGCAATCCATCTACCCCTTGAGCCCAATCCTTCTACTTGAGATAAAACATCTTTAAACACAGAATTAGGAACATAACCAATCACTTTGGAATATCTGATGAAGACTCTGAAATGCTTTAGTGATTTTACTAAGGCATAAGCCTGTTTCTCAAACATGGGATACTTAAGCTCTAAATTTTGCAAGGCCCTACTCATATATGCAATGGGTTGTTCATGGCCTTGATCATTTTTCTGAAGCAACACACTAGCAATAGTGTCTTTAGAAGCAAAAGAGAAAATCTGAAAGTTCTTGTTGTAGTCTGGGCTAATAAGGACAAGAGCTTCACATATTGTAGTCTTAATAATTTCAAAAGATCGCCTACTTTCTTCATTCCATTCAAATTTTACATCCTTCTTAAGTAGCTTATATATAGGTTTCATGATTTCAGCATAGTTAGGAATGCACCTATGGAAAAAATTAGTTTGTCCTAAGAAGGATTGGAGAGCTTTCTTTGCTATGGGCAAAGGCACCTTACCAATGGATTCAACTCTCTCTAGGTCCAACTTGACCCCATATTTAGTAATTATATGGCCCAATAATTTACCTTTAGTCACCTCAAAGACCGACTGAGCAGGATTTAGAGAAATGCCAAACTCTCTACATCTGTCCAAAACTTGCCTAAGGTGGTTAATGTGAATTTTCCCATCCTTATAAAATATTGTCAAATCATCTTGATATATTTCGATCAACTTCCCAATCAACCCCCTAAAATGGCATTTAGTAAAAGTTGTCTTATGCCTATCTTTTTCTTTAAGTCTGATCTGATTATAACCTGAAAAACCATCAAGCATGGAAATCATTCCTGATCCTGTTACCCTTTGAAGTGAGGTTTCCATCTTGGGAAGGGGGTAGTGGTCTTTTGTGCAAGAAATGTTTAAATTCCTGAAGTCAATGTATATCCAAATTTTTCCAGTCTTCTTCCTAGTAACAACCAATTTTGAGCACCATGAAGAATGTCTAGTTTGTGCAATGATGTCTGCTTCTAACATTTTTTGTAACTCCCGTTGGACCAAAGGAGCTAACTTGGGGTTTAACTGCCTCAACTTCTATCTAAAGGGTTTGGTTTCTTCCTTAAGAGGAATCACATGCTGAATTACATCCTCCCTATAGACTTTGAGCTCATCATAACTGAAGGCCAAGACATCCCTATATTCCTTTAATAACTTAACAATTTCATTCCTTTCTTCTATAGGGGTAGTCTTGCCTATCTTTACCATCTTAGGTTCTTCATTAGTTTCAATGTTGACTTCAAGTTAATCACATAGTTTTTCTTTGATTCTTCTTTTTTCTTATGACCATCATGTCTATCAAAATCCCTTTCTGAAGATATCACTTGCCTAGGGGTGCGCTTCACCTCATCATCAATTTCAGTGTAATTACAACCCTCCTCTTTCATACTGATGCCTAAGTCTGAAAATTCATGAATGTGAGTTAAAAACTTAATCACTTGTTTGTCATCATCAAAAACCTGCCAATGATCCACGTTATTAGGAACTACGGGTCTAAAAATCACTTCAACCAAAATATTTTCATTAATTAAACTGTCTGGAAGCTGAAGTGTGGAAGCAGTGATTTCAAGTTCATCTACCTTTGAATTATGTTCTCTAGGAATAGAAATCAAGTATATGTTAAAGTTTCTGCTATTATTAGGTTACTTTCCATTTACTAGATAACAATGGCATAGACAGGATCACTGAGAGAAACACAATCACAAGAGTACACGAGCATTTATCCTGGGAAACCCTCAAGGGGAAGAAAACCCAAGAAAACTTCCTTAATATAGATAGCCAATACAATGCCAAGATAATGAACCAGACAACAGAGAATATCCAACACTGAGCAACACGCCTCTCTCTCTTCCTTCTTCTGGAAACCGGCAACTGCAGCTTCCTTCAAAACTTGCACACTAGATGAGTGAGATGAGTGTGTGTTCAAATGAGGCACTGCCCTCTCTTATTTATACAATTCTTGCACGTGTGGAATAGTCTCTTCACTAGAAGGGCCAACTTCTTCTTCTAGGTGGTTATAACTACCTTTAATATATTTTGGGGCCTCTTTAATATATTCTAGGGACAACTTCTTATTTAGCCTATTACAATTAGGGTTTGACCATTCCACAAAAGGGGATTTGGTCAATTACAATGACCGACATGATCAATCCACAAAAGGGGATTGATCTAATCAATAATAAATATATTTTATCTTTATCCACAAAAAGGGATAAGAATATTCTTTGCAGTTACACAATATTTTAATAGTCTATAGCATCTAGGTCATTCATCAAATCCCAAATTGCATTCCTATATCCTTTCAATCTTTCAGACTTGCAAGAAAATTTACTTTTTAATTGTTGTACAACCAAGTCTGAATCCCCTTTGATGTTTAGACATCTCACACCCCTATCTTTGCAAAGTTATAAACCAAGGAGCAAAGCTTCATACTCAACCACATTATTGGTTGCATCAAACTCCAATCTATAAGAAAATTTCAACACTTTACCATTTGGAGCTTGAAGCACAATCCCAACACCTTTTCCTGCTCTAGAAAAAACATCGTCAAAATTCATGTACCACACTTTGTCTACTTCATTATCTTGGAATTTATCTTCTAAGGGAACAATGGAGTTAGACAAGATGGCATAATTACCAAGACCTTCATCATTATACTTTAACTCATTCTTGGGGTTTTTTGGATCTTCAATATGATATCTTCTAAAAACTTCCCTATTCAATTTGAAAGTGTTCCCATCAGGAGTAGGAAGGGTGGCATAAGATAAATCCATTTGTAAGTTACCACCCAAATCTGCAGCTTCCTTTCTATTCAACAACATTCCCCAAGCATCTGGAGCATCAATTACCACAATGTCCATTTCAAACATAATATCCGGAAATGCTGCTAAGTGTACTTGAAAACCCTTAATCAATCCATGCACTTCAATCGTTTTACTATCCATGGCACAAATGTTATGGTAAGGTGTAGATATTCTTAAGTTCAACTGTTCCATTACTTTCTTAGTCATAACATTAGAACTTGCCCTGAATCTAGCATGCAATTGTGTAACACTTTGTCATTCACAAGTAAAGAAAGGTAGAAGGGTAAATTCTTCTCATTCCCCCTATCCCAATTCTGTAGAATCACTGGTGTGTCTTGGTAATCCATGGCTGGTTTCTTCTCATCAAAACCTTTAGGAGGATCTTCTATGTATTTAAGTGGTTTTCCCTTTGAGAAGGGATGTTCATAAGTTCTGACACTAGAACCAACATCTTTGCATTATTCAACCAACCACCCAAGTCAATATTTAATTCTGAGTTGATAGGTACATTTGACAAAGGAGGGATTGAAGGTACCTTGGGAATACTAGTTTGACTTTATCTTGACTTTTATTTCCATTCCTTTGGTATGTAATGCCCCTATATTTAGCCATTTCTGCAATTTGTTGAGGTGTGGGCTTGGGCCCAAATTTTTCTGTTGCCTTGTCTACAACATCATTATTCATGCAGTTTGTATAACTCCCATATTCAGCAAAATCCATCCAATCATACATGCCCACATTGTACTTCCTACCACACATATTTACTTGTTCATCTCCCTGATTTCCGTAACTATCATCATAATAACCCTCAAGGAAAATTGGACAAGTTGCTTCCTCATGAAACTCACCACAAGGCCTACAATAAGGTATGGAGTGATGATCTACCAAGTTGGTGGATTCAAAAGGATTAGGTGGCTTTTCATCATGTTGGGGAGGTCTCTTTGGCCACTTATCATTTGGCTTATGTTGTTGTCTATTGCTTTGGGACCTCTCCATAGTGATTAGCCGATTTTGCAATGCATTAATCTCATTGGTATGGTTTACCTCCATTTGCTTAATTAATTGAGTCAATTCTTTAATCCCATCACTTGATGATCATTGACCCTCATCCTTCTTCTTGTTTTCCTCATTAACCTTTGAAGAAGAACCTCTTGTGAAACCAGTAATGTTGGATTTCCTAGCTTCTAACATATTCTGTTCAATCCATACAACTGTAGTTTGTGCTGCCTTTAAAGTTTGAGGATCCTTATCTCTTAAGGCATACCTCATTTCACCCTCAAATGCCTCCATATAATAAATCAAAATTGCAGTATCTGAAGGCAAGATATCAACAAGAAGGTTCTTCACCAAGTCATTAAACTTAGTGTTAAATTATCCCATAGTCTCATTTTCCTTTTTATGACTATTTGTGAGGGTAGAAAGCTGAAATCTATGTTCTTTTTTATCACTCCATTTCTTCCTAAACTCATCCAGTATCTCATTAAGGGTGCTAAACTTATCTGGATCAAACTCTGTAAACCACTCGACAACATCTCCTTCTAATGAATACACAAACAAAGTCATCATTACATCTTCTTCATTATGACCTCTGCAATATTTCTCCACACACTTGTGAAAACTTGAGATTTGAGACTTAGCACCGATTGCATTGTTTCCCTGAAAGATAGGTAACTTGTCAATGGCTTTCTCAGGGACTGTGTGAGGTGCACCTTGGATTGCTGAAAAGTTCAAAGGTCTCTAAAAGATACCCATGGTTACGTTAGGAGTATTATTGGGATTATTAACAGTTGGTTGATTATTAGTTTGGAACAAGTATTGGATATCAGTGAGTGCTTCCTCCCCAAGACTATCAAGTAGACTTCTAGGAGCAAGGCGATTTAGTCTCCTCCTATAAACCCTTTTAGGTTCGGGAAAAGAATAAATCACTCCTTGTGAAGTGCTCCTAGTAGTATACTTGAAATATTTTTTCAATGGAGTCGCCACTTGGAACTGAACCACACAAAACTAGACAATAAACGCTCAAAGAATTTTAACGACTAAAATTTTATTATTTAGTTCTTAAAAAATAAGTTAAAGTCGTTTTGACCAAGGACAAATGAATTGTCCACGACAACAGTGCCAAAGATGGTGTCGTCCTTATACACACTTACAGATGTGGGCCAAGTCCTGCTCACTTAGTGTGTCCTTGGAGGCACATTACCTAGGTTCAAATCCCACACTGTCACATTGGCTTGAACCTCTTCCATCTAGGCTTACTCCTAGGGAAGCCAAGCGGGGTAGACCCTAGTTTCTAGATGAGATTTACGTTAAGTTCTAGGAATAGATTTTAATTAGTTAAGGTTTAGGGGGAGTCTAACCTATAATGCAAAGGCAACAATGGAAGATGCAATATTTAGTTATGTCAAGCAAGCCTTTCCCTAGGTCAACTAAGACTAGTGCCTAAGGTTGGGCAAGGGGTCAACTAATATGTAAGGGTGTTTAATTACAAGTAAGATTACAAAGATTATCAAGATACACTTATGCTACAACAAGGTTAGATACTTACAAATAAAGAATGCTAGCTACACAATATCACAATATAACAATCTAACCACGTTTGTTTAAATGTGCAGGAAGTTATATACAATCAAGACGTGAACATCATCAACACATTAAGCCTAAGCATGCCCCAATAGCAATTACTCTATTGGATTGCTCCTCAATGGCAACATCAACACTCAAAATCCACAAGGACACTTAGAATATTTGAAACCTTCAAACAAAGTGTTCCACAAGAGTTAAAACATTTAGTTAATTACCCACAAAGCATTACTTGTAAATAAGATTGGAAGATTATACTTGCAAGTGTTTAACCTTAAAATACGCCAATTTGAACCAAGGTTATTAATTTCTTAGTGAGTTAAGGTTTTTAAGATTTGAAAGAATTTAATTACGCTAACTAAGTGTTTGACCAAAAACCTCCTCCCCCAATTAGCAAATGGTTGTTGGATGCTCAAGAAGTGAGGCAACGAAGCCTACCCTAGCTTCACAGGTCAACCCTAATGAACCGAGTACTACCAGAAAGGATGCCGCACGCTGTGAGACCGTCCCCGGCCTAGCACCTTCCATTGCCTTCCTCAATCCCCGTTTTAGATGGTGAAGATGGTGGTTTTAGGTACCCTATTAAGTCTATTAAGTTTATAGATCAATTGGTTAGGTTTTTAGATGTATTAGAGAGTGTTTTGATGACTTTTAGTTGCCTTAAAATGGTGATTTTATGCCAAAACCGAAACTTTAAGCAGCTTACAAAGATGTGTTATTAAGCATGAAAGTTAAGCACATTAACACATGTACAGCATGTAAAATAAAGTTGAAATAAAGAGTCATTGTATAACCACTTATTGAGTCACAACCTGGAAAGCTTGTAATGAAAGAATGTTAATTAACAAGGGCAAGAACAGTTTGCCAAAGAAAGGAAGATATATTTAAAGCTTATCACCACTTAAACATTAATCATTATAGCATTAAGATAAAGTGTTAGGTGTGAAAAGAAATATGAAAATTTAGATGTGTGCCTACACTATCAACATCTCCAACAATACATTAACTTAAGTGATGGCAAATGGCCTTAAGGATGAAATAACATGAAAGAGAAAGCCACTAATTATACCACCAATGCATTAAACCATTTAGTGTTGGATTAGAGCATGTGAAATGAAATAGAACTTGAGATAGCTCAAAACATGCAAGTAGGTTATGCCCCAAGGGCTTAGGCTAAACTTTAATGTGTGAATGAGATCTAGATCTAGATGATTTTAACCATTAAAGCATGAAAGAACCATTAACACATTGTTACCCTAGCCTTACGATTTTTGGGATGTCTCACCCAAGGTGTAGGCAATTATTAAGAAGAAAGTGAGAAAGTGAGGCAATAAACAAACCACTCAATGGCACAAGGTGGAGGCAAGCCTACCTTTATTGTGCCAAAGGGGTTGAGAAGAAAGCAAGCAACCAACTACTATCAACAAATCACTTGCTAACCCCACGTCCTAGCCTTGGAAGATGATTTTTAAAGGAAAACTTGAAAATGGAACTAACCTTAAGCTCACACGTGGGAGGTAGGCTGTACGAATTCTCCTCCCAAGCTATGAGCTACCAAAAATCAACAAAAAATGAAAGAAACTATGCACAAGAAGCTAGAAAAGTGAAGAGAAAGGTTGAGATTCGGTACCCACTTGAAGAGAAGGGTATTGGAGTGTTGTGTGGCTGATTTTGGGCAACATAACCCCCTCAACCTAATAAGAACCTGAAAAAACCAGCAAGCTATGCTTGCTGGAAAAACTACACACAACAATAAAAATGAAGATTTTTTTTTGTTTTAGGGCAGAAATTTTTCACATAAAATTTTTATGGAAAAAGTGTATTTTAGATGACCATTCTGTGATGTTAAGCTAGCTGAAATATTATATTAAATGGACAGCAAGGAAAGAAATGAGAAAATAAAGAGTTTAAGTAAGCTATGAGGGAAGACTCTTCCTTGAGGCAATCCCAACAAAACCCTAGAAGCAAACCTGCAAAACTTCAACAAAATGTGATGCATACAAGTAGATAATATGGCTGAATATGCTAAAAAAATAAAATACTTGTACCCTATTAACAAACCCACATATATATATCAACAATAATACTAGTTGTGTGATCTGCCCAAGTAAAATACTTTACCCAAGAATCTACTCTATGCAACCAAGATGCCAAATCCACAATATTACCTCATATGCAAGCAAAAAACGAGAATACTCATTGTTCTTCCAATCCTCCAAAGTTTCTCTTTATTACTCAAAAGGAGAATCTTGTAGCAATAAATTGCTCCAAAACCCTTAAGAGCAAAAGAATGGATGCAAGATGGACAAGAATGAGAGAGATGTGAGATGGAAATCAAGTAGCATAACAATAGCTCAAGATATGGTGAGGAAAAGAGTGAGGAGAGGTTTCTATTTATACTTAGAGAGACAAACCTACCTCTCTTGGATCAATGCCAAGTGTCCACCACCAAGCACAAGAGAGAATCCCAAGGAGGGGGGCACACCATCTAGGGTTTTGGCTAGGAGTGGAGAGGAATAAATGCAAAGTGAGGTGTGGGGATCAAGAAAAGAGTGACGTGGAGGTCTAGGAAGTGCGCAACACATGTGAGAGGGGTCCACCACCACTTGAAAATAAAGTTACAACATTTCACCAAGCAAGGGGGGCATAACTTCCCCGAGGGGGTATGAGGGTTTGAGTGGGTGAGTGGGTGAGGGGGTGTATAAAGGTTAGAAAAGGTTGGGTTGGGTAGGTTTGGTTTAGGAAACATCTCTTTTATCTTTTTCCATCTTTACATCACCCTTTTAACTCAAAATTACAAAAGATACATTTTTACAATGTCTAGACCTAGCAATTAAAATTGTTGCTTTTGACTGACTTAGACTCCTGGTGGACAAACACCTAGAAAAAGTTGTCCAGCTGAGCTGAAACTTGGTCCAAGGGTGTAGGGGGTCTCATTCCATTTCTTTTGAGCACAAATACCCTAATCAAAAGTCCAAGGACCTAGTTTTTACAATTTTTGCTGAAAAATAATTAATTAAACCTCCAAACTTAGGAAAATTTAATTAGAAATCAATTAATTAAAAAAATATATATATTTAGACTCGTCGGAATTCCACGGAACTTTCTAATATGTTATACATGGTCATTTACATCATCCCTAAACAATATTTACTAGAGGATAATCCCATTAGAATGCCCTTCACCACTTTGGAGGAATTATTGCAGGTGTGAGGGAAAAACTCAAGGGAAATTAATAAGGTTGAAAAGCCCAATTAATAACCTGAGGATAAAAAACCCTCGGTGAAAGGAACTCTCCCAATGAACCCATCCCAAGGTAACTAACCTAAATATGACCCATGCAGACCTATTACATTATTAACCCAGGCAGGGGTGCATAAATTCTATTTACAAAAAGGTGTGTTGGAGGCAAAAAATTGCCTGTAGAACCAAATAATCTTTGAAAAATGAGCATCTGATGATGCATCTCTTCAGGGCACATGGAGTTGACCCCGTAGTTGGATAGGTGGTCAACACTTAGTCAGTTAGTTTCTGAGTCCATTTCTGATATTTATTTGTTGTTTGCTAATAACAATTTTTTAGAAATGGCTATATATGACCCTTGTGACTTCACTGCAATAAATAACTATCCACATGCTATCCCAGAAAAATAAATTTTACCTAGTTTCCAGGGAAATAATGTTGTGTCTGCCAAAATCCATATTAATTCATTCATGGGATGTATTAACAAATGGTGTGCAACACATGACTATGAGGATGTTAAAATGAAACTTTTTGTCCTCTCCTTAGAAGACGATGCCTCATATTGGTACGAGGATATGCCCAACAACTCATTCAAAATGCTTAAATATCTACTAGATGCCTTCACATAAAAATGGGGGGAAAAGAGAGATCATCGTCACTTGTTGGCAGCCCTTAACACAATAAAAAAGAACGAGAATGAGACAATGGATGAGTTTAACAAGAAATTCAATGAACTTGTCTCTAACATGCATACAGATATCAAGCCTCCAAATGATTCTATTTTGATCTACTATGTCAAGGCTTTTGGTGGGGAAATGAGATACTAGCTTAGAGATAAGGAACCCCCCAACCTCAAGGTAGCTCAGGATATAGCTGTTAGGATTGATAAGAACATGCAAGCTTCAGGGAATTCCAATCTTCCAGGATTCAGTAGGGGTAGTTCTTCTAGGCAGACAGAGGCGAAGGACAAGGCTGCGGCTGCAGCTCCTGAAAATAAAGACCCTAATTTCGACCCCATAAAGGCCGTTACTGAGATCGTCAAGAGAATGGAAGCAACCCATGCTACTCAACTTAGTGCCCTACAAAATAGGATGATAGCTATGGAAAGGTCTCAAAACAACATATTCCAACCCAGACCAAATAATGATAGGTGGCAAAGAAAAGGTCCTCCTCAAGACCAAAGGCCCCTTAATCAACTAGAGTCAAATAATGTGGTGAATGAAGAAACACCGCCCTTTTGTAGATCCTGTGAAGATTTTCATGAAGAATCTACCTTCCCAGGTTTTTGCCAGATAAATGAAAAGGGCCTTCCTCCAGCAAACAACTTTGTAGGGAAACCCAAAAACTCCAACCACATCAACAATTTTGGTGAAGATCACCCTTTATCTATGGACTATTTTCTTCAGATGCAAGAAATAAGTGAGAAAAATAATCAAGTGGTGGAAGAATATGACAATGTCAATAAATTGTATGGTCATAAGCCCACAAATGAATAGATTTTGGAAATGGCAAGGCACAAAGGGATAGTCTACAAGAGGAAAGGGAAAGAAGGAACAAACAAGTCTCAACCTAACTTTCCAAAGTTAACTACTCCTACAAACACTCCAATTACTAATCTAACTATTGATTTAGGTAGTTGAATTTCAAATGCAAATGTAATGATCCCGAGCCAATTTTTTCTTGGAATCACTAACTAACACCTGATTTGATTATTAATTGTTGTGTATGCAGGTTGGCCATGAACATTTTGGCCTCAGGGTTTATTCAATTATTCAACCATAGATTATACAAGAATTATTGCAATCATATGAAGATCATCAATACTACACAAGATAGGAACCACAAGCAATAGTTGAACTTTATTATAAGAAAGCAAGCACCTGATAAAAATAGAGAAGCAGATCTGGAATAGCTTCAGATGGCTTCAAGACAATAATAGAGCCGCATAAAAAATTCTCTTGGAAGATGCAAATCAAGCCTCCCAAAGGCTATAATAGAATATGAACGCTCAACTGCAAACTAGGGTTTATGCCCAATCCTCAAGCAACTGGTACGACCCTGCTGATTGCTGGTACGACCTGCTGAAGACAATGGATACCAGGGGTTCGACCCTCCTGAAGATGAAGACCCCCAAATGATTCCAAACTCCTCCCAATGATAGATCTAGGTGATGGAAGCCTCTTCCTGAAGTATGGAGCTCAAACACTGAAGATTCCTCCTCAAACTACAGAAACCTTAAACTGGTACGACCCTCCTGAAACCTTGAATATGGCCAATAGTACAACCTAGCTGAGTATGGGCTCTGAATGCCCTAAAACTCTCTAGGATGATAGATCAAGAAGTCACAAGCACCTGAGAGAAGTCTCAAGGTCAGATCTAGCCTATGGTCTTCTAAATCTGAGAAATACTGAATCACCAAATCGTCCTCCTCCTGAAATCATCCCAACCTACAAATGGATGATAAGGACGTGATTACTCCTCCAAGAAGCCCTCAAATTGATGAGAAAGGGTTTACAATCTTCCTCAATAGGCTGGATAAAACTCTTCCTCAAAAAATGGTGCACCCCTGCAAGAAAACCCTAGCTGGTATGACCCTGCTGGTCCAACTGGTACGGCCCTGCTAGTCCTCCTGAGTAGATGATGGATGTAGAATGGTGTGGGTGGAGTATTTCATCCCCAAGACCAAGATTGGAACAAAGTGAGTGGAATATTTCACCACTGAGTTGTTCACTAGGGTTTGTAATATCAAAACCCTCAAAACTGTATGCTCAAGAGAATCAACAAGCAAATACCAAAATCCAGAATGGATGAGAGGTTCGTCGTAGCCTTCTCTTTATACCTTTCTTCTATTTCCATGTTGAGCTAAGTTAACCCCTAAGGTTAACTCCTAACTCAACCTCCAGTGCTTCTATTCCTTCATTGAGTTATCTTTTAAATCCTTTTACCTTTTTATTAAGTCAACTTAAGAATATAACCTTAGTTTTGTTGGCTTTTCCCCTCAGTGTGAGACTATGGTCTAGTGGGGATGCCTAGGCCACTAAGTCTTCTCAATCCTCTTCATCAAGAGGTGGGGGACATTACAGTCTCCCCTACTAGAAATTGCTTTCCCTCAAGAAATTCCAAACCTGTTTCCCATACCACTTGTTCATTATCCCATGTGGCATCCTCAATGGGTATATCCTTCCTTCTGATCAGATACTCTTTGATGCTTCTCTTCCTAAACCTCTTCTCCTGAACCTCTAGTATCTCTTTCAGAATCAAAACAAGCTGCCCCTCTTCATCCATGGGAGGTAGTACCTCAATGGGTGTGATGTGTTGGCTGATGGCCCTCTTAAGGTAGGACACATGGAAGACATTGTGTATCCTGTTGCCCTGTGGAAGCTCCAGCTCATAGGATATGGCCCTTATCTTCTTTCTGACCCTGTAGGGCCCAAAGAAATGTAGTTTTAGTTTCTCTTCTCTGCTTCTTTTTATAGAAGCCTACCTCTATGGTTGGAGCCTTATATAGACTAAGTCACCAACCTCAAAAGTATGCTCAAATCTGTGCTTGTCTGCTTGGAACTTCTGTTGGTTCTGTGCTCTCTGTAGATGATCCTTGTAATGTTCCTGACTTGGCTAGTCTAGGAACTGCTGCTAATGTGTGTGTAGGATCAATGGTCTACAACATATAAATGATCATACAAATAATAAACGTGACAGAGGACTGCAAAGTTTGTATTATGATATCTCTGTGGATTACAAAATGGTTGAATGCGGATGAATAAAATGACAATACTCAACTAGATCAATAGACAAAGGATCTTAGCTGGAATACAAATAAGAAACTAAAAGATAATACCTGGAATATGGGAGCACTGCAGAATCAATGGATGCGTTGGGACTATGGCAGCTCTGATGGTAACTGATGGAAGTCTGGAAAGTTCGCCCTGGGAGCTATACTTCTCAGAATGTCTTGGAAACTATCCCAAATGATGTGCCCTGCTCTAGTCCTTAGTACTGGTATCTGTCAGACCCCTCTACTGATGAATCTGGACCCCAGATGGATACCCCTGGGGGAATGCACCCCTCTTCTTCTGGAAAAATATTTCCTAGTGATTCCATCATCAGAATCAGACGAGATATGTCTCAAAATGACCACCTTGGTCTACTGGGAAATGGGTTGGAAGGGTTTCCCTAAATCTGGTTTGATGCTCACTCTGGAACCCCAAATGTGCTCGCCAAAAGTATCACACATCCAAGTTTGGAAAATGCATCCCAGTTGATTCCTCTGTCAGAATCTGATGAGGAACCAGTCAAAATATGTGCCTTTCCCTCCTCTCAAATTGGTCGGAGGGAAATCTCAATATTCTCCCTGGTTGGGATAAGTCGACTAAAAACCCTCTCAAAAGCTGCGCCCTCACTCTGGATGAATGCGCCCTTACTGTTGAACACTGTGTAACTGCTACTGAAGAATGATGGAAGACCTGAATGATATTCCCAGTCACTAGGGTGTGTCTCTCAACACCGAAATTAGCCAACTAGTGTCTTCCTCCTGGAATCCACTGAACTATCTCTCCTGAGATGCACCTCTTCTCCTCAATGACAAGTCATAATCTGCATAATGATGAATTAGGTCGCTGACTCTTCTCTTATAGCTTTCCAAAACCCTAATTCACTGCTGAAACCCTAATTCATTGTTGACCTTTTCCCTCCAAGTGAATTTTACTTTATTTTATTATTCCTTGATTAAATCACTTAATTAATTAATTAATTAATCATTTTACCTCTAAAAAGTGATTTATCCATCCTTATGGCTTCTCTGGCCACTGAAAGTCACTTCTCATCATATTATCCTATAGTTCTCTTCTTCTCGATTCCGTTGAGCTATTACACTAAGAGGTTTCTCCAAGTAATATGCCCATTATGACCTTCTTAGTGAAATTAATTAAGATATGATCCATAATAACTCAAAATTACATAAATCGTTGGAATGCAACGAAACCAAAACCAAGTTGTGCGGAATGGATCCTAATGATGAATGATGCAATTTGGGCCCAATAAAACCCCTCAATATCTCTCAAACTCTTTGTCACCCCTATCTGGCTACTTTGGTAGGCATAACACTCTGTAAAGTTATAATGTCCCAAAATGGGGACAATACAGTCCTCCCTGCTAGAATATTGCTTGTCCTCAAGCAATAATTGAATCCAAATACATATGATACTGGGGTCCCATATCCACCTGTGTGACACAAGGTAGACTCCCCTCAAGATGTGGTATCTCCAAGTGCTCACCACGCATCACACCCACATTCTCTTGATGAGTAGAATAATCAATAGTCGAGGAATCTTACTCAACTCCCTGAGTAACCACTCTACTCGAAACTCAAATCCATCAAAATTTGAACTACCAAGCACTCCAATCCATGGATCCCATATCAGAATGTCAACTACAATGCCTTGTGGAGTATAGTTCTGTAACATATCAACACCATGAGTCTCCTGCAAATAACACATGGCCTCAACCCGAAATGGGTCTATCCTACCAAATCATACCAAACTCAACACGACCCCCACCGATTGAACATGCTGCTACCATAGTGAGGTACTACAAGACCTCAACGAATCACCAGTCAGTGATGTGCTCTCCACAATACTGAAACTCAATGGAAAATCAAAGTGACTCCCCCCTACAAATGTCTGCTCTTCTCCATCAGTCAATGAAATGTCCAGTCCTATAATCCCAGGGTCCCATGCTAGTCTCTGATAGGGACCATCATGTCGATAATTCTTTACTCTGATCATGATTGTCTACTCAAAGTATCCATACTGGACCCTCCACTCCTAGATCCTCATAAGATGAACCAAACTATTGACCGAATGGACTCCCGAATCCTATGTCAAATTTGGAAGTTCATCACTTCCAATCCCCACTAACTGTTGGTGTTCCCTACTGGTAACTGTCGAAAGCACTCCACCCTCATCCCAATGAGAGTCTGAATATGTAGCAACCTCTAAGATATCCTCTATCCCATGGCCTAGGATACTCCCCATAATGCCCATGGCCTCAACTTTCCGCCCCTGATGATCCACCCCTATCCTGATGAATGCAATCAAGACACTCTTGTCAAGTGGTCTCGGCCTACCAACTCTCCATGTCCCCTGCCACTGTCTATCTCCCCCTGCGTTGTTGTCAATGATGAAAGTATTGTGAAAGGCTATCATAAATATCTAAAACCAACTGTAGGACTCAAAAGTATCATATTCTTTGTCCAATCTAAAGGACTTAACCAAAATCTCATCCATCGACACCCATGGTAAATAATCACCTACACTCATCACTGAACACCAACCATCAAGTACAATGGTAGGTACCTCCACCAACTGCGGGTCAATTATTCTCCATCCATCATCACTCAAGCAACTACTGTTACGGTGAAGGTGATCTCCAAGATCTATATACTGCTGCAAGGGAGAGGAATCTCCATGCTCTACTAAGTACATCTCCTCCTTGCAATCCAGTGTGTCCCCCTGAATCCCACTGTACAACTCTGTATGTCTCTGTGAACTACCACTCATCATTGTGTGCCCGTGCATACTCATGTGATCTCTTGTATACACCTACAACATCCTGGATCCTGGGTGTACTATAGGGTCATCCTCTACATGAAGGTCAACCAATCCTGGAACACAAATGGAAGTGTCCTCATAACTTCCCCTGGCTCTAGAATCCCCATGTGTACGTGTGTGCTCAACTATCTCAACACCCCTCGTGAAGGGTGGTCCCTGTGACCTATGGACATCCTCATGTATCTCTGGATCATATCTCTCCATACTCATCAGTGATCCTGGGTACTCCTCATGCAACTCCCTCAACTGGTGCTCCACTTCTAAATCACCAACATCCTCTCGCAATGTGGTTGAGGGATATATCTGACTCTTTGTTGAAATAGATGTAGTGGATCTCTGTCTAATTTCCTTAAGGAGCTCCTTTGATCTGGAATCTGATTCTTGAAGGGTTGTCTATGTGCCTTCCGAGAATCTTCATGTGCTCACCAACTCATGAGTGAGTCGGTCCACCTCAACCTCCTGCTCCCTCAATGCCCCATGATACATCTCGCCAACCTCCAATAGGTAATCCCTATCCCTCAACAATCGTTGGTAGTCGGCCCTCATCACAATCACTCTCTCCTTGAGTGTATGAAAGTCATCAATGACAAGTCCCCCATCTAAACTATCCTATGCCATCGAGGCCCTCCAACAATAACCTACCACCAATGCATCTAGTGGCTTCCATGATCATGTCCTCATTGACTCTCAACTATCCTGCCAAGTGTCGTGACTCCTGGTCACAATCCCGTTGAGGTGCTACCTCATGCCTCTCACTGCTAGTGTCAACAATGGAATCCCCAACAACACACTCCTCAAAATATAATCCACTAAATTTCCCACTGTCCCCTGTGATACTAAGTCCTCATGTATGCCACTGCACGCCATCACCAACTGCGACCCCTATCTGAATCACACCATATCCTGTATGGGCAGCTGTATCCTCCTGTGCACTCACCCTACTAATATCATCTATGCCTGGATCCCATACAGATGTGTCTAGACACATGTTATGGTCATTCTGATCAATAAAGAGTGCATCCTCATCACTGTAGATTGATCATGGGAGTAAGTGTCCCAACAAGCTGTCGGTTTCCACAACCTGGTCCATCAATGGAATCTCCAAGAGTGGTGATTCACTCTCCTCATACTGATAGGTATGTGTAAGGTCAACTATATTCAAGCCATACCTCTCCTCCTAGGCCTGTAGATCTATATGTTCCTTGTGTACAATCCCCACACAAGGCTCGTCTACCATATCAGGAATGCCACTGATATCCTCATGCGTCGTGGCTAGCATAGGTGATTGAGAAGATGAAAAATGTGGCTCACTCATCATAGGAAGCTCATCATTCTCCATACAATACTTCCTGGAAGCCATGTCTATTCCCACCGATAGGTCGTCCAACCTCCTAATCTCATCATGTCTAAGTGACAACACATATGAATCCTCACAAGTGTCACCACTATGCTGAAGTGTTGAATTCTCAACATTACCTGATGGGGAAGATGAAGGATGTGCACTATCATCCTGTCCATACAACTATCCCTCAGATGTGCAATAGTCACTAGGATTATTGGACTGCTCCAAATAGGCATCTATGGTTGCATTCAAATGCATCTCCTCATCCTCGCTGTCATAGTGCACCTCAATAATGTGCACCTTCCCTTTACCCCTACATTTGTGATTTGGCTTCCAATGCACTTTGCAACTGTAGCAACGCTCCCTGCATCTAATGGGTGTAGGCTCTATCTGTGCTTCTGTCAATCCACTCGCTGGTAATGACGTATCTAGATCCTTGTCTAATTTTCCCCTTAAGCTGGCAGGAAAACTAGCTCTGATACCACTGTAATGTTCCTGACTTGGCTAGTCTAGGAAACGTTGCTAATGTGTGTGTAGGATCAATGGTCTACAACATACAAATGATCATACAAATAACAAACGCAAAAAAGGACTGCAAAGTTTGTATTATGATATATTTGTGGAATACAAAATGGTCGAATGCGGCTGAATAAATTGACAATACTCAACTAGATCAACAGACAAAGGATCTTAGCTGGAATAAAAATAAGAAACTAAAAGACAATACTCGGAATATGGGAGCACTACGGAATCAATGGATGCACTGGGACTATGACAGCTCTGACTGTAACTGCTGGAAGTTTGGAAAGTTCACCCTGGGAGCTCTACTTCTTGGAATGGCCTGGAAACTGTCCCAAATGATGTGCCTTGCTCTAGTCCTCAGTACTGGTATTTGTCGAACCCCTCTGCTGATGAATCTGGACCTCGGATGGACACCCTTAGGGGAATGCACCCCTCTTCTTCTGGAAAAATGCATCCTAGTGATTCCACCGTCGGAATCAAACGAGATATGTCTCAAAACAACCACCTTGGTCTACTAGGAAATTTTTCGGAAGGGTTTCCCTGAGTCTGGTTTGATGCTCTCTCTGGAACCCCAAATGTGCATGCCAAAAGTGTCACACATCCAAGTCTGGAAAATGAGTTCTAGTTGATTCCTCCGTCGGAATCTGATAAGGAACCAATCAAAAGATGCGCATTTCCCTCCTCTCAAATTGGTCAGAGGGAAATATTGAAATTCTCCCTGGTTGGGATAAGTCGACTAAAAACCCTCTCAAAAGTTGCGCCCTCACTCCGGATGACTACGCCCTTACTGTTGAACACTGTGTAACTGCTGCTGAAGAATGATGGAAGACCTGAATGATATTCCTGGTCACTAGGGTGTGTCTCTCAACACCGAAATCAGCCAACTGGTGTCTTCCTCTTGGAATCCACTGAATTATCTCTCCTGAGATGTGCCTCTTCTCCTCAATGACAAGTCATAATCTGCATAATGATGAATTAGGTCGTTTACTCTTCTCTTATAGCTTTCCAAAACCCTAATTCACTGCTGAAACCCTAATTCATTGTTGACCTTTTCCCTCCAATTGAATTTTACTTTATTTTATTATTCCTTGATTAAATCACTTAATTAATTAATTAATTAATCATTTTACCTCTAAAAAGTGATTTATCCATCCTTATGGCTTCTCCGGCCACTAAAAGTCACTTCTCATCATCTTATCATGTACTTCTCTTCTTGCCAATTCCGTTGAGCTATTACACTAAGAGGTTTCTCCAAGTAATATGCCCATTATGACCTTCTTAGTGAAATTAATTAAGGTATGACCCATAATAACTCAAAATTACGGAAATCTTTGTAATGCAACGAAACCAAAACCAAGTTGTGTGGAATGGATCCTAATGATGAAAGATGCAAGTCAGGCCCAATAAAACCCCTCAATATCTCTCGAACTCTCTGTCACCCCTATCTGGCTACTCTAGTAGGCATAACACTCTGTAAAGTTATAATGTCCCAAAATGGGGACATTACAATATTTCAGCTCTCTGAGGATGTCTTGGCTCTGTTGTACCCAATCTTGTACCATTGGTGCCCTGCCGTCACCAAAAGAAATCTCTACAAAAGATAGTGGGTCATAGTGGTATAAGGCCCTGAATGGTGTCATGCTTATGGACACGTGTTGGGTGGTGTTGTAGCAGTACTCCCCCAAATGCAACCATCTGACCCACACTTTCTGCTGCCTTGCTACATAATTCCTAAGGTAACCTTCTACCCACTTGTTGACTATCTCGGTTTTTCCATCTGTCTGAGGGTGATAGCTGGTGCTAGGGGTCAATGTTGTGCCAACCAATCTAAAAAAATACTGCCAAAATGTACTCATGAACCTGCTATCCATTTCACTGACAATGGTCTTGGGTAGGCCGTGCAACCTGAAAATCTCCCTGAAAAATAGTTTGGCCACCTATGCTACACTGAAGTCTGTGGCTATGGAGAAGAAGTGTGCAAACTTCATCAACCTATCCACTACTACAAAAATGTAGTCCTTCCCCTGCGTCCTTGGCAACCCGGTGATGAAATTCATGGATATGCTTTCCCACTTGTGCTCTAGAATGGGCAAGGGTTGCAGTAGTCCTGATGGATGAGTGTGCTTATCCTTGTTCTCCTGGCATGTAGTACACTCCTTGACATGATTTATTACATCCTCCTTGAGACCCTTCCATGAGAACCTCTCACTCACCTACCTGTATGTCTTACTAATCCCTTGGTGCCCTACCACTGGTGAGTCATAAGCCTGCAACACTTTGGCCTTGAAGGCCGATACAGGAACCAAAAAGATTCGTCCCTTGTAATAGATGAGGTCATTTATAATCCTGAAGTTATCATCATGTACCTGTCCATCCAATAGATGAAAAGAAAACTGATCCTTTGCATACTCCATCACCAAGTGGTCCTTCCAGTCAACTGATACACCTGTCATGGAAAAAATGGATGGCCTCCTGGACAATGCATCAGCCACCACATTGTTCTTCCCTTTGACAAATTCAATGTCAAAGTCATAGGCCTGTATTCTTCTTACCCATCTTTTTTGCCTTTCATTTAAGTCCTTCTGCTCCAGTAGGTATTTAAGACTGTTATGATCTAATTTGACTACAAACCGTGCACCTACCAAATATTGCCGAAATTTGGCTAGTGTGTGCATGATAGCCAAGATTTCTTTGTCATAAATGTTGTAGAGTAGCTCAGGACCCCTAAGTTTTCGGCTCTCATAGGAAAGAGGGTGCCTATTTTGCATCAGTACGATCCCTATACCTTCTCCTGAGGCATCACACTCCAAGGTGAAAGGCAAACCGAAATCTGGAAGGGCTAGGACTGGGCACGTGCTCATCACCTTTTTCATCTTATCCATCGTAATTTGAGCTTCTTCACTCCATTTGAAGGCTCCCTTCTTAGTCAAATTGATCAAGGGTGCACACGATTGAGAAAACCCCTTGACAAATTTCCTGTAGTACGTGCACATGCCTAGAAATACCCTTAGCTCTGTGAGTGTCTTAGGAGTAGGCCACTCCATAATAGCTTTTATTTTCTCCTGATGCACCTGTACCCCTTTTTCTCCAATTATGTGTCCCAAGTAAAGTACCTCTATCATTCCAAAATCACATTTGGACTCCTTAGTGATCTGAAAATAGAAGGCTGACTTGTTATACTATGCAAGCACCCCTACTTCATTAAAATACACTTTACAGGACCTTGCTTCATGTGTTAAAAATATGCAATAAAAACTTATGTGTTAAGTTTTATGCTTCTTCTTGTAAATGCTTATGTGTGAGTAAATGTTCTTTTGAATGGTTAAATATGTGCTTTAAATGAAATCACAGCAACATAACTTGCAGCAAATAAACCGTCAAACTCAGAACAATCACAACATGATAAAGGAGTTCACTCCCCCTACGGGCTACATCTCCTTGAGCCTCCATAATGGACTTGGCTCTCTGGGATTAATTAGTCAAAAGTTCTTTTACAAGCTGCTGCTCAACTCCAATGGAAAAACAAACTGTACCATTGATATCAGAACATATTAAAACCCCAAAAATGACTAATAACACTCTGAAAAYGGATCATGGCTCATCYGGGCATGACCTCYTCTACATGTGGCCATAAGCTTCYCTGAGCTTCTCTTTGGCAAAAACACYTGTAAAAGTCCTCAAAAGYCTCTGAAACCTGTCCCAATGTGTTCAGAGCATAKMAATTAGCCAAAMATGATWWTTMAATCACWGAAAACARAYATAGGCTCACCAAACCATGTCCTCSATCAAAGAGGGCTKMAAKYTCCCTGGAGCTYYCTGAAACTTCAAYGGTGAAAAAMTYRCATGAAKAAGTCTTCAAATGGCTATGAAAAYGGCACCAATGGATCCARCACGTCCAAAAACCCCTGGCTGGGCTTTTACGGCACCTCAATCGGCCAAACGATGAAGAAGTTAGGCCTCCTCCATTTTCCTCCTTCAAGCTTTGCTGGAACTGGTTCTACGAATCGCACTCTTGTGCACATGAACCTGGAACACGCTCCCGAAATGCGTTTTAACCTGGCACCGGACGGTTCTGAATAACCGTGCAAACTGTAGGACAGTTAGGGCCCCTCCAGCCCCCAACTGCCTAGCTCTCGGGCATATGGTCCATAAAACCTCGGGCAAAAAGCAAAAGTTGGTTAACACCGTTGTAACGGGCGCAACCACATAACCGCGTCCAACCCGCGTGCGTAATATAACCACAGGTTAAATTTCAAAACCCGCACATAAAAATACATGGTTAATACTTTGGGTTAAATATTAAACCCCTCGCGCACATATTAAAACCATAATATAACCATGCCACATTTAAATATATGGTTATAAACTATATCCACGGAATAATATTTAAACCCCGCGCGCATTTACAATAAACTTTGGGTTATAAACCCGTGCATATGTTATAAAATAACCACGGTCGCGCACAAATATTACCGCATATAACCATGGGTCGGGGCTAGCCCCGGCCCGACCCCTTTTACATTTAAAACAATAAACCATGTTAAATGTATATGCATAGACACATATAACAAGAAACTATTGGTGGCATATTGGATAGATGAGGTTGGAGAAGAATTTGTAAAGTGGGGGGAGGTCGCCGGTTCGAATCCGGTTGGCTCCATAATTTTTTTGAACCAACACACAAACCCAACAACCTATAACCGAGGGACACGTGGCGCCCATGGATTGGGCCACGTGCCCTCATACCATTCGCCCAAAACAAGACACATGTCAACATCCAATTGGACAAACACCAACCAATAATAATGTGCCACGCCTCCCCCCTGCCACGTCATCATAATGGTACGGCCCTGCCACGTGTCCGTACGGACTGTACGGACAGGTACAGTCAGCACTTTTTTCCCTGTTTGACTTTCTGAACAGATCGTTATATCTTTCGCTCCCGACGTCCGTTTGAGATGAAACGAATTGCATTGGATTCGTGACGACGAGGGCTACGCTCACGTCCGATTTGAGGCAATTCTGAGAACGTCAATTTTTGGGCTAAAATTTGACCCTTGGTCCAGATTTTGATCACTTAGTGTACAGTGATTGTTCCTGCATGATAGACAGAATTTGGTCCACATGTCGAAGGTGTTCCTCTCATGTCTTGTTATAAATGAGAAAGTCATCAAAAAATACTAACAAGTGCTTCCTCAGCTGTTTGTTGAACACATGGTTCATGCAAGATTGAAACAGGATTGGGGCATTGGTTAACCCGAAGGGCATCACCAAGAAATCATAATGGCCATAATGACACCTAAAGTCTGTTTTTGAGATGTTCTCCTCCCTCATCTTGATTTGATGGTAGCCAGAACGAAGGTCAATCTTTGTGAAATAGACAGCTCCATGTAGTTCATCTAGAAACTCATCAATCCTTGGTATACGGTACCTGTTTTTGATTGTCTATTTATTCAAGGCCCAGAAGTCAATGCACATCCGCATAGTCCCATCTTTCTTCTTGACTAGCACTACTGAAGAAGCAAAAGGGCTAGAGCTCGGCCTGATGTGCCCCATGTCCAAAAGTTCTTTGATGGCTTTCTCTATCTCGTCTTTATACTTCTTTGGATGCCTATATGGTGTAGTAATGACCGGTTTAGCTCCTACCTCTAGCTCAATGATATGCTCAAACCTGCTGTCTGGTGGCACCCCTGGAGGAATCGACCCAAACACTTTACTATGTTTGTCACGGATCTCTTGGATATCTAGTGTGTAGTGAACCTTGCCCTGCTCATCCACAAGTGATGAAATCCTGCATTTTTCTGCATACACTATCTCATCTCTCTGGAAGATGGCCTCCATCCTCTTGGTCGTGACTACCTTTGCAACATTACTTGTCATGCCTCTAAGCACTACTTTTCATCCACCCTCCTCTGTAAATGACATCTCCATGGTCTTGTAGTTGGTGCTGATAGGCCCCAACGTATTGAGCCACTGAACTCCAAGGATTATGTTAGTATTTGGAAGGTCCATGACATAGATGTCCTATACCAGCTCATGCCTACCCAATGTAAGATTCATGCCAGGAATGTACCTGTCACAAGGCATAGTGCTTCCACCTACTACCTCCACCTTGAATCCTTCAAACTCAACCATGGGTATATGCCTCCTCTTCGGCAGTGCTGATTTAATGAAGTTGTGACAGGCTCTCCCATCAATCAACACCGATACCTTCTACCCCTGCAAGAGTCCCCTCATTCAAAAGGTGTTATATTTGGGCACTCCATTGATAGATGCCAAGGTGGCTTTCTCCTTAGCAGTATTGTCCTGTCCTATGACCTCCTCCTCTATTGTCTCAGTGGTTTTGGCCTCAATGTTCTATATCTAGAAGATCTCTTCCTCTTCCCTGTTGTCTAAAGTGACTTCTATGTAGTGCACTTGACCACGGCCCATGCATTTATGTGTTGGGTTCCATGGTTCTTTGCAAGTGAAGCAAAGTTTCTTCCTCCTCAGTTCCCTCCAGGTGTTCTCATCTACTCTACCATGGCCCATGTCAAACCCCCTTCAGTCACGTCCTCCTTAGTTCATTGGAGGTCTCTGATCTCTTCCCCCGGTGTTAAGAGGTGGTCTAGGTATAAATTTCTGTTTGGAAGCTGGCCCTAGGTCCCTTGTCCTCCAAATAACATCTTGTAGATTGGTAGGCTTAAAATCCTTTACCCAACCCTTCAAGGGTTCCATCAACCCTTCAGTGAAGAGCATCATAAGTCTGGTGGGTGATATATCATGCACCATGACTGCTAGCCTCTGGAACTCTTCAATGTATACTTCTGCTTCTCCTGTTTGCCTGAGTTGTGTGAGCTCCCAGAATTGTAGCTCAGGGTCCCCTTGATCAAATCTGTCAATGAGTCTTTGAGTGAATTCTGTGTAAGTCACTATCTGGTTGTGGCCTAGGGTGGTGAGTCCATGATACCACCAGTCATGAGCTTTTCCATCCAAATACATAGTGGCAAACTTGATGGCTTCCATCTCCCTCATGGGGTTAAGCTGCAAATAAGTATCCATCTTTTGTACCCATGCCTGTGCTGCCATCTTGGTTGTACCATCAAAGTATGGGATTTCCATCTTCCCTTATGTTCGTTCAAAATCATAACTGCTCCTGTGGTTCGGCCTGGGCTTGTTTCTGAACTTGAGTTGGAAGTATTGATCCAGGGACATCTGCCTCTAAATCATCATATCCAACCCATGGTACTCCCTAGTACATTGTGCCATTTTCTCAACAAAGTCATTCACCGGCTCCTGTTGCACCTGTTCATTTGTGAATGTGGGCAAGTACGGTCTAGGGTTAGCCCTGCTACCCATCTATCCATGTGATGTAACCCCTCCATGGCTTCCCTCAGATATGGGAGCCTTTTCTAGATTATACCTGATCTCACCATGGGATCCACTAGCATCTTTGCTTCCATACGTCTTAGGGTCTTTCCCATGGTGAGTCATCTGCATCAATAGCTGAGTGATCATCGATTGGTTCTCATCAATCTTCCTCATATTCCCATCTACCTTCTTCAAGGTATCGGTCATTTCATCTTGTCCCCTTCTGTTTGTCTCCTGGGTTTCCTGTAAATGGTGGACCAGGTTGCCTTCTGTGAGGTTTAAGGTTTGCTAGAATTTGTCGAATTTGGCTGCCAAGAAAGCCAAACCCTGTGGCTCATGGTCATCTCATGATCCCTCCATTTCGACTTCTATTTCACTAGCCTGCTTCTTCCTTCTTCCCATAAAGATACAATTGTACCTCTGCATGCGCTAATCCTCACAGGTTTGGAGGATCAGACCTCTGATACCACTGTAATGATCCCAAGCCAATTTTTTCTTGGAATCACTAACTAACTACTGATTTGATTATTAATTGTTGTGTATGTAGGTTGGCCATGAAAATTTCGGCCTTAGGGTTTATTCCGTTATTCAACCACAGATTATACAAGAATTATTGCAATCATATGAAGATCATCAATACTACACAAGATAGGAACCACAAGCAATAACTTAACTTTATTATAAGAAAGCAAGCACCTGATAAAAATAGAGAAGAAGATCTGGAATGGCTTCATATGGTTTCAAGACAATAATAGAGATGCATACAAAATGCTCCCGGAAGATACAATCAACCATCCCAAAGGCTGTAATAGAAGATGAATGCTCAACTACAAACTAGGATTTAAGCCCAACCCTCAAGCAACCAGTACGGCCCTGTTGACTGCTGGTACAGCCTGCTGAAGAAAATGGATACCAGGGGTTCAGACCTCCTGAAGATGAAGACCCCAAAATGATGCCAAACTCCTCCCAATGATAGATCTAGACGATGGAAGCCTCTTCCTGAAGTATGGAGCTCAAACACTGAAGCTTCCTCCTCAAACTACAGAAACCTTAAACTGATACAACCCTCCTGAAACCCTGAATATGGCCAATAGTATGGCCTAGATGAGTATGGGCTCTGAATGCCTTGAAAATCTCTAGGATGATAGATCGGGCAATCACAAGCACATGAGAGAAGTCTCAAGGTTAGATCTAGCCTATGGCCTTATAGATCTGAGAAATATTGAATCACCAAATTGTCCTCCTCCTCCTTAAATCATCCCAACCGGCAAATGGATGATAAGGATGTGATTACTCCTCCAAGAATCCTTCAAACTGATGAGAAAGGGCTTGCAAGAAAAACTGTAATGATGAAAACCTCCAAAGCTTCTTCAATAAGTTGGATTGAACTCTTCCTCAACAAATGGTGCGTCCCTGCAAGAAAACCCTAGCTGGTACAGCCCTGCTGGTCCAACTAGTATGACCCTGTTAGTCCTCCTAAGTATATGATGTATGTAGAATGGTGTGGGTGGAGTATTTCATCCCCGAAACCAATATTGGAACAAGGTGAGTGGAATCTTTCACCACTGAGTTGTTCACTAGGGTTTGTAATATCAAAACCCTCAAAATTGTATGCTCAAGAGCATCAACAAGCAAATACCAAAATCCAGAATGGATGAGAGGTGCACCCTAGCCTTCTCTTTATACCTTTCTTCTATTTCCCTGTTGAGTTAAGTTAACCCCTAAGGTTAACTCCTAACTCAACCTCCAGCACTTCTATTCCTTCATTGAGTTATCTTTTAACTCCTTTTGCCTTTTTATTAAGTCAACTTAAGAATATAACCTTAGTTTGGTTGACTTTTCCCCTTAGTGTGAGACTATGGCCTAGTGGGGATGCCTAGGCCACTGAGTCTTCTCAATCCTCTTCATCAAGAGGTGGGGGACATTACAGCAAAGGTCTTGGTTCCAGTGTCAAATCTCTTGAAAATCCCCTCACAGAAAGAAAAGCTTCTGCAAGCAATAAATCTTCCAAGTAATAAAGTTGTTCCAAAATATCAAGAAAAGGTTAAGTAACATCATGAAGATCCTCCAGTGGGTTTGACTAGCAGAGATAGCACTAAGGAATACAATCCTCCTTTCTTTGTATCATTAGAAATAAATGATCAATGGTTACATAACTGCATGTATGATTCGGGTGCTTCATCAAACATCATCACCAAGGGGATTATGCAAAGGTTAGGCCTTAAAATCACAAGGCCTTATCAAAATGTATGTGCCATGGACTCTAGAGAAATTGAAACTCATGGAATAATCATAGATCTGCCATTCAAGAACATTGAGAGGGCGTGAAAGAAGCAACCAGGCTGGCTAGAATGGCAGTGATAAACAACCTAGGCCAGGAATAAAAATAGAAGTTGAAGAAACAAGAATTCCAGGTGTATAGATGAAAGAAATTGAACCAACCCATCTCTACCATTCCCGTGACAACTCAAACCAAACCTCCACCCTCGAACATTATCTTCACAAAAACTTCCAAAACCGAGAGGGTGGACTTGAACTTTGACTTTGAAGGGGTGCTATCTAATATTCATGTAACCATCCCTCTAAGAGAAGTCATTAAGGTATCGTCTGTTAAAGAGAGGTTTGACAACTTCTTCAAAGGATCAGATGGACCCATGGACCCTCCTATTATGTTGCAAGATGATCACTTTAGGGTCTAGTATGATGAAAATCCCCCCTTCTTTATGACCTTGATAATGAATAACAAGAGACTCAATAACTGCATGGTTGATTTAGGGGCCGGTGCTAATATGATGTCCCTCAAGGTCATGCAACAAGTAGGTATTAAAGTCACACAACCTTACAGAAATGTGTGGCAAAAATCTAAAGATATACCCACACATGGGGTAATTGAGAATGTCAAAGTTTTCCTTAAGGAATACCCTGAGAAGGTGATCCACACGGACATAGTGGTAGTGGATGTCCCAGATGTGTGGGGGATGTCATTGATCTAAAAATGAAGAAGACTTGTATTCTTGAAAATATTTGCAAGTTTTAATTCAAGTGTTCTTATGCAAATGGATCAATTTTGCAAACACAACTTTTATAGAAATAACATATTCAAGATGCATATAAATAGCAGCAAATAACAGTGAACAGAAAACACATAACACAACAAATGATAAAGGAGTTCACCCCTCTCTTGGGCTACATCTCCTTGTCCAACTTCCAATGAATCTTTTGTATTATTTGCTCAAAGTGATAAAATATGTGATTTACAATGCTCAAAATTTCAAATAGATGGCTCCAATGGCTTTAGAACATCCAAAAACCCCTAGCTGGGCTTTTTTGGCACCTCATTTGGCCAAAAATTGAAGAAGATAGGCTTCCTGGAAGTTCCCCTTCAAACTTGTTGTCTCTGGATGGCCAAAATGCACCTCTTGCTCCTCAACCTAGCCCCCATGCGCATATATGTATTAAAACCCAACACTGGGTGCAACCGCACAAACGGTGCGAACTGTAGGACGGTTACGTGCTAGCCCCTAACCACCAAGGCTCGTGGGCACATGGGCCACCACATGACCTCACGCATATACAAACAAGGGTTAAATTTTAAACCATATATATATATATATATATATATATATATATATATATATATATATATATATATATAACCGTGGGGTTTAAATGCGTGTGCACACAACAATGGTCACATGACATATATATATAACCACAGGGCTTAAATGTGCGTGCACACAACAATGGTCACATGACATATATATATAACCGTGGGTCGGGGCTTAGCCCCAACCCGAACCGTGCCCCATTTCAAATTATTTCAAATTCAAATAATTTAAAACTCATATATATGTTAAGAACTACATGCGAGCATGCCGGTTGGGCCGCCCTTCCCAAGGCTTTACCCCTTCCTGGAGGTCGCGGGGTCAAATCCGACCAACAACATGAATTTTAAACCATTATCCAGGTGACACGTGGCAGCGATTGATTGGGCCACGTGTCGCCATCCCATTCACCGCAAACAAGCCATGTCATATGCCAACTGTCCACACGACTGCCTGCCACATGTCATATGGCTTTGCCACGTGTCGTATGGCTTTGCCACATGTCATACGGCCCTGCCACGTCAGCATCCATTCAGACTGTATGGACTGTACAGTCAACACATTTTTTTTGCCTGTTTGTCGATTTGAACAGAACGTGATATCTCTCTCATCTGACGTTCGTTTGAACCCAAATGAGTTGTGTTGGGTTCGTGACAATGAGGCCTACGCTTCCATTCGATTTGAAGCGATTCCGAGCACTTTGAATTTTGAGAAAAAATTGATCCCCTAGATCACACCTCCCCATTGGAAATATTTTGGACCTCCAAAAGACTATTTTCAGTCTATCTAAAGATGAGGGTATAGTTCCCTCCCCTTTCCAACCTCAATCCACTTGGCTTTGCTTGGATTTGTGCCTTTAAGACCAACTCGAAGATACTCCACATTTCCTCGTTTTGAAGTTCTCATTCTCCTGTCAAGGATTGTGTCTTCATGCGAGTCTGTAAGATATTCTGGGGAGAAATCATCTATAGAAGGAATCTGAACATGTTCTCCTTGATCATCAATCAAAGGAGGCTCATACAATTTCAAATTCTCAACATTAACAATTGCATACATTTGCATATAAGGAGGCAAATCTAAACGGAAGGCATTGTTACCAATCTTGTCAAGAATCTTGAAAGGACCATATCGAATTGGTTTCAGTTTTTTACCTTCTCCTTTAAGCCTCTCCTTACTGATGTAAAGCCAAACTTCATCTCCAACTTGGAAATTGTGATCAACACGATGCTTGTCCTGTCTTTTTTTGTACTTGGCTTGACTCTTTTCCAACTTCTCTTGTACCATTTGATGTATTGACTGAATTTGTTCAATGAACTTTTCTGCCCTATCAATGTCATATTGACCATCAATAGCAATATCCTTCCCAAAGATAAAATCTAAAGGAGATTTGGGCAAATAGCCAAAACATGCTTCAA
>ML778591.1:748332-769246 GCA_009831015.1 Picea engelmannii | reverse complement strand
CAATCTGACGAATCCAATTATCTAATTTCTCAGCATTTACCTCTCCATTGTACATTGGCAATTCAAATTTAATATCAAGCTTTAACAAAGGAATTTGTGAAGGATTTTTACCATGTCCTTTTGGAGAATTTGGAAGAGGTCTTAAACTGGTAGAAGAAGAAGATGGAGGTGAGGGTGGTGGAGAAGCACCATTCCCTCCATTTCCATTTGGAGTTTTATCACCACTGTCTCCCTTGTGCTTTGAAGGGTTGGATCCTTCACCGTACAACCTTGTATTCCTTTCTTCCATCAAGAGTTTCATCATTTCTCTCATTTCCATGAAATCCTTTCTGAGATCTTCATCTTCTATAGGAATATTTTCATGACTCTCTTCATGAGCCATACTTGGTGAATGCCTCCTTGAAGCTTGCGGTGATGATATAATATTTCTTCTTGAAGGATGAGAACTTGGCTCTACAATTTGACCTTCTCCTCTTGTGAGTTTCAACCTTGTGAGCATCAGAAAAAAAAACACTTGCAAATAATCAAGTCTTCAAAAACCTATGCTCTGATACCAACTTGATCTAAAAATGAAGAAGACTTGTATTCTTGAAAATATTTGCAAGTTTTAATTCAAGTGTTCTTATGCAAATGGATCAATTTTGCAAACACAACTTTTATAGAAATAACATATTCAAGATGCATATAAACAACAACAAATAACAGTGAACAAAAAACACATAACACAACAAATGATAAAGGAGTTCACCCCTCTTTTGGGCTACATCTCCTGGTCCAGCTTCCAATGGATCTTTTGTATTATTTTCTCAAAGTTCTAAAATATGTGATTTACAATGCTCAAAATTCCAAATAGATGGCTCCAATGGCTTTAGAACGTCCAAAAACCCCTAGATGGGCTTTTTCAGCACCTTGTTTGGCCAAAAATTGAAGAAGATAGGCTTCCTAGAAGTTCCCCTTCAAACTTGTTGTCTCTGGATCGCCAAAATGCACCTCTTGCTCCTCAACCTAGCCCCCAAGCACATATATGTGTTAAAACCCAGCACCAGGTGCAACCGCACAAACGATGCGAACTGTAGGATGGTTATGCGCTAGCCCCTAACCGCCAAGGCTCGTGGGCACATGGGCCACCACATGACCGCGCGCATATACAAACAGGAGTTAAGTTTTAAACCATATATATATATATAACCACAGGGTTTAAATGCACGCACACACAAAAATGGTCACATATATATATAACTGCGGGGTTTAAATGCGCGCACACACAACAATGGTCACATGACATATATATATAACCGTGGGTCAGGGCTTAGCCCCGGCTCGAACCGTGCTCCATTTCAAATTATTTCAAATTCAAATAATTTAAAACTCATATACATGTTAAGAACTACATGTGGGCGCACCGGTTGGGTGGCCCTTCCCAAGGATTTACCCCTGCCTGGAGGTCACGGGGTCGAATCCAGCCAACAACATAAATTTTAAACCACTATCTAGGGGACACGTGGCGGCCATTGATTGGGCCACGTGTCGCCATCCCATTCGTCGCAAACAAGCCACGTCATACGCCAACTGTCCACACGACTACCTACCATGTGTCGTACGGCCCTGCCACATGTCGTACATCTCTACCACGTGTCGTACGACCCTGCCATGTTAGCACCCGTATGGACTGTACAGTCAACACATTTTTTTTGCCTGTTTGTCGATTTGAATATAACGTGATATCTCTCTCATCCGATGTCTGTTTGAACCCAAATGAGTTGCGTTGGGTTTGTGACAACGATACCTATGCTCTTGTTCGATTTGAAGAGATTCCAAGAACTTTGAATTTTGAGCAAAATTTGATCCCCTGGATCAGTTATTGTCTAGGAAGTTTGCCTCTAAACTGGGAGGTACCCTTGAGATGGACCTCACTTATGTGAATATACCTTTGAAAGATGGAACTACAGGTCATCTCCCAAATGTACCCATGACTACAACCCATGTGCAAGAAGCTAGTGATCCCATCAAAGATGACAAAGCACATGAGCAAAGCATGGAAAGTCTTCCTGATTTTTCTCTGAGTAATATGCCTTTTGCAATAGAGGAAGACTTCGATCAGATTCAGTGGCCCAAGAAAGAGGAATATCAACAGCTCCTAGACAAATATAAAGACAAGGAAGTTGGGACCATGAAGTTACTAAAAACAGGAGAAAGTGACATACTGATTCAACCTTCCCAACAAGAAGTCTTTACAACAGAATCCCACCCCCCTCCCTCTGAAAAGTACACCGGGGTTGTTCAGGGAACAATAAATACAATATCAGAGAGTACAAGAAAGGGGATGTAGTGTGGATGTGGGATACCCAGAAGGGAGATCCAACTAATGTCAAAGGAAGTACTCAATCTTGGATCAGTGCTTTCAAAGTTGGAAGAAAATCAGTTGATGACTCTTACTACTTTTCCACTTTGGAAGGAAGAAGTCGCCCATTACCAATCAACGAGCACCTCCTCAAACCCCACTAGGGTGGGGGGACTTGACTTCACAGGTAAGTACAGGTAATTAGGTAGGCATTTTGCATTCATTGTATATACCATTGCATTTCATGTTAGAGTAGTTTGCTTTCACTTTTGTACATATGATTGCTTTTATTTCAGTATTATATACATATATATGCTGGGGTGGTACCACCACCCCAAATGATTACTAATAGTTTCTATTGAGATCAAGCAGGTAACAGGTTATGCCAGAGATGTTGAGGTTCTCATGCGCTCTATGGTGAGCACATGCCCCTGAGTTGGAGCCAGATGTTATCCCATAATTTTAGGGATAACTAGGAGATTATGTCTTGAGGTCCACAGGTCCTAGACATGGAGTACCGAGAGTCATATCGACTTGAGCATGGCCCTAGAGGGCCCATCTTTTCTCCCTTTCAGTGCCTCCACTTTTTCAGTAGTAGCAACATCCATCACCATCGGCTTGGTCCTGTATCAGAGATGGTTCTTTCTCCATGATGTAATGAGTCCAGGTATCATGGTATGTGTCACTCTGATCTTCAAAACCTTTGAATATGGGAAATTAATTCCTTTTGTTTATAACAAATTCTTAGATATTATACTTGTCCACTTGATCATGTCTAGGGGGAATTACAAGGTGCCCCAGTAAGCTTGTTCCCATAGGTTTTGGTTTTCCACTCGGGGGATTTCTGAAAAGACATCGTCTGTTCCCGTCATATTGCCACTTTTTCATCTTGCTTCCTGCTCATCCATCCCATTACATTTTTCTGGGAATTGGGTTGGCCAATAATTTAAGGTTTGAACCTTACCTTGTGGGAAGAAGGGGCTAAAGGCCCAGAAGGTAAAATAAAGCTGGCAAAAGATAAAAGACAAAAAGTAAAACCTCGAGATGCTTTACCCAGGGATCCCAGAGAAAGCAGTAAAAGGATTTTCAGCAAGAAACAAGAGGGACCCAATAAAAATAATAAAACAAGACCTAGTCTGAGGATGGGGGGTCTCATCATGAGCCAGCCTATTAGGTCCATGGGTACCTAGCAGTATGACACTACTAGCAGTTGGTTACCACACTAGGGTAGTGGCTCTTGGTTGCATGGCCAAGAGAAAGCGGGTCTCATCACGAGCCAACATTCTCATTTCTGTGAAAGTACTTGTGGGTAACATTGACACTACTGGTCACCATGCCAAGGCAGTGTCCCCTGATTAACTTCTTGAATAAAAAACAATAAAAAATAAAGAATAAAAGGCATGAATGGGCTTGGAAACAATTGCATCCAGGACAGGTGCATCTCGCATTCTACAAAGGCACCCACAGGTAATATCTGCATTTCCCTAATTTCACTACACCCCTTGTCAGGACATCCCTTATCCACCTCACCCACTTACATGACTTGGACTTAATCTCTTCCGGAAACATCCCTTTTCAGTGGACACTAGCCCAATAGGACGCCCTGTCACTTTCCCTAAACTTGTATTGCAGACTTGTATAATGTATTTGAGCACTTAACTGGGGTAATAGGGGTTTTATGCACATGTTTAATAATATTGATGATGAGATGTGATTGACATTGCTATGATCCCTGTGACTTATGAGCCCATGGAGGGCATAACTGTTGATGTACAGGATCATGCCCGACATACATGTACTGTTAGTGATATTTCTTGTCTCGGGATTAGGCGTACCCAGGTTTGCAGTTTGCAGGGGAAGCACCTGAGCATATCACGAAAGAATCCTAGTTTGTAGTAGCAAGTAAAGCAAGTGAGTGGGCAAAGTCTTGTCTTCAGCAGTCGGGAACCATCTTTAAAGCAAATCGATGGTCAGAATCTTATAGAAGAGATTGACGAAATCCCGCCAGCCGTTAGATCTCGAGAAGTTGCGTCGGGGTTTCAAAAGGTAAGAGACCCGAGACCTTTCGAGTCTCAAAATACCGACGGAGATCCTAGTCGTTGATCTTGGTAGGACACATGGCGAGAGATACTGAAGAGTTGGGGATCGGGAAACTAGAAGCCCCGCGCACATGACAACTGGAATCGTGATATCCCGATGGAGTTGAGGACCGTAGTGGAATACAGGTGGCAGGCTTTCACGGCGGGGAACGGATCATTGACAGGTCAGCGACCATGGGCTATCGGGTTTCCGGGAATCGCAAGTCCAGAGGATGCATGTCCGTTGACATCGCAAACCGCAAAACCCCGATGGAGAGTATGGTCAAGGGCATGTGGTAGCGGTCACTTGGACCAGGGCCTAACCAGGAGGAGCTAAGTGCACAGGAGGGCTCATCGGGAAATTGGAAGCTGAAGGCCCGATAGGAGGGTAGGGCCATGGTCGTGGAGGTGTGGTCATTTGCATCAGGAGTTAAGATCAGGTGGGCTTGCGCGTAAAAGGAGCTCATCGCAAATTGAGGATTGGGAAGGTAAAGAATTCTAGACAGCAAGAACCCCGAACCCCGATACAGAGCCAAAAATGGCTACAATCTGGTGCTGAAGGTCGTGAAGGGATTGGAAAGGACCTATGGATCGGGTTGTTGCAGCAGTGATTCCTGAGGAAATCCAAGGAGCCACTTTGGCTCAAAAGAGGGGATTTAGAACGATCCCAAAAGCAGGTAGACACGGTGAGATCTCAGGCACCGATTTAATGCGGGCTAAATCCTAGTACCGGTCGGAGATTAATGGAGAAAAGAAAAGATGGATCAGAACTCGCATCACTCATTTATTGCAGAGTATGGAGATCTCGGTTGAAAGTCTACCCGAGAGGGTCCTCTGTACCGGTTCTCTTCAGGAAGGCCACGCCAAGTCTTCAACTCACCAAAGGAGCCTGCACATGCCAAGTCGACATTCAAAGGGCTCAGCTACCCCCTGGCGTGAGCCATGCTGAATTAAAGAGACGTATGATAGGGGAGCAGAGGACAGATCTGATTGAGGGGACGCCATCCATTGAAAGTTCCGAGATGCCCCTGCTAGGCGAAAGGAAAGAAAGAGTATATGTAGGCATTTTTGCCATTTTGTAAAGGATCGATGGTAGAGCAGAGATCCCGACTGTAATAGTTTAACAGACATTCTAGTTTGTTGGATATGCATCTGTATATGAGATATCTTGTTATATGACAGACAGTTTTCCCTTTTTCATCTATGTTTTCGTCTAATACCAGAGGGTTCATGATCGAATGTTTCACATGAATTAGCATGGTTATGTTATGACAAATGATTTGTTGTTGCATTACTATCTTCACTGGTTTCCTGCATTTGGGTGTAAGAAGATCTTGCCCTCGGATGTTTTCTCTCACAATATGTTAGGAACCTGTTGTTTATAACAGACCTTCGCTTTCCTCTTATATTATCCTCCACCTGCTCACCCTTTACTACAACTCACTGTCTGGAGTCTATAGAGACCTCACTCGCTTATGTATATCTAGCCTAGTTTGGAGTTGGAATTATATCATTTTGAGTTGGCTTCCATTCGGTCACCCCATGTATAAAAAAACCGTGACATAATACTGATGGGTGTTGGGCTCTGCTCCTGATAGCAATCCGGGAGTGACTTCTGTCGCCAACATCTATGGCGCCGTTGCCGCGGATGAAGTTGGATATTTTCCTCGGGATTGAACAACAACGACTACCTGATTCTGAAGGTGCATCGGAAATCAGAATTATCAAGATTGTTGTTGTGCACCTGGTGACTCCATTGTGACAACCTCGCTGGGGAGAATCCGCTCTATCAATTGTGGCTTTCAGAGGCAGACACACGTGGTCTCATCCACAGCTGCCCCTAGCTACACCTGAAACCGATCCAGAGGTGGTCCTCAGAAAAGGAAAGGCCCCTGAAGAAGAAGCTTCCACCGTCGAAACAAGTAATCCGCCATCTCCTTCTGTAAGAACTCTGTTTTCTTCCCCTCAGTTTCTTGATAGACCTCCTTCACAAGTTTCCCATTTCCTGAATTTTGGAAGTGTTCTTGCTGAGTTTTCCCCTCCCAGTCTAGGATTGGAGGAAGAAATCCTTGTCACTCCCTCCTCCTTGAATCACCTATTGTTTCCCACCCCACTCCGGGATTCATTCCCTGTAGCCCCTTCGCAAACTCCTTCTCCTCCGAGCTCTCCTCCACCTAATATTCCTATGGCTGGTGCTAATCCCTCTATGACCAGGATGGAGGCTATTATAGCCGCTAGGTATGCCCCCCTTGTGTTACCTCAGCCCCTCAATGCTCTTCCGGCAGATGGTTACCTCAAGCAGCTGCCTAAGTTTACAGGAGAAGGGGACATAAATGCAGAAGAACACCTAGAAGCCTTTTACAGTTTCACAGATGATAATGTCATCATGCATGCAGACGTATGGATGAGGATATTTGTTCATAGTCTCCAAGGAGAGGCTATAAAGTGGTTTAAGTCCTTGCCTCCTGGATCTATTGACGGGATCGAAGCACTAGAAAATGCCTTTTTGAGACAATGGGGGGATAAAAAAGATTTCATGTATTACATGACGGAGTTTGGGTCGTTGAAGAGAAAGGAAGGAGAATTTGTCTCCGACTTCTCCAAGAGATTTAATAAAATGTACAACAAAATCCCTGCTGAGATAAAACCCTCCTAAGCTTCTGTAAATATCACTTACTCCAGTGCCTTTGATCATGAATTCTGCCTACTGCTAAGGGAGAGAAGAGCTGCTACGCTGGCCCTCAAGCAGGATGCGGTCGTGGAGGTTGAATCTAACATATTGGTTGTCAATCGACTCAGGAATGCAGGTGATAGAAGTACATCCAAGAGCAAGCCTGAAGCTCCCTCATCCAGTTTCTCTCCCCTGCCCCATCAGACATATGAGACAGCTAGAACACTAAAATCACTTGCTGCTAAGGTAGAAAGGTTGGAATTAGAAGGGAAGCCCATGTACAGAAATCCCTAGAACACTGATAATAGAGGTTTCAGATGACCTGCTAACAATATGCCTCAGGATTTCCCGAGGGAACAAAGGGGAAAGGACAGATAAGATCAAAGGGTTCAAACCCCCCTCCAAAACAACTTAGTTGATCATGAGGAAAGAGAGGAGATAGACAAGTTTGGCCCCGAAATTCATAGTGTTGAGGAAGCTCCTCCTTTTCCCCATTTGACTCAGTCTGCATACGAAAAATCCCTGATGAACATTCAAATCCATAAGCTAGGTAAAGGAGAAAGGGCTAGCCACACCTCTAACAGATATAATATCAGGTCGAAGAGGAAAGAAGGAGAATTTGACAGCCCAGACCAACCCCTCATAGCAGAAAGACCTACTAAAGCTGCAGTAGCCGCCACTAAAGATAAAAGAGCTCGGAGTGCTTTGCCAGTAGCCAAAGAACCCATCACCGAGGTAAGGGAAGCTCCTAAGCCAATTCCATCCTTTAATTTCGAACATGAAATTCAAAAAATCAGGATTCCCGTTCCCCTCTCAGAGCTAGTTAAAAATGAAGATTTTAAAAGATCCCTCTCCAAGCTGCTACAATTCGAGTCTCCCCAGCCTCCCTTTGACTCAGTAAACCTTCAAGATGAAAAACCAGCTGTTGTCTTAGGCCCCATGGTAGAAGACAGAGATGAATCATCCCTCCCCTTCTACACATCCTTGAACATACATGATAAAGTACTGCATAACTGCCTCATGGATTCAGGAGCCTCTCATAACCTTATGCCCAAGGTAGTCATGGAAGAATTGGGACTGGAGGTGACAAGAACTTATCATGATTTATATTCTTTTGATTCAAGGAGAGTGCAGTGTTTAGGAGTCATCAAAGACCTGGTGGTTTCCCTGTTTCAGTTGCCTATGAAGAGTGTGGTCATGGATATTGTGGTAGCCGACGTTCCCCCCAAATTCGGTATGCTATTGTCTAGATCATGGATCAAAAAGCTTGGAGGGACACTGCAGATGGATCTTACATATGCTACCATTCTGGTTTTCGGAGGGGAACAAAGGAGATTATACAGAGAAGCCCAGCTGGCCTATATTGTCAGTGATGAAGCAAACCCGACCAATCACCCCATCTTTGCACTTGACACTGACTTGGGGTCTAGCTTACTGCAGCTTACCGATGCCCCTGAAAGCTCTTTTCTAATTAGAAAACACCCCAGCCCTGATCACCCGATTTCCCCCCAAAGCTCCTCTATGTGGAATATGTTTTTTGATGGAGCTTCTTCTAGTGAAGGCGCTGGCGCTAGAGTGGTTTTCATATCACCCTATCAAGAAGTCATATCCCTGTCATATAAGATGGAATTCGAAGTCACTAACAACGTGGCAGAATATGAAGCTCTTGTTCTGGGTATGAGGGCCGCAAACGAAATGGGAATTCAAGAGATAACAATATTCAGATATGCTGAGTTGATTATTCAGCAGATAAGGAATGCTTATCGCGCCCATAATTCCCGGCTCAGGAATTATCAAAATGAAGTATGGGACCTTATTGATAATTTCTTTTTGGCTTTTAACATTTCTTTCATCCTGAGGGGAGAAAATGTTTGGCCGATTCCTTAGCTGTCTCAGCTAGTTTGCTCAAATTTCCTCTGCCACCTATGATAAAAAATAATGTTGATATAAGATATAGGCCCTTGGTGCCGGACAATGTCAAGCATTGGAAGGTGTTCGAGGATGATTCTGAACTTGAAAGGTTTCTCCAATTAGTGGACAAATTTTTTGCATTGCATATTGACCAAGATCCTGATTTGGAAGGTGACCCTCGTCCTGAGGAGTTTTTAAATAAAATCGCTAATCATCAGATCATTCAGCTGCCCAGTAATCACATTCCGAGGGGACTTGTCCCTTTAGAAAGATTGTTCGATGGGAATGATTTGCCGGTAAAGGGCAGGGTCTCAAATGAAGATACTGAGACAACCGAATGCAACATTGGTTCATAGGAGAATCCTAGGTTTGTCAAATTGTCAAGCAGTTTGACCAGGGAACAGAAGGCCGAATATACTAAGCTACTAAAGGAGTTCACTGATGTGTTTGCATGGATGTATGAATACCTCAAGACCTATGACACATCTATCATTGAGCACAAGATCCCACTAAATGAAGAGGCTAAACCATTCATGCAGAAGTTGAGACAGATAAATCCCATGTTGCTACCTATCATGGAAAAAGAAGTGAAGAAATTGTTAGATGCCCAAATTATCGTCCCATTGAGATATTCTAAGTGGGTGGCCAATTTGGTCCCAGTAAGAAAGAAGAGTGGAGAAATCAGACTCTGTGTTGATTTCAGGAATCTCAATAGAATCTCAAAAAAAGACAATTACCCCCTACCTAAGATGGATCATATATTGCAGTGGGTAATTGGGGCCTCCAGGATATCCATGATCGATGGGTTTTCTGGCTATAATCAGATATCGGTCATGCTTGAGGATAGGGAGAAGACAACCTTCACCACTCCTTGGGGTACATTCATGTATGCCAAAATGCCTTTTGGATTGATGAATGTAGGAGCAACATTTCAGCGAGCTATGGATATAACGTTTATGGGGGAGAAGGACCAGTTTGTGGAAATCTATCTGGATGATATCACAGTCTTCTCCAAGACAGACAAGGAGCACTGCTGCCACTTAAGAAAGGTCTTCGTGAAGTGTCAGAGGTATGGCTTATCCTTAAACCCCAAGAAATCCTTTTTTGCTATGCAGGAGGGGAAGTTGTTAGGTCATATAGTATCAACGGAGGGAGTAAGGATTGATCCTAGTAGGGTAGAAGCAATTTAGACCCTGGCACTCCCCAAATCTAAAAAAGAGGTTCAGGCATTCTTGGGGAAGATTAATTTTTTGAGGAGATTCGTCTCAAATTTTGTCGAGATGGTGAAACACATCACAACCATGCTCAAGAAGGGAAATGAAGTGAAATGGACCACTGAACCCAGGGAATCTTTTGCCCAAATAAAGAAGGCATTGACTGAGGCACCTGTGCTTATCAGCCCCGATTATTCCAAAGATTTTCTGATATTTTCTTTTGCTTCTTGTGATATAGTAGTGACAGTTCTGTTGCAGAAAAATGATCAAGGGCATGAGAAACCTATTGCCTTCTACAGCAGGGCATTAAGAGACACAGAACTTTGGTATGAGATCATGGAAAAGCAGGCTTATGCATTGGTGAAAGCCCTCAAAGCTTTCAGAGTCTATGTCTTGCACTCAAAGATCATTGCATTTGTTCCCACAGCCTCTGTAAAGGACATTCTTATATAGCCCGACATGGATGGGAAAAGAGGTAAGTGGATCGCCAAGATTCTAGAATTTGATCTAGAAATTAAACCCACCAAGTTGATAAAGGGACAGGGTTTAGCCAAATTGCTAGACGAATCCAATTGCAAATCCTTAGGGATTAGTTTCATCAATGAGCAAGCTGAGTCATCCAACAGGAATTTTTAGGATGCCTTATTGCTGGCGGAATGTGCCTGGTATCGTGACATTCTGTATTTTCTGTAGGAGTTGAAGCCCCCTAATGGAATGGGAAAAAGAGAAGCGAGGGATCTTAAGCTCAAGGCAATCAGGTATTGCCTCATGAATCAAACCTTATACTGGAAAGACCCTCTAGGAGTATTTCTGAGATGCCTGGGCCCACAGGAGGCCCAGAAGGTTACGTTTGATTTTCATAGCGGCCTTTGCGGAGGCCATCATTTCTGGAAGACCACAACTCACAAGATACTCCGAGATGGGTATTATTGGCCCACTTTATTCCCAGATGTTTGCAGGGGGATTAGAGCTTGCACCAAATGTCAAAAGTTCTCAGGAAAGAAACATCTCACATCGTTGTTGTTGAAACCCATAGTAGCTTCGGCACCTTTTCAGCAGTGGGGGTTGGACTTCATCGGAGAGATTCATCCTCCCTCGAGTGGTCAGCACAGATGGATCCTGACTGCAACAGATTATTTCAACAAGTGGATAGAATTTGTCCCCACCAGAAGCGCATCACACAAAGTAATTATCAGCTTCCTAGAGGATATCATAGCCCAATTTGGTTGTCCCAGCAGAATCGTCACCGATAATGCTGCTTCTTTCACATCTGAGCCTCTAATTAAGTTTTGCAAGCAGTTCCAGATCTCGCTAATTCACTCCACCCCCTACTATCCCCAGGGCAATGGTTTAGCGGAATCCTCAAACAAAAGCCTGATAAAGATCATCAAAAGACTGTTAGAGGATAACAAGAGAGCCTGGGATTCAAAGTTGAAGTTTTCTCTGTGGGCCGATCATGTCACAACGAAGAAGTCTCTGGGCACTTCGCCATTTCAATTAGTCTACGGAGCTGAGGCGGTTTTCCCTACTCAGCTCGCCTTACCCATGGCGAAGTTCTTTCAAGACTACGAGGGAGAACCAGATCATATGATCAGAAGAATTCATCAGATAGTGGAAGCGCAGCAAACCAGAGAACAAGTGAGGGACGCGGCTTATAGTCATCAACAGAAGATCAAGCAGGCTTTTGACAGAAAGGTCAAGAAAAGGGAGTTCGAGGTCGGAGACTTGGTATTTAAGTGGGACGCACCCAGACAAGATAAAGGCAAGCACAGCAAATTCGACGCCCTCTGGATCGGCCCCTTTAAAATCTCTGAAATTTTCTCCAACAACACCTATGGGTTGCAGGACTTAGAGGGTAAAGAGGTTTTCAACGGCCCAGTGAATGGACATTTTCTAAAAAAATGTTTTACTTGAGCCTTAGACGGCTCCTCGGTTTGTAAATATTGTCTTTTACTTCTGTGTTTGCTTTCTTTTTATGTTTTCGGCTTAATAAATGACTCCATAGCCCAACAGCAAGGCACTGAAGCTGCGAAATGAGTTCTTAGAGCATCACAAGGATGACTCTATCCCCCATGGAGCCTAATGTTAGCGATATTTCTTGTCAAGGGATTAGGTGTACCCAAGTCTGCAGTTTGCAGGGGAAGCACCTGAGCATATCATGAAAGAATCCCAGTTTGTAGCAGCAAGTAAATCAAGCGAGTGGGCAAAGTTTTGTCTTCAGCAGTCGGGAACCATATTTAAAGAAAATCGACGGTCAGAATCTTACAGAAGAGATTGACAAAATCCCGCCAATCGTTAGATCTCGAGAAGTTGCATCGGGGTTTCAAAAGGTAAGAGAGCCGAGACCTTTCGAGTCTCAAAATACCGACGGAGATCCTAGCCGTTGATCTTGGCAGGACACGTGGCGAGAGATCCCGTAGAGTCAGGGATCGGGAAACTGGAAGCCCCGCGCACGTGACAACTGGAATCGCGATATCCTGATATGCGATTTCCCGATGGAGTTGAGGACCGTAGTGGAATACAGGTGGCAGGCTTTCACGGCGGGGAACGGATCATTGACAGGTCAGCGGCCATGGGCTATCGGGTTTTGGGGAATCGCAAGTCTAGAGGATGCATGCCCATTGACATCGCAAACCACGAAACCCTAACAGAGAGTATGGTTGAGGGCATGTGGTAGCGATCACTTGGACCAGGGCCTAACCAGGAGGAGCTAAGTGCACAGGAGGGCTCATCAGGAAATTGGAAGTTGAAGGCCCGATAGGAGAGTAGGGCCACGATCGTGGAGGCGTGGTTATATGCGTCAAGAGTTAAGCTCAGGTGGGCTCGCACGTAAAAGGATCTCATCGCAAATCGGGGATTAGGAAGGTAAGGAATTCTAGACGACAAGAACCCCGAACCCCGATACAGAGCCAAAAATGGCTACAATTTGGTGCTGAAGGCCGTGAAGGGATTGGAAAGGACCTGTGGATCGGGTTGTTGCAGCAGTGATTCTCGAGGGAATCCAAGGAGCCACTTCGGCTCAAAAGAGGGGATTTAGAATGATCTCGAAAGCAAGTAGACACGGTGAGATCTCAGGCACCGATTTAATGCGGGCTAAATCCTAGTACCGACCAGAGATTAATGGAGAAAAGAAAGGATGGCTCAGAACTCACATCACTCATTTATTGTAGAGTATGGAGATCTCGGCTGAAAGTCTACTCGGGAGGGTCCCCTGTACCGGTTCTCTTCAGGAAGGCCACGCCAAGTCTTCAACTCGCCAAAGGAGCCTACACACGCCAAGTCGACATTCAAAGGGCTCAGCTACCCCCTGGCGTGAGCCATGCTGAATTAAAGAGGCATATGACAGGGGAGCAGAGGACAGATCTGATTGAGGGGACGCCGTCCATTGACAGTTCTGAGACGCCCCTGCTAGGCGAAAGGAAAGAAAGAGTATATGTAGGCATTTTTTCCATTTTGTAAAGGATCGATGGTAGAGCAGAGCTCCCGACTGTAATAGTTTAACATACATTCTAGTTTGTTGGATATGCATCTGTATATGAGATATCTTGTTATATGACAGACAATTTTCCCTTTTTCATCTATGTTTTCGTCTAATACCAGAGGGTTCATGATCAAATGTTTCGCATGAATTAGCACGGTTATGTTATGACAAATGATTTGTTGTTGCATTACTGTCTTCGCTGGTTTCCTACATTTGGGTGTAAGAAGATCTTGCCCTCGGATGTTTTCTCTCACAGTCTGTTAGGAACCTGTTGTTTATAACAGACCTTCACTTTCCTCTTATATTATCCTCCGCCTGCTCACCCTTTACTACAACTCACTGTCTGGAGTCTATAGAGACCTCACTCGCTTATGTATATCTAGCCTAGTTTGGAGTTGGAATTATATCGTTTTGAGTTGGCTTCCATTCGGTCACCCCATCTATAAACAAACCGTGACATAAGACTGATGGGTGTTGGGCTCTGCTCCTGATAGCAATCCGGGAGTGACTTCCGTCACCAACATGTACCACATTGGACAGGTACACATGGGGAGATGATTAGGTCAGACCTCCATGGGGCTGAAGAGCCCACCAGATGTTGAAATTACTAAAACAACTGAGAGGGGGGAGTGAATCAGTTGTAATTGAGCTTAAACAATTTTAAGTCTATTAAAACATTATTAATCTTTCTTCAAGTGATAATCAACAATATACACCATATGGACAGTAAAAGTAAAGAACATCAGTCACACATAAAGTATACACAGAGACATATTTTCACAAGGAAACCCATAAAGGGAGAAAACCTCTTCTTCTTCGAAATGATAGGCAGTCTTTTAAGTTCTGTACATCATCTATAATTGAGCATCAACTCAATGTGAAGCTGCTACCTCTGTTTTACAAGCTGCAACTTGTTTGAGAGCACCAACTCTCTGGTTTCTCTAGCACCCACTAGAAGGAAGCACTAACTCCCTGGTTTCTCTAGAACCTGTATAACAGAGAACACCTGTTCTCCCTTGCACCACCCTACCACCCTGGTTTCTCTGGCTACAACCAGATGGAAGCTACAACTTCCTGTGTTCAAGCTCCCACTTGAACCTCTGAGGACAACAATCCTCCCGAGCACCTCCCAACCTCCCTGAAATATGAAAGAATAAATACATAGACAACTATGCAGATATGTCAACTCTTACCTATCTTTCCTTGTTTTATAAATCTGGTCTTCAACTAATTGTTCTGCAATTCTTCTCTTCCTCTGTCTATACAGCAGGTTTGCTCTGCATCAAATTTTTCTATCATTTTGCTCTGCTTATGCTCTTTCTATCATTTTGCTCTGCTTTTGCTCTTCATTTCATCTCACTCTACACATATGCTAAATCTCATACTACACATCCTCTCATTTTCCCTTTCTTAATGTTTCGTTCATTTTCCATCCAGAACAGCCAACCTCATACAGTCTGTCTCATTTTATTTTATACACACACCCACGACGGTTCAACTTCCCATCTCCTTAAGCAAAAAGAAGACACATGTCTGAGCAACTGAAATGCCAACTAATCGGAAATCATGAGTCTGTTTTCCTAACGGATTCGAAACTGAGAAGTTAACTGTGAGAGAGAACAGTAACCCTCTAATCAACACTTGATCTGACGGTTCAGATCATTTCGCGATTTCGCATATCGCGAATTTGACATTCCTGATGTTCAATGTTCTTGTCACTTCCAAATACCGATCCACGAAATTTCATAAAGCAGTCGGATCAACGATCCAGATCATATCTAGATCTGATGGTTCAGATTAAGTCAGGATTTCACTCATCGCGATTTCGACTCTTTGGAAATTCGGTGTTTTTGTCACTTCAAATTCCTGATCCTCGACACTCTGTAAAGAAGTTAGATCAATGGTCCAGATCACATCTTGATCTGATAGTCGCAATTACATCGTGATTTCGCATATCACAATTTCGTAATTCATGTTACATTGTTTCTTTTGCCTCTCCATATTGCGATTCGCAAAACTCTGATATGGGGTTAGATCAATGGTCCAGGTCTGATCTTGACTTGACAACTGCGATTGAATCATGATATCACATATCGCGATTTCAGAATTCTTGTTGTATTTGTTTCTTTTCCTCTTGATGTTGCGATTCATGAAACTCCGATAAGGAGTTAGATCAACAGTCCATATATGATCTTGACTCAACGACTGCGATTGAATCGCGATATTGCATATCGCGATTTCAGAATTCTTGTTGCATTTGTTTCTTTTCCTCTTGATGTTGTGATTCACGAAACTTCGATAAGGAGTTGGATCAACGGTCCAGATATGATCTTGAATCAACGGCTGCGATTAAGTCGCGATTTTGCATATCACGAAATCGGGATTCCTTATGTTAATAACCTTTGACATGTCCAACACTCGATCCGCGAAATTCCGACACGAGCTGTAATCAACGGTCTAGGTTCAATCTTGATTCAATGGCTGCGATTAAGTCGTAATTTCGTATATTGCAAAATCGGGATTCCTGATATTAATAACCTTTGACATGTCCAACACTCGATCCACGAAATTCCGACATGGGCTGTAATCAACTGTCCAAGTTCAATCTTGATTCAATGATGGTTGGGTCCTATGTATCGATGACAAGCATATGCTGTCTGTTCATGCCATCTTCACTAATGTCGTCTGTTACTTTCTGCCATTCTTCTGTTTTCCTGTCTGTTACAAACTTCTTGTCTGATACAAAATTGCCATCAATGACAAGCATTCGTTGTTTGTTCAATATTTGCCAACAATCTCCCCCTTTGGCATTGATGGCAACACAAGCACCCATATGCATTCGGACTGGACTCTCCTTTGCATTCAGACTCGACTCTGCTCCCGAAAGAGATCTTTTCTCCCCCTTTGATATCAATGTCAAAGAAGAAACATTCTTCCCCTAATCTTGTTGCAAAACATACTCCCCCTGTCATCTATAAGCATCTAGGAAATACACCAGATATTCAATAAATACTCCCCCTAACCAGGTGAATAGATTATACACAAGAAATTATAACCCCCAACTTTTGACGAAGATATCCAAAAGGGGTCGTTGCTAATGGTTTAGTAAAAATATTAGCAATCTGTTCTGTAGAGGGTATATAATTCAGTTGAAAAATTATGTTTGTAACTTGTTCTCTGAGAAAATGGTACTTTATTGGAATATGCTTAGTCTTGGAATGAAGAACAGGATTCCTGGAGACACTTATGGCACTGGTGTTATCGCAATGAATTGGAATAGGATCAGTGTAAGTTACCTTCAGATCTGCAAGAGTTTGTATCATCCATAAGATTTGTGTGTAGCAAGTAGCAGCAGCAATGTATTTTGCCTCTGTAGTGGATAATGAAATGGATCCTTTATTTTTACTAAGCCACGCAACTAATGAGTCACCCAAAAAGAATTCTCCTCCACTGGTGATTTTTCTCTCATCAACACAGTTTGCCCAATCTGCATCTGAATAAGCAGTTAACTGGAAATTCTGATTTCTAGGGTACCACAGTCCATATGTCATTGTTCCCTTCAGGTATTTGAATATTCTTTTGACAGCTACCAAATGACTTTGTTTAGGAGCAGACTGAAAACGACCTATCATTCCAACAGCTTGCATTATATCAGGACGAGATGCTGTGATGTACAAAAGACTGCCTGTCATTGAGTGATATGTCCTTTGATCAACATCAGGTGAGATATCATCTTTGCTCAGCTTGCAACCAACCACCATAGGTGTGCTGACTGTAGAGGAATCTTCCATCTGAAATTTCTTCAACATCTCTTTCAAATATTTTTCTTGAGAAATAAAAATTCCTGCAGAGCTTTGTTTTACTTGTAAGCCAAGAAAATATGATAGTTCTCCTATCATGGACATTTCAAATTCTATTTGCATAGAATTAGCAAACCACTGGATAGATGATTCATTAGTACAGAAAAAAATAATATCATCTACATAAACCAAAACAACTAGTAAATTATCACCTTCAGACTTAATGTAAATGTTACTGTCAACAGTACCTTCTTGAACACTTTTTCTTGTAGAAATTTGTCCAGTCTATAATACCAAGCTCGTGGTGCTTGTTTTAGTCCATATAAGGCCTTCTTCAGCTTACAAACATAATTAGGATTATCTGTCAATGAGAATCCTTCAGGTTGCTCCATATATACTTCTTCCTCTAGATCTCCATTAAGAAACGCTGACTTAACATCCATCTGATAAACTTTGAAGTTCTTATGACATGAATAAGCAAGACATATTCTGATAGCTTCCAATCTTTCCACTGGTGCAAAAGTTTCATCAAAGTCTCGACCTTCAACTTGTGCATATCCTTTACAGACCAATCTGGCTTTATTTCTAACAACTTGTCCTTTTTCATTCATTTTATTCTTGAACACCCATTTGGAACCTATTACATTCGTATCTTTAGGTCTAGGGACAAGCTCCCAAGTATTGTTCTTCTCAATCTGATCAAGCTCTTCATTCATTGCTCTAACCCAATTATCTTCCTGACTAGCTTCCTCAAAAATTTTAGGTTCAGTCATAGATAAAAAGGCAACATGAGATTGTTCTGAGTCTTTAATCAATTTCCTTCTTGTTTGAACTCCTTCATTTATATCCCCAATTATCCGATTTTTAGGATGATTCTTTCTAATAATTCTAAAAGGTGATTTTGTTTCTTTCTGTTGATTTGTGTCAGTTTGAATATTCGTATCTTCATCTGATCCATATTCTTCTCTTTCTAATCCTTGGACCTGTTCATCTTCATCTTCAACTGTATCTTTTGTTCTTGGTTCAGCACTGCTTACATTTCTGACTAGGATTTCTTCATCAACTTTTATATCTATACAGTCAACTAGTTTTTGCAGTTGCTTATTGTAGCATCTGTACCCTTTACTATTTGTAGCATAACCCAAGAAGATACCTTCATCAGCCCAGTCATCATATTTGCTTATATTTTCATCATTGTTCTTGATATAGCATTTACTCCTGAAAACTTTAAAATGCTTGATTGAAGCAGATCTTCCAAACCAAATTTCATAAGGGGCCTTATCACTATGTGGTCTGAGATGAGCTTTGTTAAGGATATGAACAGTTGTATGAATTGATTCCACCCAATATGTCTGAGGTATGTTCCTTTCATTCATCTTGATCTTGCCATTTGTTGTACTGACCTGTTCTGCCTCTCAACAACTCCATTTTGTTGTGGAGTCCTTGGAATTGTGTACTCTCTTTTGATCCCATGTTTATCACAAAACTCTTTGAAGTCCCCAGAACTAAACTCTCCTCCTCTATCAGACCTTACTGCCTTTAACCTTTTTCCTGTTTGATTCTCAGTCAAAGCCTTAAACACTTTGAATTTTTCAAGTGCTTCAGATTTTTCTTTCAAAAAGGCAACCCAAGTTAGTCTAGAATAGTCATCAATAATCAACATAAAGTAATTTTCTTTTCCTGTACCTTCTTTCCTTGATGGTCCACATAGATCCATATGTACTAACTGGAGAGGTTCTTCTGTTGAAGGAAAGTTTTTTTATTTGAATTGAGTGCGAGTAAGCTTTCCTATCTGACGGGGTTTACAAACAGAGTCATATGGCTTTGATATCTTCGGAAGATCTTTTACTGCCCCATTGTTTCTGAGTTTGATTATGTGATCAAAATTTAAGTGACCAAGTCTCCTATGCCACAGCCAACTTTCATCATATTTGCTTAAGTTGCATTCTTCTTCTTCTTCTTTTAAAACATAGACATTGTTTTCTGTTCTTATACCTTTTGCAACTAGCTGACCTGAATCAACAGATTTTATTCTATAGTCTTTAGAGGTAAAAACAAATTCACACCCTCGGTCACAGACTTGAATGGCACTAAGTAGATTATGTTTCAAATATTCTACAAACGACACATCTTGATCTTTTCTTTTTCCGTTACACAAACTTACAAATCCTTTACCTTTTATCTTTCCTGGTGCATCATTTCCAAAAGTTACATTCCCTGATTTGCTATCACTTAGAGTTAGAAACTTACTCTTGTCTCCAGTCATGTGTTTGGAGCATCCACTGTCAATATACCAGGGATTCTTTTTCCTTTGGGACGATAGCACTAGTCCACACTTGTCATCTACTTTCTTCTTCCAAACCTTGACATTTTCAGCAGTGGGGTTCAAGTTTGGATTGTATTTCTTTAAACAACAGTCTACAGCCTTATGTCCATAATTATGACATTTGTAACATTCTAGTTCACTGAATAAAAGATCATAACGATTGTTATGCTCATAACTGTTTTTGTGTCTCACCTGTATCCTTCTCCCAGTCATCACATGATTTATAGGCTGTGGTTGTTTGTTGCTTGGTTGTCTCAATCTTTGTTGTGGAAGATAGTTATTCATTGAGTATCTTGATTGTTCATATCTAAATCTTAAAGAATAGTTTATAGCTTTGTGACCAAAATTAGAGCAGAAAAAAAAATAACCATAGAAAAAATCTTTGTACCTTGAAAAAGTCTGTCTTCTTTGAGGAGGTTGATTTCTTTCATGCCGATAAAATTTCTGGTCTACAAATTCTGTTCTGGGGTTTTTCCTTTCATTTCTTCTTGGAGACTGATTTTCCTTCTTTGTTTCTACAAAGTGGTTGTTGTCAATGTTTGAGGATTTGACAAATTTGATAGATTCTGTATTACTTGGATGATCACTACTTGATCCTTCTTCATATCCCAATCCAACTTTCAACTTTGAATTTCTTTGCTGATTTAGAATGGAGGTTAATTCTTCTTTGTCTTTAATACTTGGCATATTTTGATGATACAATCCTTTAAATTTCTCCATTTCTTTTCTAGTTTTTACTATCTATTCTTCTAAGGCTTCACACCTGAGTTTCTTATCTGACAATTGTTGTTTTAGTATGTCTTCTATCTTCTTTGCCTCTTCTAATTCCACTTTCAGCAAAGCAAATTCTTCATCAGGCTTTTTACTGTCTTTCTCGAACTGTGTTAACAATTGTTTTTGCTTTATGTTCTTAGTTCTGAGTCTATCAATTTCTTCCAGTGCACTGATTAGTTCTCCTTCCAAATCAACCACAACTTCTTCATCATTATCATCACTACCTGTGATTTTATTATCATAATCCTCTTTGGCCATAAGCATGAAGTCATTTGCCTTATCTTCACAGGATGAGTCACTATCGGTGTCTTCTGAGGA